>CM024956.1:26484422-27074696 GCA_014282245.1 Rhododendron simsii | reverse complement strand
TTACGAACTTTAACCATAAGTCGAAAGAATTGTACAGGTAAATGTTTTGGGAGTGCCGTAGCACAGCCAATTCTCTAAAAGATGTCAGACCACTAAATTTGGATCTTACCAATGCATTTTTTTTTTTTGAAAGTTACAAAATTGCCCATGTCTCATGCATAGGTAATTCTTTCAAGTAATTCTTTTTTGTGCCACCAAAAAAGAGATCGATTTAGAGTTTGTAACTACCTATAATTTGATACCCATTATTGTGTTCCAAGATTCAAAGGATAATTCCAAACGGGGTAGGTAGTGCCGTAGGCACGGGCAAACCCTAGTTAAATAAAAGGCAAAATAGTAAATTCAAGTGGATAAAGACAAATAAAAAAAAAAGAAAAAAAAAGAGGGAGTATGGGTGGCTAAAAGGGGAGTGTGAAAATCATTTTCCATAGATAAAAGGTTTATCTATTTCACTTATTTAATTTAAGATGAAAAAAAAAAAAAAGGTTCCGTACCCAATCCATTATTAATTCTAACAATTTCATGAATAAAGTCATCTCTCAAGAATATCTCAAACTACTACTAACATTCATGAGAACAAGAATTGAGAGGGGCGAGGGGATCTATCACCTCATAGATAGACTTTAGTATGCATCTCAAACCATAAGTTTCTTTTCCGTGATGAATCAGAGATCTCAACATAAATTTCAGAACTCTAGATGTGGGACTTGCCACCCCTTGTCCAGACCACCATTGAGCTTCAAGAGCTTAGTCTATCAAATTGCATATGACTGATTCAGTTTGCCATGTTTCATTTTTCTAGAACCAAAAAGAAAGACCAAGTCTGACTTTTCTCCTTTTTTTTGAGAATTGATGATAATACATAGGACTATTGTTCGTGCTACCGGAACATCGCAACGTATCGCCTAAGGACTCACTCCTGACCTCCGCACCATTCAGGCAGGGGACTCATAAATAAGTGTATGGACCAACGAGAGTGTAAGGTAGTTAAAATGTTCTGCAGCGGCGCGTGGCCATGCCAGACCGCTGAGTTATTACTTTTCATACATTGCTTCAAGGCCTTCTGTTGCAAAATATTTACTGTTCCCCTCCCAAGTAATGGTGCAAGTGCAATGTTCAGGCCCTTAAACGACCTAGCACCAATCATACAGAAGAGCCACCGATAAACAGAAAGAAAGGAAATACTATTATTAAAGCTCAAGAAATTACTAGTACATGGAATCACATTACCACACAAATACCTATACCAAAAGGAAACAATGGAATGGATTCCTTCCACAAGCCCAAAATCAACGTACCCATATCATTCAAGATCATTAGAACCAGACTCCCCTCCATTCTTCCGTGCATAATTGAACGATCCAGACAACAGAAATGAAAACGAAGTGTCTGAATCATCAAATGGAGGTCGTGGGAACTCATGGAACCCCCCAAGATTGCTCGCATCAAAACTCAATGGCGAGAAAAAACTCGCAGAATCATCATCAGCACTCCCCTTAACATCCCCGACATTTTGAACACCAATCGCATTAGAAATGTTTGAGCCAAAGTTGACACCTAGAAATCCAACCTTGTCCGCTGTTTCAGTAGTCTCCATTATATCAGATGGCCCAACTAGCGAGCCTTTAGTTTCATCCAGTGGAATTGCAGGAGTGTGGCCTTGGAAAAGAGTAATATGCCCGAAAAGCTTGTCTTTTCTTGAGAAAGTCGTGCCACATGAACAAAGCCATTTATCCCTCCCACAATGCTTTTCATGGGTTTTAAGATCCGCAATAACAGAGAATTTTTTAGTGTTGCATCTACTACAAGTGTAACTCTTGTCACAATGGGTCCTCTTGTAATGGTTTTTGACACACAAGATGGTCTTAAGAGGCTGAAACTTTTTATGATCTTTATTCCGCTTGCAACCGGCATATGGGCATGAATACCTCTTGATAAGCATTGGCTCAGAGCTCGATTCCTTATTAGGTTTTGCTAGTGCAGCAGCAGTTTTATACTCGTCCCCATGGCCTCTCATGTGCATGCGTAAATTAGCATCCCTCTTGAACCCTTTTCCACAAATCATACAAAAGTGGGTGTGAGGAGCAAGAATTTCCTCTTTCTCTAGTTGCAAGATTTCATAGGAACCGGGTGGAAGGTTTTCCCCTTCGTCACCATCTTCCTCATCTTTTGACTCATGTTCTTCAGTCCAATTTTGTTCAGTTTTGAGATCAACATGGTTGGGCTGATTGGCAACCTTGTTTCCATTTCCATTAAAATTTGGGCCGGACGGAAATACGACTCCACCAAGTTGACCAAATGAGGGATTTGCTGACAGGGTTTGCTTTACAGAAGGGAGAAGACTACCTGAAAGTAAAAACAAGTCGAAAGACAATTGAAGTGAGATAGGCAGCGGCATACTATTTTTTACCTCAGCTAAAAGTTGAACAAAAAGGCTGTGTTTAGAATCTTTGGATCACTGTTACCAGAAACCAATACCCTAGCGATTTACGGTTTTTTTCCTGGCTTGCATGCATGCTGGAAACACAACACCTTGGTGGTGAATTTAGCAATCTGCTAAAGTTTTTCGCAAAAAACTCAAAGAGTTAATAAACAAAATCTGGAGACACTAGAGTTTTGGAAAGACATCTAAAAACTAGACATTAAGCTATCCTGGGAACATTTTGCACGAATTATGGAAAAAAGTATTTTGCAAAGATCGGAGGTCTACCACTAGAACATTATAATACTTTTGAATGTTTAGAAGTCTACCCCTAAAGTACAATGATCTAGGGCAGGTGGTGTCCACGGGCATGTTCCTGATCCCTCGCACCCAAATGATCTACCTTCCAGGTAAGATAGGTTCGGAAGATGGTATTTGGAGGGATTTAAAGAGGGAAAGGGAAACCAAAATGTGAAGAACCCATATCTACTTATTTGGTTCCCCTTTCCCTCTGTAAATTCCTATTTGAAATCCATGATCCACACACAGCCTTGATGAATCAATTAGAGTGCAAACCAACATGATACTGATGGGAGAATACTACCTGCGGTGGAAATCAGTTGAACTATAATTGAAGTGAGATCAGCAGTGACAAGCTGTTGTTGCTGAGTTACAAGTTCATCAGCCCGAGAGGGACCCTGGGCTCTACAGCCCATAATTAAACGAACCAAATCTTGCAGTTGATGGATCTTTTGTTCAAGGAAAGACAGGTTGCTCAGCATTGCCCTTGGATCCCATTCTGGGATTTTAGTTTGATTATTTGGATTGGGAGTAACTGAAGATGGGGCTTCAGATGGTTGGTTGAATTCTGGGAACTGGCTTTGTTCAGTGTTCATCTCATAGTCTTGCATTGAAGAATCTTCTTCTTCCCACTTCTGCTGACATTGCTGCAGATTGAAATTGTTGAAAGATTGGTGATCAGGGGGTACTTTCTTCGGTATCTCCTTAAGATCCATTTCAAAATCTTCCCCTCAGATGTATGAAATCGATTCTGAAAAGATGCAATATAGGCATGACATAGAAGATATTCATCAGATTTGCAAGCACAATAAATGAAAAGGAGGAGAAACAAACAAGCAATAGGAAACGCATAAGGATACTAATATGTAAGTTTTTCCAACAGGAAGGCACATGTATAATTCAATTTAGAAGAGCTGAAAATGCACAAGGATACTAATATGTCGTCTTTCGAACTGGAAGGCTGCCATTTTAGATGACAAACTCGTAAGGAAAACGCTACATGACAATGAAGTGTCGGAACTTCATTTATTTCTTCGCTTTCGCTTTCCCTTTCCCTCTAGACATCCCTCTTCAAGTACACAATCCAAACACAACTTAAATGAATCACTAAGAATGTAATAGAGGAAATAACATGGCTGCCCTTGACTTTCCTCATAAAGAAAAGAAAAAAAAAAAAAGAGAGGAAAAAACAAGCAAAAAGAGCAAATTTTTTCGTGATAAAAAAAAAAAAAAAAAACTCATGTTTGAAGCTATTAGTAGAGGTCCAGAGGAAGATGGGGGCAAACTCAAATCGTATCGTCCATTGGTGAATAAAGCTGCAGTGGTTGATTACTCGATTTATTCTCAGAAGATAGCTTATTTGTAAAAAAAAGCCACACTCTTTCAAGTTTTAACCCAAAAGAAGAAGTATATCAAACATCTATAAATTCGAACCCAAACTTGTAGATCCAAATACTCACACATAAGCTTTACGCACCCTCCAGCTTAGAAATTATCAGTAAATCCTTCCAATCCGAATCTCGCCACCAAAAGGAGGGTGTTTGGTTGGTTGGGATTGGGATAACGAAATTCCTAACCGAGAAATCGTCCATCAACCTAAAACTAGATCTTAATGAAGATAAAACTAGATCCCAAACATCATTTCAACATTGCCCAAAACCAGAATACATCTCAAATTCTCAATATATGTTAGGTCATGATTTTTGATTGGCCAGTAAGTGGATGTATAACCTGTATGATTAGTTATTATCTAATCACAACTCTAATTCTGCCAATCAAACTGACCTAGATGTGCATAAGCTGGCCCGGATACCTGAGTTATCAAAAAATAATTCTACCAATCAAACTGATCCTAACATCACATGAAAACCACAGACCTTTATTTCCCAATTAAAACTAGAAGCTATTTCAGCAATCAAAAGTCAGCACAAACAATAAGAAGTCAAGGGCTAATACATAAACTGAAACTGAAGATATGCAATGAAATCGCTAAAGTAATCCAAACCCTAGCAAAATAATCAACTCAGATAAGTGATAGAAGAGAGAGAAGGGAGGACTCACCGTATTGAAGATGAGATGGATGCTCCCTGTCGGCTGCTCTGACTTGGCTACCTCAAATTAGAGAGAGAAAGAAGAGAGAGAGGAATGAAAAGGGAGATGGAGCTGAAGTGAAGCAATATATGAGCATCTCTAGAGAGGCACAAAAGCAGGTCAATTTTTTTAATCAAAGTGGGACCATATTTGTCAAACCCAATATGCCAGCACCGTTGATCCGAAACCCATCAATCACAACCGTGTGTCCAGGGGTCAAATGTGATTTGATCTACTTTCAGCGTCATCTTGGCTTCTTAAAAATGCCCAGCAGTGCTAATGGACACAAGCTAGAATGGCTCTGATTGGGAGTTCTTCTACGACCCACCAAACCAACTGGATGATTCTCTCTCTCTCTCTCTCTCTCTCTCTCTCTCCTACTAGTACTATATATTAGTATTATATGTATCTACACATGTAATTTGACCGGGTTTTGTTGAATAGGATAATGTAATGGGGAGGGTGAACTGGGGTGGGGGGATTAACCAGGGGGCCACGCCACCGATACAAACGCTGACCCCAATGACTTCCTCCTTCCTTGTGCTGCTTCTGGGAAAGAGCAGTGCAGGTCGGCAAAAGAAACAAATAAGGACAAGTAGTAACTTGTTTTCTGTTTTTCCATGCAAAAAAGAGTAGTATTTGTAATGTGATAATCTAACTTTTTACTTTCTTTCATGACTGGATGTCCAGATCAGATCAACTTGCAAAATTAACGATCGAACAAATTTTCTAGTAGAATTAAAGTTTGAAGTGTTTGGCCATTGTGAATTCGAATATACAACATCATAGAAAACAAACACTTATTTGATTTCTCATACCACTAGGCCATACCCGGGTAATCAACCTAATCTGGTTCTTGGTTCAATTTAATTATTTTAATTAATAATTGGAATTTTTTATGTTTAGTGAATTTTTGTTTCTTTTTCGTCAAAATTTTCTAATTTAGTCATCTTGACTCGAGAAATCAAAAAAATAGAAAATCGACCAAAGTTACATTCTTGTCTTTTGAACTTTTCATGCTTGGTGAATTTTTTACAGATTTAGAAACTGCATTATGAAAATTCAATTTGAATATGTTTATAGAGATTTAGAGATAAAATTGAATTCATGGATCATCTTAAAATTGGATTCAAAGATTTTATGATAACATCATGAAAATTCGAGTTTAAAATTTAGTACAAAGATACAACTAAAATTGAAATTTTTAAAAAGTTATATTGAAAATTATTTCATTTCAAATTTGATTTAGAGTTGAATTTTGGAGATGGAATTTTTAATATTTAATTTTAGAATTTCATTGAAAGATACAATATAAAATTAAAATTTTGGAATTTTTTAAAATGCAATTTTAAAAGATTCAGAGATAAACTTTTGAGAATTCAAGTTTAAAATTTGATTTAAAGATAAAAACTAAATTAATTTTCAGAAACTATAAATGAAAATCTAATTTAGCAATGTATAGATGAAGTTTAGAAATATTTGATTCTACAATTTAATCGAGAGGTGAATTAAAATTTCAATTTAGAAATTTGATTCATAGATTTAAATTTGAAAATTTGATGATTTCAAAATCATAAATTCAATTTTAATTTTTGAAATTTTATTACAAGATGAACATTTATATTATCCATTGAAGTTTGATTGAAAGATAAAATGATACATTAATTTGAAATATTCAAAATTCAAAGTTTGACTTAGAGATTGGAGGAAATTTTGGAAATTTGATTTGCACATTTTCATTCACAAAAAAAAAAAATTGCAATTGAGATTCAAAATTTCACAATTTGATATGGGACTGAGAGAGGAAGTTTTAAAATTTTTATCGAGATATTCAATTAAGAACATAAGTTTAATCAATTATGAAACTATATTTAGTTTAAAATTTTTATCTAAAAATATAATTTGGTAAAGAATATAATAACTAAAATTTAGAAATTTAATTTTACAGAGAAACCCCAAAATATTGAAACCAATTAATTTTCTTTTTTCGAGGAATGATTAATTGCAAGCACAGGCAACAATTGGGCAATTGATTAAAGAGTGAGCCTCCATATGCTACCCCGCAGCCAGGGAAAAGACCCCGGGAAATTCCTGGCGTCCTAGGGCTTGATGGGAAGGAAAACACCCAAGGTAAAGCTGTGGTGACCCTAGTCACGAGTCCCACATCGCTTGGTGAAGTGTAAGTTGTGAGCTATAAGTAATAGATTATAACCATACCTTGTACAAAGCTTTTTAAAGCCGTGAGGGCGTCAAAGCTCATTGAAACTTCACATTAAGCGTGCTCACCCTAAAGTAGTCCTGGGATGGATGACCTACTGAAAAGTCCACGGAGGCGAGGCAGAAGCGGGTCATTACTCATTACACTCCAAATTTACTTCAACGTTTTGTATTATAGAGGGTACACCCATCTTCATTTTCAAAAATTTGGTTTTCAAATTTATTTGGGTCTCCATTTCAACTTTTTGTATTATAGAGGAGACACCATCTTCATTTTCAAAAATTTGGTCTTCAAATTAATTTGGGTCTCCAAAAATGGAGACCACACATTCATTTTGGAGACCAAATCTCTAAAAAGGACAATAGATCTCTCCATAAAGTACAAAAAGTTTAATAAAATAGAAAATAAATTACAAAATCTTCTCTCAATATGTCACATCCATTCTCCATTTTGGAGTTTTGGAGATAGATCTGCCTAAACCCTCTCGTCTTCTCCACCGCCGAACCTCCTCTACTATCTCCATCACATAGTCATCGGTGTTCCGTCACTGAGGTGCGTCTCGATTTTTGTGGATTAGCTTGCAGATGTGGTTGTCGGAGTCCGTTCTTGTGAGTGCTTGGTTCGCTGAAGTACGAGTGCTTGGTAGGTTGGTTGTTGTTTATGAAGTTTTTATTTCTGATGCTCTTCCATTTGTTTTTGTGTTTTTCTCTCTGATTTCTTATGATGAGTCTTTCTCCCGGTTAAGTTTCCTCCACTTTGACGATTTTGTTGGAGTTTCATTCAATCGTTTTGGGATTCGTTTGTCAGAAGCTAGCTGATAATCAAGATATCGTCGTGTTGATTTGTGAGGTTCTGGAGTTATGAGCTTGCAAATCTAGGCCTCCTGATTTTTGTCTCTATTTGGGATAATTAACTCTCTTTGGTTGTATGTTTATTTTGTATCAATGAAATCTCAATTCCGCTTTAGGGCTACTTTCACTTTTACTTCGAGAATGCCAACTAGCAATTACTCCAATATATATCGAATTACACTTCTAGGAATCCTTGCTCTTACCTCATAATCACACAGGCAACTCATAAAAATAAGACGTTCAACTCTTAAAACAAGTATAAATCAAGATGTCAACTCCCTTATGTACACCATCTCTCCATACTCCTCCAAAACACCATTTTTCATGGGCTCCAATAAGATCCTACGACGATGATTCAAGCTGTCCATCTTATGACCCTTGCAAATAGAGATTTCTCTAAAAAATCGGAGTCATAGGATAGTTGTAGGCGCACAAAAAGAATTATATCTTGTTCTAAAAGATGGAGTAAAATATATTTTAAACTTATCTGTTATACTCCCTCTGTCCCTTATTTATAGTCCGGTATTTCATTTTGGGTTGTCCCTTAATAAATGTCTATTTTGTAAAGTTAGTGGGTAAAAGTTGGTGAATTGTCTATTTTGTCCCTAAAAATAGATTTCATTTTGAAAAGTAAGTGAGTAAAATTGTAATGATGATGGATAAGTAGAAAAAGTGAAGGAAAAAGTTAATGTGAAAGGTATAATGATGATGTCTTTTTAATAAGTTGGAGTTACAAAACAGGACACTTAAAAAAGGACGGAGGGAGTATCAAACAAAATATGATTTGTTCATATGCCTATGCATGTTGATCAAGCTGGGTTTTTACAGATACGTTCTTTTCAGTGAGGGTACGAGTTGAAAGATCCGGATCAGTGGTTTGGACCCGTGAAAGAGTTCAAAAATGACAATTTTGAGGAATATGAAGAGATGGGTTACGCCGGAGAGCTCATCCCAAAATTTTACAGACTACAAAATATCACTGCCTTGGGTACCTTCCGTCCTAGGGCTCCTAGTCCAACTTCCTTTTCTGGTGTCTTGTGTTGTATACCATTCCGCTTCATCTAGTTATGGAACTTCTGAATTACAACGTCATTTGGATGCAACATCTACAATGCAGATTCCACAAGGGCTTTTTACTAGGACAACTATGAAATAAGTGCCACAAGGGCTTTTTACTAGGACAACTATGAAATAAGTGCAAATGTAAACGAGTAATCACCCTTCAGTTCAACTACAAAAGCACCTTATTCACTTGACAGCCACTAATTCCTTTCCCCGAAGTTTCTGCTTTGCCGAAGAACTCCGAACTCCAAGTAATTCTTTCAATGAGACTTCCAGGAATGGGGAAAAAATAAAAGTACAAGAGATATGGGAATGACAATTAGGAAGCTATTAGAAAGCTCAAATAAGGGTACGGTTACTTCAGAATGTTCAGCCCCCAACAACTCCCTAAAAGCTATGAAAAATTATTTTGTCCTTGAGACCTTCAATCAAATTATTTTCCATCTGCAGACAGTATTAGTATAATTGACAAACTTGTAATCACAAATTAGCTTTTGTAGATGATTTTACTGATACTATTCTCGATATTGACCAATATCCCTTCTGGGTCTCCAAACCTGGAAGCTTTATATCTTCTCTTCTCATTACCAAAGCATGTTCTTCAACTAGTTCAAATGATCCATGGGAAAAGGGCATCTAGTTTTCTTAATGCAGCATGATTCTAAGAGACTAAGATTGAAGGATCAATTCATCATCCCACCTAGGAGATTTTGGAATTGAACCACAAATAAACAAATACCTCCCAGAAAAGGATAGATCTTCAATGCATCCTTTAAAATGGCTTAGACCTTTTGAAGGTTACCCACTCAAAGAATGGGTTATATTTTCACTGATTAAGGTTCTGAGTTTCGTCCAACAGCTTCGAGAACTTGGTCAAGATAACTGAGTCATTGCAGGTTTCTCTCTCAGATAACCAGTTCTCTTGAAGACGAACATCAACATCCCTGCATCGTGGTGTGATCCAGAAACATCAGCAACCGGAATTATAAAAACTCGAAGGATACGGCTACATGAAGACAACATTTACCTCCTTAAAGAAAGAACTTCATAATTCCTTCGTAGGTAATCAGCATGCTTCGTTAGGGTGTCTTGAACATATGGTTTGCCCACAGTTCTTACTGCTGCAGCATTTAGTAAGTTTTCCAATGAACCATGTTTTCTCAAGAGTTTGAGTGTAGTCTTCCTACCAAAACTGGGAACTAAATGTTGAATCCCAGGAACTCCATCAACCTCATCGCCCACTATGGATCCTAAGAAAAATAACTATGTTCAGAAAAGTGATACAAATTCAAAGTACATGATAGCAGAAAGGTTCTGAACATCATAGATGTTAATGATGCAGAGCACATGGTTATTATCCCAACTTGGGTCATCGTTGCTGCCAGTCACCTGAACTACTTAAAGAAGCATACGATAGTAGGCCTTACTCAAACAAATATCTTACTTGTATCAACTATATGGTAAGCTGATAGAGGGACCGTATAGCTTGTTTATCAATTTACACTCCTTTTTGGTTTGTTCTGTCCATGTAAATTAGGTAACCTGTAATTCATCAATGTAGTTGAACCTGATACACACCATAAAGCTTCTTAAACCTACAGATGTACCGATTGGGAAGGAGATACTTTAAGAATCCAATAAGATACTTCTTTCTGCTCAATATGTGTGGGTGCATGGCACTCCGTCTTAAGGACTGAAGGAGTGAGGGTCACCAAGAACGAAGGTCAACCCCAAGGTCAGGATGAAGGATGACCTATTCCCTAGCCCAAGTTGCTCGGGCCGGGAGAAGGCTTGTGGAATGGAGGCTTGAGCTCAAGGGATCGTCTGAGGGCCTAAAATCCCCTCAGAGGTTGTTAAGACCCCCAGTCTGAAAGAGGTAGATTGAAACGTCACTATCCTTACCTACCACCTGACACCCTTATCACTGACTTCTGATCAGTAGGCTTTTAGGCCTAGGGCCTAGATGTCACATGACTACTATATCTGACACATTTCTATGAGTCTTAGGTCTGACCTCTGGCCTCGTAGGCCTGTGACCTTCCAGCGATAGCCATTAAAGACCTTCCACGTGTCCTCAGTCCAGCTGGACTTCAAGCCATCTCTCTCTCCTATATAAAGGACCCTTGCCTTTGTCCAACACATTACACAGTATTGGTCTTGGTCTCTCTTCTGCCACTCTCTCTCTAGGATCTGTCTTGGGCTCTCTCCTCCTTCGCCTTCGGCACTCCGAGCCTTCAGGATCTTGCTAGCATCCCAAATCACCTTCAGGGCTACAATACCCCATCAATCTATCACACAATATGCATCTTTCATTAGTAAAGGGGGTGGCATCCCTACCCACACACCCTGACACTAGGGAAGATGCATAGCCTATCCAGGCCTAATACTTGCCACATCTCTCCCAAGTTTGGCAATTTGGACCCAAAATGTGTGCAATGTGAAAAAGCCCATTAAACCAAATGACGACCCAATGCATTAGTTAGAAAGTTAACATTCCGTTTTTTATTGGAAGCTTGGAAGAATATGTAGCATACCAAACTCAATTAAAATCAGGAAATTTAACTCAGTTAAGGAGATTCAAATCAATGCAAAAGATTCTAAGACACATAAGTGTATGTATAAGGTGGGAAATTAAGGCGAAATTGCAAATGAATAGTGGACAATTGAAATCTGAAACCTTCTCCTCAAAATGCATATACACCAAAATCAAATTGGAATTTTGGTGCGACAAAAAGAGAGAAAAACCAGAACGCAGACTATTTCTTTTTTGCTCAGCAAAACCAGAACGCAGACTTTCAATGCCAATAGAAGGATTTCACTGGGATTTGGGAAGAATGAACAACTAAGGACTGAACAATGGAGCCTGTGTGAGTCCCCCTACAATCTCTTTTGACAGTTTCCCTATTTCATAAGCAAATTCCCTCCTTCCTGAATGATCCTAGCATCAAATTCCTTTCCCTCCCCAAGATATTTGATCTTCACCCCACTCAATTGAAAAAACAAAGAGAAAAAAAGAAGCAAAACCTAATTTGTAGAACAAGCAATAGATATATACAAATTTAATTGGTCTTCAACTTCAAGTTCCCGAATTGCTCCATATTGGCTATAATTATACCTCGTCACAGACGAGATCTCGGATACACCCCATATGGTAAGTTCATGAAAAGGGGATCTGAAAAGATTCGTCACATACTTACTAAGACTCAAATCAGAGGATGGATCACAATGATACTGTGCTTTATAGTGCTTTATGGTGTAAAATGACCAATTGTCAGACTTATGCAAGGGCATAACAATTTGCACATCCTCAGAGATGAGTTGCTTGAAATCTTTGTCTGGAGAGGCAATGACCGCTCGATACCCTCTTCGTAAAACTTCATCAACAAGTGTAGCCACAACATCATCTGCTGCATGCCCTTCAATTTTCACAACCTGCAACAAATTTCATTCTCACCAATGAACCCAGTGAAACTAAAACTATAATACATAAAATCATCAATATCCAACATGTTTAGTCCTTATTCTTTGAAGAATGTGATGGGGAGTGACTCAGAGCGTCAACCGGATAATAGTAGTCAGATGCTTGTAATGTTGAGCTCAATGAAATGTCATTCCTTAAAAAAACCAATAAGAGGAAAACAGTACACTGTTTTTCTGTCATTCCTGCCAACTTGCTGAACCAGCACTAGCCAAGACAAATAATCTTCCAAAATATGTCTACGCAGAAATGGAGACAATCACAGTATACAGATGCAACATGTGATGAACCCATCTCCACACTAGGGTTTTCTCCCAAGGATTAACTATCCCATTTTTGTTGTCCTATTGGTCCAATAAATATGAAGGTTTCATTTGAGACTTGAAAACATCAAATAGTTGTTGTTGGGAATAGTGTTGCCCAAAATTAATCTACAAACCACGCTATCTGAAAGTAAAAAATCTGGTGAAGTACTTCGAACTGATAAGGCACTGTGGTCTCTATGTTTATAAAAGAAATATAACCCCTTCCCTCATCACACATCACTGGATTTAAGCGGAGACTCTTTTGTATACTCCTTATGAATAAAAGAATGCATTAGGAAATGGTTTAAGCTCCATAGGTTGAAAGAAGGGAAAGGAACAAGAGGAAAATGTCTCGGCCTCTTGGGGATGGAATGCTTGTGTTGTACACAGTAAACATCCCCGCTTCTCAACTATCATGAGATGCAATTTTATATTTACGAGTTTCCAAGTCAAACAATCCTATTTTACTGACATAAAAGAACAGTGTTTCTTATGACTTACCATAACAGCGAAAGTACTGAAAGACCTGCAGAGGTCATAAAGCATGATATACCAGATTAACAGCTATTTTGATATCTTAAAACTTCAGAGTTCAAAAGCCAATAAGGGCTTCAAAGATATTCGTAATACATAAGAAGTGAATAAGAAGATTGACTCACTGGCACGTTTAATTTCTGGAGCACATCAATGACCGCATGATGTGACCTCCAAACAGGACCTTTCGAGAAGTTTCTCCTTTTTGACTTGTAGGTAGGTAAAATTGTCTTCGATACTCATTGCCTCTTTCCCCGTCTATAACCTACAAACCAATATTCCAGTAGAGAGGTTAAAAAACAAATGAGAAGAATAATAGCAATTTACAGCTACGTAAATCAATATACATATACAGAGGCATAAAAGTGGTGGTGAGCCGCCAAGATATCAAGTACTCAACAAATGAGAAGAATAATAGCAATTTACAGCTATGTAAATCAATATACATACACAGAGGCATAAAAGTGGTGGTGAGCTGCCAAGATATTAAGTACTATCTTATTCATGGCACAGGTTCAATTTTCAATTCACGGCTGCCCTTGACAAAAAGCCAGGGTAAGGTTGTCTAGCTATTAGCCTCTCATTCCTTTACCAGTTATAAGCATAATTGTGCACTTAGTGTGGCCTCTAAGTATTTATTTATTCGAGATTCTTCCCAGGTGTGTAAAATGATTTGTCTGATTGCTTAAGCTGACTAAACATATCACGAAAAAGGGTCTCGATACATCCGTAGTTTTGTACTTCCTAAAGTCTTCGGGTGTAAGCTAGCTAATCATTGACATGATTTCTCAGATCCACATCAAAATTTTTGTAAGTAAGGAAAAGGTCAGAAGAGGAAAGCTGCACTTCTCTCCAAGTTATGAAAAACCCAGTAACAATATAAAAGACTAGCAATGATATCTAGAACTGGAAAAAAAAAATCGCCACTTACTTATATCCTCTTTTGTTTTCCTCAATGTTTTAATGTTCAGTAATGAACATTAAAACTAAGGAAGAACTATCTTTTTCACATCTCTAGCTTTGACCCTTTTTTCAACCCAAATTTGGGTAAAATTTTGGGTCAAAAATCCATTTGGGTATGCCTCCTCCAACATTAAACCCTAATTTTTACCCAATTCTATTGTTTGTATGTTTTCCTCCTCATTTTTCCCTCATTTGGGTTTCAAATGGCACATTTGTACTAAGAAAGTGAAAAGAGGTGTTGAGAAAACGGATTTGGATTCGAGTAAGAGAAAGGGTAAAACACAAAATGGGTAGCAAAGGGTATGCCACTGAACATGAGTTTTTAATGCTTTCACTCGAATTTTGAATTTGGGTAGAAAAATAAGGGTAAGGAATGGAGATGCTTTACCAAATTCATGAACCCCACATAGCATTGTATCAATACACCACAATTTTGATAGTAGGTTCCAACAAAGACTCTAACTACTGCATAATAATTCCACTCAAGAAAATAAAGTTGCTTACAGCAATAACAGGGTCGGCGAGGCTGACTTGAGAGAAGAAAAGGGAAATCCAATGAGCAAACGAGAGTAAGCTGGGTGTGCTTCCTTTGTAACAGAGAGGATTAACGTCCAAGAAGAAAACCCTCCTCCTCCTCCTCCTTTTCTTCTCTATAATTTCGTTTTCATTCACTTCACTGTAGCTTTCAAAGTTGTTATTGACGTGTTGCATCAATTGCCCACCAATTATTTGAGTTAGGGCCCTAGATAAATCAGCAGCAGGGGCTCTGAGTTTCCATAACTTTAGCGCTTTGGGTTTGGTTCTTTGGTTGATTCCTAAGGTAGCAAGACATGGGGCAGTGGTGGTGGTGGTGATGCCAACATGAGCCGAAACAATAGCTGCTTCGCCCATTTCCAATGAAAAAAGCGTTGATGTCGTTTACTACCACATCCACTTCGGTGAGGAGGGCTGCTGTTATTTCTTGCAAATGAGCAAATTCAGTAGCCCCGACCAGCTGCCCAGTTGCTTTTTGGGAAAATTGCATAAGAAATCCTCTACAGTTTCAACGACTTCCAAAATCAAATCCTATATTTGTACTTTGTACAACTAAAACCCAATGGTTACAATTCGTTATTTCAGCTGCCTTTGAGCGTGAAACCCCTTTCTCCCCTATATCTATAACACCGTAGGACCTTCGAAAACGCAAACTTGAGAGATAGGCGATTAAGATTTAAGAATCTTTACCCGTTCGTTTTGAGATTTTGGATTTGTAGGTAATGAGTGTAGAAAAAATAGAGTAATGATTGAAAATAAGAGTAATGATTGAAGAGAAATAGAGAGAAAAATGTGAATAATAATTGAAAAAAATAGAATAATTATTAAAATCCAAAACGGATTCTCAAGCTGTCATTGTCTCCATTTTGATGATCATTGAGTACTCATATTTGATGATTATTGAGGATGAGCATCTCCGAGGCACTCTTCTACTCCAATTTTTAAACCAATTAAAGCTTTTGTTGACTTAGGTAGAATTTTGAGAACTCATATTTGTAGATTTTAAAGTCGTCACTCCAACCAAAAAAAGAAAAGAAAAAAATGAGTGGGTTGGAGATGCTTTAAGTTCTGTAATCAAATATGCAATCCTAACTTACAATATTTTAGAAAATATAAAATGAGACTGCACAATAAGATTATTGGAAAAATAGTAATTGAGGTTAGTGTTAGACACTGTAACCTTAAAGCAAATTCGGTATCCACACTGGTGCTAATGAGATACTCGAACATTTGCAGCCCAGGATACAAGGATTATGGACGCATAGATGCAGCACTTCCATTTTCCCGCCAGGCGAACCAAAAGTCTAGAATAGCGTTGAACTCTCAAAATTTATTGTACGCATTATGCAGTATAGCAAATTTGCAGTAAAAATCTGGAAAAATGACGGTCAAGGACATACTTGACTGATACTAATTATCAAAACACGTTCTAGGCCATCATTTTCCCTAACAGTTAATGAAATTAGAGGATAAAGATTGCGACTGTTGGCCGACCTACAAGTTCGACGAAAGGAAAGAGAAATGTTAAGAAACCAAAAATAAAAATTTATTTATGGAAAAGAATGTATGTACTTGGGGGAAGCCCATTTATCTTTGATCCAACCCAAACCGGCTGGGTTCAGTTGGCGTCAGCGCGGGTTGTAAATGGGCCAAAACCCACTTTGTTCACAGCCTCTTACCCCGACAAAACTTGTAATTACTCACTACTCGGGGAATATTACTCTCTGTACTCCCGAAGTATCGAATAATATTCCCAAAACTTGTGTGCCCGAGGCTCAACTCTTTGGGTCATATGACTCATATCTAAGTATACATAACCACTTACAGCTCGTTTGGTACGCGAGAGAAGAAAAAAAAGGGAAGAGAGCTCAATCTCTCTCTAGTTTGGAAGGGAAAGAAGGCGTGAGAGTGTGAGAGACGGAGGGAAACCAAAACCCCTCCCAAGCCCAATTTCGTTTCTCACCAAAAGTGGCGAGATTTTGTGAGAAAGGGGAGCGTGTGGTCCACACCCTCGTCGGATCGTCGTCGGATGTGGATGTGCGTCGCTAGAGAGAGAGAGAGAGAGAGAGAGAGTACTAGGTTTGCCAGAGATGAGAGGGAGAGAATTTCAGCTCGTCGTAGAGTCGTCGGGACTCTAATAGTCGCCTGTGAGAATTTGATTTCTCACTGTTATTTCACTCCCCTTTCTTTTCTTTCCTTACTAATAAGGAAGAACACACCCCTTTCTTTTCTCCCTCCATCCAAAGACCTACTTCTTATTCTCCTACTTCTATCCAAGTTGGGACTCACGTTTTTTTCCTCAGCTACCAATATTAATGTAGGTGCCATTAGAGTCAATTTCTCATCCACTACTAAAAGGTTTTAATGAAACACTGGGACCTTTTGAGGATTATTGTTTTGTTATGATGAGAAGAATTTAAAAAGTAAAAAAATTACGATCAAAATCTAATTTATTTTTTTGAATAAAGACAAAATAAGCCAGTTTTTCGTCTTTATTAAAAAAATGGATTTCGATTGTAATTTTTATTTTTTAGATTCCTCTCGTCATGACAAAGCAATAATCCTCTAAAAATCGATGAAAAGCTAACAAACGTGAAAAAAAATTGAATAAGAACGAAAAAATAAGTTAAGTGACTGAAAGAGCCCTTAATCTCCTCATAGAGAGTAGACACATTTATTATATGTTTTTTTGGAGGGTACATTTATTATATGTTGGTTCGCTCAAAATAACAAGTGGGATCCACTTTATATATTGTGTCAAAGATTACCAAAATCCATTGTTGCTTACAGAATTAATCCAGCCATCTTGTGGGAATTTATTTTTTTAAATTTCACATGAAGGGACCCTCGTAAGCGTTTTCCACGAGATTAGAGTGTATGGAAAGTCTTCAATACACAACCTTTAAGGTATGTCCCATATGTACCTATTGTGTGGTTCATATTGTGCCACTTCATAAAAAATTACTTGTAGGACCGGTCATTTATAACATTTTATTTCGTATCGTAACTTTTATACTAAAAATTCGTAACTTTTCATCAATATGATTCGTAACTTTTTAGCAATCGATTCATAACATTTTGGGAATCATAACATTTTGGTGTGTTTTAATGAGGGTGCATATGATACATACCCAAATAAGGGGTGTGTATTGTAACACTTCCCGGGAGTGTATTGCTCTCGAATGTACATACACAGGGCAGAAAATGAATTATAACATGTTAGTTGTTCGAAAACACCAAATCATTGATGTTTTTATTCCTTGAGGTTGTTTGACTATTTTTTTTTTTTTATTGACAGCTAAATTCTGAAAGAGGAGTGATTTTCAAACTTCTCTTTTTGATATCCACACTCCCTTTTTGTTTTTTAGTGCTGAAAGTGTATATTTTTTTTCTTGGTAAAAGACAAAAAAAGAAGTGTGGATATAAAAAAATGGAGTGTGACAATCAATTCCCATCCTGAAATTGTAAAATCGGAGCTAGTGTATCCATCCTTGTAGCCTAAATGAACACTCTTACTCTATTCCTATACCATAAAATACAAGGAAGCACCGAACCAATTCCTATACGATACTTAGCTTATTCCTATACCATAAAATACAAGGAAGCACCGAACCAATTCCTACACGATACATAGCTTGCTCATTTGGAGGCTATAAAATCCCTGCGCATGGTCCCCAATACATTTTCTCTATCTCTCTCCACTCAAACCTCCTTCAAAACCCAAAACGAACAAGCCCGTACGTACGACTTTTTCTGGTAGGTGTGTAGGACTACCAGTGTATAAGTTCACTAGTTCTGTACAAACCAATAGAAGAAATATTTGAGCATGAACATTCCAAAGATTCTTAGCAAATGTAAGTACGAATATCATTGTCACTCAGTAGCAAAAGTTCTGTGATGCTCCCAAGTGGTATGGGAGCATCATACTCCCATTAAATTACAGCCCTTGGATTGAATACAGGTAAATCACAACCCTTGGATTGAAACCAAAAAAGTAAAACTATGGTGGTTTTGTTGAAAACGAGGTGGTTTTGACCAAAAAAACAGATGACTACTTACCACAGAATAGGCAACTGATACTATTTACTAAGGCAGCAATTACCATTGTTTAAGTAACACTTACCATACAAACAGGCATCACTTACTACAACCGGTTGGTCAGGTAACAAGTTGCCACTAAGTAAAAAAAAAACAGATGACTACTTACCACAGAACAGGCAATTTATACCATTTACTATGGCAAGACTTACAATTGTTTAAGTAACACTTACCATACAAACAAGCAACACTTACTACAACCGGTTGGTCAGGTAACAAGTTGCCACTAAGTAAAAAAAAAAAGTACCTAATTTTGGCGGGAAAATTTGCAGATTTTAATTGGTTATGAAAACATAAAAATTTGAAAAATATTTTCCATAATTTTCAAATGACATTATAAATTTATTTAATTGATTAATTTTTAAATAATAATTTATTATAGATATATTTAAGTAACTTAGTTTTAAATATTATGGAAAAAAACAAGATATTTATTAATATTTTGATAGCTTACAAATTTAGTTAATATATATTATAAAATGGCGCCACAAGTTCATTGTTACAACAACATTGTACGATAAATATATTTTTGTTTAATAGCGATTGAATAATTTTGTAGAATTCTCTACTATTTAATGAAATTAAGCTATTCAAATTCATTAATATAGTTTATAGTAATCAATATGATATATGAGGGATTTTCAAGTGAGGAATCCCTCATTTTGTTAAAATGCGGGACTTTCATTTCCCGATCAAATTTTGAAAATCCGAGCCGCTCAATGTGTGCAAAACATGATTTTAGGGGTACTCGCGAGAAATCAGCAAAAAAAAAAATCGGGAAGGGCTTCATCCGAGCAATTTTTTTTTGAACTGTTTAATGAAAACTGCTCGGATGAAGCCCTTCCCGATCATTTTTTTTGTTGATTTCTCTCGGGGACCCTTAAAATCACGTTCTGATCACTTTGAGCGGCTCGAATCATCGAAATTCAATCGGGAATAGGAGTCCCGCATTTTAATAAAATGAGGGATCCCTCAGCAGAACCTAACTCTATGATATATTTTACAAATCTAACAACTAATAGTGTTGATACTAATATATTTGGCAGCGATCAATCAACGATAATTGATTCATTTATAATTGATTGATCTGGTTAAATGTTCAGCCAATTAATCAAACAATTTGAATTGATTAAGATCATCTTTGGCAGATGTGGTAGTTAACAATAATGTTGAATGACAGTGACTAGTGAAAATTAATATAATTGGCTAAATTAGGCTGACTAATATATTTAATTGCTTAACCATGGACTTATCTATTTCAATCCTTCAAGTTACACAATTAGCAAATTTCAAAAATGGTTATTTAATGGTTAACATTGATCATTTAACAAATGAAAGAGTATGAGGTTAACATTGATCACTTTGCTAATATAAGAATAACCACTAGTGAATCAGTAAATTGAAATATCTCATTTATTTGATTTTTTTTAAAAGTAATTTTATTAATATGACTGCTTTTATTTAATTTATCATAAAAGAAATACCATATATTTAAATAAAATTTAATGTGGTAGGTAATAAGACATTAATGGTGATATAAAATAATGGTGATATACATTAATGTATACCTACCCGTCATTAATGTCATACTTACTATAGAATGAAGTTTACTTACCAAATAATATGGGTAGAGATACCACAAAAACTAAATTTTTACCACGAACTAATTCGTTGATAGAACTTACCACGTGGTTGACAATACTTACCAAGAAATAAGGGAACAATGACTATATACTTACCATGAAATAAGGGACCAGTTTTACCACACAAACTTATTAACGTTTTGCCAATTGTTATGTTCACCTACCACCAATTATGACATTAATGGTACCAGGTTTCTCCATACCTACCTTAAACTCTGCAAACTTATCCAGTCCAATTCCTCTAGCTCCCATTCATCTCTCCTCTTGTCCAAAAAGCTCTCATTCATCTCTTCTCTTGTCCAAAAAAATGAAGATTTAAGAAGAAGGTCCATAAAAAGTTGAAGAGGCTCACCAAGTAAGTTTTTTTGAAGAATAAATTGAAATTAGTGCTGATGATTACCTCATACCAATTTACCAAATGATCATAAGTTGAAGAATCTCTAATAAGTGTTTCACAATAATATAATGAAACTTCCCAGATTTTCACGTTTTTATGGTTATACTTACCATTTACTATGGTTGTTTTTACCTGTTTTTATGGTGTTTTTACTACGAATGAAAACCGTATTAATTCAGAATTTAGGAGAATGTGTTCTCTATATTCGTGGTAAGTATATCCAGAATTTAGTAAAAAATCCTTTATTTATAATAAGTATGATTATGAAAATGGTAGGTAATCTCCGTAGGTAGCATAATTTTGCATGCCATACCGTAGGTAATATAGTATTTGTGGTTAACATATCTATGTTAGTTTTTACTATTAATTGTAACCTATTTGTCTGGATCAGATTTTGAGAGATGGATGACAATGTTCAGCGAAATGGAAAGAATGTAGTGATTGACATTTGTGACGACTCCAGCAATGATGACGAAAATGACGAAAAACGGTTGGATGAATTAACGGAAGAAGAAGTTTATCAAATGACATTTGACATGCATGAGGATGGAGAAACATTCTATAATGCATATGCCAAAGTGAATGGCTTTAGTATTCGGAACTATAATATGCACAAGGACAATGTTGGTATCGTGAAGTCAAGAAAGTGGGTATGCTCAAAAGAAGGATATAGAGACACTAAATACTTAGAGAGAGAAGATCGAATAAGAGAGCCGCAGGCACTTACTAGAGTTGGATGTCCTGCTGTATTTAGTGTCACATTGGAAAGAAGTTCTGGCAAGTACTTGGTTAATAACTTTGTGAGCGTCCACAACCATTCCATGATAGGGCCTCGTGGTGTCCCTTTTCTCCGCTCCCATAGGAAGGTAAGTAGTTCTGATAAAGCCTCGGCCAATACTATGCATAAAGTAGGTATTAAAACAAGTCATATAATGGATTTTGCGGCGCAACAATCCGGTGGATATGAGTCTGTCGGATACACGCAAAAAGATCTTTACAATCATTTTACAGCTCAACGCAATATAGAGGTTGCGGACGGTGATGCGGAATGTGCCTTAGCCTACTTGTGTGCAAAAGCTGAAAATGACCCCATGTTCTATCACAAATATGACGTGGATGAGCAAAATCGGCTAAATAATCTGTTTTGGAGAGATGTAACATGTAGGACAAATTATATGTGCTTTGGAGATGTGCTAATATTTGATTCGACTTATCGGACGAATGCGTATCGGAAGCCATTGGTGATACTAGCTGGAGTTAATAGTCACTTTCAAACAGCAATTTTTGGTTGTGCATTGTTGACTACTGAGACTGTTGAGACTTATACATGGGTGTTGGAAAGATTTCTTGATTCCATGGACCACAAGAAGCCTGTGTCGGTAATGACCGATGGGGATAAGGCTATGCGGAGAGCAATAAAAACTGTGTTACCTGATGTTAATCATCGTTTATGCAAATGGCATCTTAAAAAGAATGCTGTCAGTAATGTCCATGTTCCTAGATTCTTAGCTGACTTTGAGAAATGCATGTCAATGTCAACTGAAGAAGAGTTTGAAGTTGCATGGCAGAATCTTTTGGATGACTATAGCCTTCACCAAAACCAGTGGGCGGTAGATGTTTATAAAAAGAAGACCTTGTGGGCAGAGGCATACTTGCAAGGTATTTTTTTTGCGGGTGCAAAAAGCACACAACGTGTTGAGGGAATGAATGCATACATGAATCGATTCTTAAAACTACGTCTCAAGCTTTTTGAATTTGTACAAGCATTTGATAGGGCTCTTGCAAAACTTCGTCATAACGAGGCTAAGGTACAAGTTGAAAGTGTGAATAGTACTCCGGTTCTTTCTACATGCATGAAACGAATTGAAAAACATGCGGCTGATACATTTACTCGGGGCATATTTAACAAGTTTCTCAAAGAAATGAAGAAAGAGCAATCATTGTTTAAGGTGGATAAAGTTGAGCTTGAAGATTTTCGGGTTTACTACTTATCTCGATACCAACAGCCGGACGCCACGTGGAGTGTCAACTATCAGCCGAATGATGGCATCATGAAATGCTCTTGCTTGAAATTTGAGTCAATTGGGTTTCCATGTCAGCATATGATCTCAGTCATGAAAATGGAGCATATGAGAGAAATTCCCTCTTTTTTGATCTTACAAAGGTGGACGAAAACGGCGAAATCCTTCCCCCTACATGGCAGCACACCAATGCCAGAATGGGTCACGCAAACGACAAGATTTGGGGCATTGTCAAGCGCATGTGTCGAAATGTGTTATTATGCTTCGCACATAACGAAGGGATATAATGAGACCAAAGAAGAAATCACCAAGTTGAAATCTAGAATGAGGGAGCTCTATGTGTTACATGTTGAGGAGGAGCAAAGAAAAATGAGACAAAACGACAATGTTGAGGGGACATCTATGCATTTTGGTGTTGGCGACCCAGTCATTATCAAAGGTAAAGGGACCCATAATTTGGCCAAGGACTTCATCCCGAAAACAAGAAAATGTGGCAATTGTAGAGAACCCGGTCACATAAGAACCAAATGCCCTAAATTAGTGCATGGAGATAATGTGGGAAGTATGAATGAGGATGAAGACACATATGAATCAGATGTGAGCGTTATTCACCAACAATCATTTACTGGGCGAGACTCATCGATATATCACCCAACGTTTATGCACACTGATTACACAACCAATGGTTGTGAATCTAGTGTCAACCCTAATTTGGTAAGTCTCTTGCTATCTAGTTAGTTGATAGATTATTATCTACTTGTCCATTCACTAATTTTCAAACTTGAACTTTGTAGACTGCTAACTGGTCAAGAAATTCCGAGAGTGTGCAAGCCCAGTTCCATGGTAGCAACGTTGAAGGATGGGAAGATGATTTTGGATAAGAATTGTGAAGGATAAATGCAACATTTATTTGTATTAAGGCATTAAGTAAGGGCAATAAGTTTATTGTAATCTTTTAATTTAGTAAAATTAAGGCAATGATTTAGACAAGAACTTATCTGTAGTCATAGTAAGGCAGTGTGTCATGGTAAGGCAGTGTGTACGATTATTGAAATGGTAACAATGCCCAGATTTTAGCAAGCATACCCTATTGATATAGTAAGTATTGCTTTGGAAATGAGAAGTATGCTCAGATTTCTGTAAGTTATGAGATGGTAAGAATGACCAGATTTTAGTACACCATGTATAAATTGTAAGTAATGCTATGGAAATAAGAAAAACGCCCAGATTTTAGTAAGCACATCCTGTATAAATGGTAAGTAATTCCATGGAAATGAGAAGTACGTCCAGATTGTCCCTGATGACTCGTGGCAAGAAAGCCAAGGTGAATTTCCCTGATGATTCTCCACCAAATGCCTTAAGACGCACCATCAAGTCAAATACTCCGAAATCATTTGTCAAGGAAGACCTAAATTTCGTTCAGCCTAATGTGAACCAAAATTCAAGTCTCATGAATGACCTAGATCTTGACTACTATCCCATTGATTTTGTGGTAGAGAAACTACTGACTAAGCAATATGGGGTTTCAGATGCCTACACTATCTCTGGAGAGTTTGAGAACAAATCGGTTATCCCATCAGATGCTACTGCCGTTTATTTTAGTTCGGACCAAGGAAGCAACTCATTCGACTGCTCTGACTTTGGGTGGGGAGAGTATAATGCAAAGACCCCGGAAATATCATCTCTCCTTTCTGCTACCATAGAAGGTGGTGAAACCCAATTTGTAGAAGATGAGAAGTAGGGCCAGATTTTTGGAAGCACGTTATTGAAATGGTAAGAATTCCCAGATTTTAGTAAGCACACCCTGTATAAATGGTAAGTAATGCCAAGAAAATGAGAAGTACGCCCAGATCTTTGGAAGCACGGTTATTGAAATGGTAACAACGCCCATATTTTAGTAAGCACACCCTGTATAAATGGTAAGTAATTCCATGGAAATGAGAAGTACGTCCAGATTTTCCCTGATGACTCGTGGCAAGAAAGCCAAGGTGAATTTCCCTGATGATTCTCCACCAAATGCCTTAAGACGCACCATCAAGTCAAATACTCCGAAATCATTTGTCAAGGAAGACCTAAATTTCGTTCATCCTAATGTGAACCAAAATTCAAGTCTCATGAATGACCTAGATCTTGACTACTATCCCATTGATTTTGTGGTAGAGAAACTACTGACTAAGCAATATGGGGTTTCAGATGGCTACACTATCTCTGGAGAGTTTGAGAACAAATCGGTTATCCCATCAGATGCTACTGCCGTTTATTTTAGTTCGGACCAAGGAAGCAACTCATTCGACTGCTCTGACTTTGGGTGGGGAGAGTATAATGCAAAGACCCCGGAAATATCATCTCTCCTTTCTGCTACCATAGAAGGTGGTGAAACCCAATTTGTAGAAGATGAGAAGTAGGGCCAGATTTTTGGAAGCACATTATTGAAATGGTAAGAATTCCCAGATTTTAGTAAGCACACCCTGTATAAATGGTAAGTAATGCCAAGAAAATGAGAAGTACGCCCAGATTTTTGGAAGCACGGTTATTGAAATGGTAACAACGCCCAGATTTTAGTAAGCACACCCTGTATAAATGGTAAGTAATGCCAAGAAATGATAAGTGCGCCCAGATTTTTGGCTACAATCAAATAGCAACAATCCTAAATGCAGCAACTATAGGGGCATAGCAGCCAACAGCAGTTCAATAGCCAACAACATCATAACAGAACAGAAGGCAGCCGTATGTGCATAAAAGCCAGCAGCACAACACCTCCCAAAGGATCAGCAAAAGAAATAGCAGCAGAAATAGAAAACTGTCCAGAACAGTCCCATAACAGAACATATCACCATAACAGTCAAAAAGGCACATCACATTCATCAAGTTTACAACATGATTAAATTTTGCCATATCAAATTTACAAAAAGACAGCATTTGCCATATCATTGTTAGCCTCCATAACTGAATTTCAACTACATTGTCAAAAAAGAACTACAATTGGTATCAAATTATCCTTCTACTGTTGCGGTATTTTTCTTGAGCCTTTCGGATGACTTCATTCCTGATTACGTTCTCACCACAAAGGATCAAGTCCAAAATTAGGCTGTTCCTACCCTCTTCAGAACTGAATCTCAACTACATTTAACAAATTAACCAAAAATTAGAAATAATGAGTGGTCCAAATGAAATGTAACTGTATGATGAATAAAAAGACTAATTTCATACCTTAGCGGCTTCTTCCTCATTAAATTGCTCTAAATCAAAGTACTTGGCAGTGTACACACCACAATCATCGCTACCTGGTTCTTGAACTGGAAGCCATTTCAGTCTTTTAATTGGTAGCTTATGGGCTTTCATGACACATCCATTATTCCCCAAGTGCTGAATTACATCATCCAAATATTCAAGCACACGCAGGACCTTCTCGTTTTGTACTTTGGGTTTGCTCAGAGAAGGTAATGAATCAAGTACATATACATTTGCATGTTTGAAGTTTACAACACACATAAACCAATGAATGTTGTTATCATTGATTGGGATGTACACTCGTTCCATAGATTCGAGTATCCCCGTGTATCGACTAGATCCACCATAATGCTTGACCCAAGTGCGGGAATTAATACCACCATTGAGAGCATAACTCTACAAACAAACATAAAGGAGCACTTACACATTGCTATAGCCACATACTATCGTTCAAACTTCTAATGCATTACGAATACATACCGCTAAATAAGTGGGCAAGTACCATGATGGCCATAATGCATCCGGGTCTCTCTTACTTTGTATTAAAGTTTTCCGCAAAGCAACTGCATTTATGATCTAAAAAATATAGCCCTTAATTAGTTATCGTATTCATGTAGTCTATTACAATAGGTCCAAAAAATCATAATACTCACATCACCCACAACCCAACCATTCTTCCGTAATGACATAAAATCTGCGCGAGTTGCATAGCTTATTCCAAGGTCGCAAAGTTGTTCTCTACATTATGCCAAAATTGCAAAGTTATCAATCTATGAATAGAACATCATACAACTATGTATAGCTTGTAATGAATTTTTACCTTACAGATAACGTTGTGTCAAAGACAAATCTTAGGATCAACTCTCGTATCATCCCTATAGTCGGCTTCTACAAATAAACAAACACGTATGTTAATGAAGACATATATAAATTAGAAAGTTCTATAAGAATTAAGCTTATGATACTTAAATCGTTTGTGTTACCTCGTTGGCATTTTTCTTAACGGGTTGAGATTCCTTCAAGCAAGTCGTTGCCATTTCTTGTTGGCATTCCATAGTAGGCTTCTACAAATAAAAAAACACGTATGCTAATGAAGACACATAAATTAGAAAGTTCTATAAGAATTAAGCTTATGATACTTAAATACTTTGTGTTACCTCGCTGGCATTTTTCTTCATGGGTCTCTTCACGGGTTGAGATCCCTTCAACCTGGTCCTAGGTATTTCTTGTTGGCATTTCTTTTGCCTCTTGTTCATGCCAATAGTTGGAGGAGCCGTTGAAGACATGATATCACCAATATTAGTGGTCATCTTTCTTGATCTCTTTGATGAAAGCTTAATATTAGGTTCCTTCATGTCTTGTTCCTTGTTTGTCTTCAAAGGAGATGTCAAATGACTCAATGATGGCTTTTTAGTGTTTTCTTCCTGGTTTGCCTTCATAGGAGATGTCAAATGACCCGAAGATTGCTCTTTCTTGCCTTTTTTCTTATTGACAACGGGTGAAGGAGTGTCTTTCATGTCCATGCTTACATTGGCCGCCAATGAATTCTCATTAGTTTTCTTCCCTCTTACATCCATTGTTTCCATTATACTCGTCAGTTTTTTTAAAATACCGTTTAATTCTTCTATCCCTTGAAATCTCTCCATCGGTATATTTTGGCCAATCTTCTTTCCTTGATCTACGGCTCTCTCTCTTTTGCCAACTCCATCCTCGACAATGATTTTGAGCTATTATGGAAAAATAGACGCTATGATTTTGAGCTATTACATATATTTACCATTTACTACGTAAATAGAGGTTTAAAAATATAAAACAAAACTAATTGATCAAAAAAATACTAAGATTACCTCTCGAAATCTGCTTTGATCAAGCCAGCGTATCCTGTCCCTAATCTCTTCATCTCCCCATTGTACAATACGAGGTGAAGGCCGACATGCACAAGGGGAAATGAAATCTTTGGCCGGCGTGCAATGTTCAAAATAGAACAACTGTAGAGGAAAAAAACGATACATAATCAATTCTACTATGAAGCAACTACTTTGATGTAAAACATAACGTTAAGAGACATACCATTAGAAACAGTACACAGCCACGGATCACTTTTCGTCCATCCTGATATTTTTGTATGCCTTTGGCTAAAAAGTCAAGCACAAATTGGCTCCAATTTAATTCACTAATAGAAGACACGTCCTTTACTGCATGTAGAAAACGTCGATTGACTCCCAATTCCGACGTTGGACATAGAACAGCCCCCATAATGAACAATACAAATGCAACCTTGAAATTTTCATTGTTGGCTTTCGTGTTCCTTACATAGTTTTCCAAATGACGCAATGGAATTGAACTTTGAGCACCCACACAATGTGTCTCACATAAGGGAAGTATTTCAGAAAGGTTTCCTTTTAGAATCACCCTTTTACCTTCACATGGCAATCCCAGTATGTGGTGCACATCTAATGGTGTAATTATGGGGCTCTTACCATGCACATGTAAACAAAGTGATACGGGATCAAATTTACTAACCAACAGCTCACAAAGTTTTCTATCTAGCCTAGTACATTTCAAACGCAAAAGACCTCCAAATCCCGTTGCCTTTACACTCTCCACTTGTTGCGGTTCAAGACTGCGTATAATAGTACATGCCGTCTTAAGTTGAGTTCTTGTAGTGAACGTTTCCTAAACACAACATTAACAACTCTAATCAAATTCACAATCAAGTAAAAGTGGAAAGAATATGCATAAACATAAGTGCTAAAAAATAGAATATTTGCACCTTTGAATCTTCTTGAGGATCAACCTTAACCTTTTGCTCTTTGTACGCTTCGGAACTTAGCTTTGCCTTTTCAATGTACTTTTGTTTAGCTTTGTCTCCTAAAGCTTTCCACTTTGCACGAATTTCGCTCATTGACTAAAATTATTGAAAGAGTGCAAATCCTAATTAGATACATTGACAATCCACATATGGGTAAACACAACTATAGAAAAAATTGTAGTTACCATTCGTTTTGATGAACTCTTCTTAATCATCTTCGACTGTTCTTGGCTATAAAAAAATTTTGTACATCAAATTGAATATCGTAACTTAAGGTCATTAAAAGATACTCAAAGTCTGAAAAAGACATACAAGAAATATATCCATCCATTAGAAGGATGCTTTGGAACAGCATTACGGTCTTCTTTAACCATTTTAACTCCTAAAACAAATAGACCTGTTAAATAAAAAAATTGATAGTTAGAACAGCCCCCATAAAAAATTCCACTATGAATTCCATTGAAGCACTTCACTAGCCACATTAATCTTGGAAAATCTACCCATGGCATACTAATTCTTTGAAGTTATCAATCCATATCATCTCAAGTCTTAAACTATTTTAAGAACATTAGAGTTTAGAGACGTAACAGCCATTTCTAGGCTATTGTGTACCCAATTATGAAACAAAGTTTCACCTGGCATAACACCTTTGTTTATCGCCTGTCAGTAAGAACAAATGGAGGGGGTAGCTATCATTACCCATCATAAATGGGAAATCAACCATTGTCTTCCGGCAGGCTGAATTGCCTGAGGTATGCATTGTCATCACAGAAATACAATTCGACATTCTTTTTGGCACGAATCAGACAATGTTTTTTATTTAGATGATGGTTGTTGCATGCTAAGCTATAAGTTGCCTACTGCACTGGAAAATGAGAGAATAAAATAAAAGCCAAGAAAAATGAAGAAGTTATGTTCAAACAAGAAGATAAGAAATGAGTATGACAAAAGGAGCCAAAACTGGGGTTATCAGGAACCAGCTCCATATAGTGACCAAGGAGAGCTTTGCATGCAGTCGTCTTTATGGTTTGAGCATGTTAAATACATATTCATAGAACGACGAAATAGTAGATTTCTAGCAGCAATAAATGATTAGCTAAGATATTCCTACAAACAACAACCAACTTAAAATACATGCACACCAAGTCAAGACGTTTGTGGAAAACTCATACCAATTGTGAGTTTCTATAATGGCTAACTTACGCTAAACTAATCTGAGTACTAAAATTATGGCAGATCTACAACGGTTTTTTATCTTTTCCGGATAAGAGTACAGGTCTCAATCAACAAAACTAAGCAGTTCCAGTTGAGCGGAATCCCATTCAAGTAAACACTTGACTGTCCATTGGGAGATAGCTATTCATCGATGAGTGACTTCCCAAAAGTGGATGCTAAAACAGAATGAAAGATCTCCTGTCAAAGTGTTACTCCTCAATAGCTAATAAAGGCAGAATTAGAGAGGGGGAGATGTTAAACAAGGCAAAAAAAACGTAGCACAGATACCATAAGCAAACAGATATAATGCATGAGTGCTCATGCATACCAATGCAGAACAAAAGGAAAAAAGGTTTCTTGCATGTACACCAAAAGAAAATTGACTTATTATTAGTCCCGTCAAAGAAACTAGTCACTAAGGTATCCGTTGATGTAAAAACTAGAAAACATAATGGTGGTGGCCACTCTAACAGCCATTGTCGCATTCGTATTCTTCATTCACAAATATAGTAAAAACCGGTGCGAGCCACCAATTTGTGATTGCTTTTACTCTTTGTGGTGCTTAGAGTGTTTGGTTCATAGCCCAACCTGAGGAACTTCACTCTTGTAAGTAGTAAGTGTAAGGCAAACACTAGGAGAATAGGTTCAACCAATGTTCTAGAACACTGGGTTCAACTGACTCTGTTCAGTTCTTGAAAACCAAAACCCAACAACAATCAGTCCATCATTTTGTCTCCTATTCCATAACACCCAAACATGAAATTGAGAAAGCATCTTATGGCTACGCTGCCTAAAGAAGTTAGCCATTGCAGGAGGCTGAGATTATGGGGTTTGGGTATTGATGATAGTTGTGTCCTCTGTAACCAACAGCTGGAGAACCATGATCCTTTGTAGGAACCTTTTGTAGTGGGACTGGCTCAATTGGGAGCTAAACTGGGCTTTGCAGAATACTGCAAAGAAGGGTTTGGTGGATGTGTTTTATAACCTTTCACTTGCTGCAGTGGTGTATTCCCAGAATCCTCAGAAACAAGGCCAGAGATCAGTCCACCCTCTTCAAAATTATTGAACAAGAGTCAAGGGGGGAGACTATGTATATGGAGAGCAGTCAAGGATACTCAATAGGAACAGATCATTGTGCTGCCTGGGTAGCCACACAAGGATCCTAGTCTAGAAAGAAGATTGGGCACGAGTCTGTTATTTAGGCTTTACTTTGTTCACTTTGGTTGTTTCCTGGTATTTTATAGCCAGGATAGCTTAGGATGATAGTTGAAAGCCAGGGGAGTACCCCTGAAGTTCCGTAGGACTGTTTTTAAAAAAAAAAAAAAAAGTTAATGACATGTAAAGAAACAAACATGAGTAGCGAAAGCAGAGCCATCCAAATACTGCTTGCACAATACGGTAAGTCCATTCAATAGAACTGTTTTTAAACTATAGAAGAAAATATAGCATAGACAAAAATGAATGAGTTTCTTAATTTTTTCCTCTTTCATTATCGAAGTAAAAAGAAGAGACAAGGATTACCTGACTGCCAAAGAAGTTCCGGTGCACGGTACAATCAAGGCCCCCTATTAGCTCCTGTCCTCCACTTTTCTGGCCTGAAAGGTAAATGCCATGCATGTCCTCAAAATTGTCTTACTTTTCTCAAAATTGCATTTTCCTACGTTTTCTAGGCAACCAAGCAAGTGGGTGAGCTCTAAAAAAATTTAAAAAAGAACTTCACTTGAAAAATGAAAAGTGAAATTGAGGCATGATTCAACACCTGACTGGACTCTGATACTGATGAAAAGATTAAGAGCAGAAGAGTGAGAAAATATGGGAAAAGGGTCATCTGGAATCTAGAATTCGCAGCCATAATCATGAATCTGTGAAGTGTGATGTCCTTGGGATGGCTTCGCTACTAAATTATCGATGAGCAAGGAAAGAGTATGGGATAAGAATGGAGGAAAAGGCTGCTATTGGCCGTTAGAGCCCATTGGGTGTTTGTCTTGAAATTTTAAAATCCAAGATCAGGGAGATATATGAGCACATTATGGCAGCACCTTTGTTGTCGCTATGGAGATATAGGCTATCAGAAAATATAGGCTCCTTTGAGCCCAGAAAAGCTATGCAAATAACATGGGTTGAAGCCATATGGGTCCCTCCCTTTCTGTCACAAACTTGGTATGTGCCATGTGTAGTTGTAAAACTTTGTCTCCAGTATATTGGTTTTAAAACCCAGTCTTTTACCATTCAAAGTTTCTCCCGCATTGATTTTCTTAATTAAGCTTGTTTGTTGGCTTCCACATGAAACTTGTCCATTACATGCAAAAGCAGCTCCACTGGGGATTGCCTCATGCACAATCAACAGGAAAGAGAAATTAAAAAGGAAAGCAAGAGTCCAAGACCAATGAATGGGGCAACCTCAAGATAATACAATATATGTCGCAACGGATTCCTCTAGTGCAGTATATTAATATATCGGTTTTCTCCTTATCAACACAAGCTAAAGGATCTGAACCATTCACCTGGATTGCATAAATACCTATGAACTAGATTAAGGTTAAGAGATTCCAGGCAAGGAAATTTTGCAAAACTAACATACGTACATAGTATTGTTGTCAGAGAAGCTAGGTGAAGAAAAGAAATCCCAAGTATAACAACTAATTGCACCTATGGCCCTATCTCCTATTGGAGTCCAAAACTAATTTGTAGGAACGAGTGAACACAGTAACAGACTCAAACTGAACACAGAATTCCTCTACTGAGGCCCAAATTGAGCTTCACAGAATTGCAAGTTGTCTCTTTTCTTTCAACTTGGCTATGTGTCCAAATCTGTCTGAAACTCTACACCGAATATTAAAAAATAAATAGCACATCTGTGCTCTGTTCCTGCTTTTTGCCTATTCACTCAATCACTAGGATTAAAACTACTATGGCCTTCGGTAGAAGAAATTTCCCAATCTAAATGATCTATGGTCTGCTCCATTAGTCATTAGACTTCATAAAAGTTTCACAGAACGCAAAAAGCCTACCAAAAAAGAAAAAAAAACCCTCATTCTCTACTCCTTACCCCTCCCCACATATTAAAACAACAATTTCTTTAATGTGTGTAAAAATGGGCTTTGATTAGTATGTCACACGAAGAGAAAAAAAACATTTTTGTAATTCAAAATTGGCGTAACTATGCATTGACTATTTTTGTAATGCATGGATGATTTAATTAAAAATTTAGTCAATAATATCTACCACATTCGATCTTATTTTAAGGGCCGGCACACAGTTTTAAAATCCTAGGCGAATTTCCAATGTGAGGTACTATAGTTGATAATATCTACAACTGATGGGGCCATCGATTTTCAAACTTGTGCATTGACTAATTAATTATGATAAGATGCACATTCAAGATGACCCACAATCATATATTCTTATGATGATGATAGTGATTGGTGCATATTAGAATTTGGACATTGCAGAAAGGAAAACACTCCTGTCGGCCAAATTAAAACACCAAAACACTCCTGTCGGCCAAAAAAGACTCGGCCAAGTTTTTTTTTTTTTTTTTGCTTCTCAAAAAAACTTGGGGGACCCTCATGTCTACCATTATCCCCACATTGTTCTCTTTACATTATTCAATCACTATCTACAGAGCAAACCAAAAAACAGTCCTGAGGTACAATCATTAAAGAAAGCAAAATCCACAACCCAGGTCAAACAAACTAAATAATTGGAATTTTCAATTACAGACTATAATGAAACGTGCCGAAACTTGAGCCAATCATGTGCAGATCTAGTTTTTCAACTAAAATAATACAAATCAGTTCATAGGAGAACCCACAAACCCACGTTAAAACAAAACAAGCCAACAAACCCACGTCAAAGCTTAGCAACAAAAAAAAAATTGTCAAAAGAAGGAGATAAAGGTGTGGTTTTCTGTTCCACACTCTCGGATTCTTAGCTGTGCAGGGGTGTTTGTGTATTGTAGTGGTCACTGAGTGTTTGAGAGAGTGAAAGAGAGAAATACCTCGCACAATGGAGAGGGCTTTTCGTTGTCACCGACTGTTGAGGATGAGAGAGGGTTCGTCGTTGTTTGTTTAGGGGATTTGGAGGTATAGAGGTGGAAGAGTGGTGAGGGTTTTCGTCGGCTGTGCAGAGGGGAAAGAGATAGAGGCGTTTAGAGCTGTGGAGGTGGAGGTGGAGGTGGAGGCGTCCGGCTATGGAGGCATTAGATATGTTGACGACGATTGACGAGAGGAGGAGGAGGAGAGGAGAGCGCGACAGTAAATTAGGGCTCAAAAGTTTTGACTGTGATGCAACCTTTTTTTTTCTTTTACTGGGATGTGATCAACCGGGGATAGGAGGTAGTGAGAGAAAGAGAGGAGAGAGATGAATTGCAGTCAAGGGATTTGATGAATGGTCAGGATTAAAAGAATCACATCCTACGGTTCAAATTTGATGGGAGTATCATACTCCCAAAACCGCTGGTTTTGGATGGGAGCATCATAGCCGGACTCCAAGGGTTGGAGATGCTCTTAGAGATGCAACATGTCAAACGCCTCTTCGCACCATTGATGACCTCTGCCCTTGAAGTCCTTCCATTAGCAGCCCCTCTGCAGGTTTCACATTCCTTAATTTTTTTATAGCCCCAATTGGATTATCTGAAGTCACTATGTTCTAAATTGGGAATGAAAGTGCAAGGTGAGTGGTTAATTTTAGATGAAGTTGATCTAGGGTTGGGAAATCATATTATTAGTAGAAGTTTGATTGTGAGTGGAAAACGTAAGAGAATTTGAAACTTATGGAATCATTGTGTTAGCTAATAAAGTGGGAGAAAGGAAAACATACCTTCTTATTTTTTAAGTAATACAGAATTTTAAAAATTTTATATTGCATTCAAGGTTTTTGTAAGAATGCCTAAATAGAATAAAAAATATGCGTCCACCTTTCGTTTACTCTCCTTTCAGTCATTCATCTAATAGCTGAGCATAATTTGGCTCATCCTCTCAACATTCAAAGCTATTTCATCCTAACGACAGTACATTCTTAGGGGATTTTTTAACCACCTAAATATATATGGGGGTTTGACCTTAGTTTTTTTTATACCCCATTAGTAGTTTATTTTTTCGGGTTTGGATATTTTTCAGGCATTCAGAACTCTATGAATTTTATATTACATTTACCTTTTGTTTACTATCCTTTTGGCTATTCATCTAACAACTGGGCCTACTCTAGCTCCTTATCTCAACATTTAATTTCTCGCACTTTTTGCTCATATTTTTTGCAAAAACAAAAAAAGGTAAGGTAGATCAAATATGTGTGACTGCACATATTTTTAACCCCCCAAAAAATAAAAAATAATAGTAGATAGAGTGATACTCTTTAGACATGCGTGTCCTTTAGGTGGTTCTTTTTTTTGCTTCACAATTTCTTTTCATGTGTAGTATCAGTTGAGTGGAGCCTTCACTATCTTTGTTGCTTTTGGTTTTGACGATATTCGAGCCGTGCCTTTAGGCACGGGCAAACCCTAGAAACGAGATGGTTGTTGGAAAGGAAAACACACCGGTATGGTTGTTGGAATAAAAAAAAAATTATATCATATTTATTTATTTGCCTGTTTACCGTTTGCAGGTTCGACCTCTTCAAGAATTAATAGTTCGGGCAAAACTAATGTCATGCAAAGGGAAAGAAAAGCAACCTATCCCATAAGAAACGAGAATGCACGGGTATGACCATTACCTTTTAAAAAAAAATAAAAGTTAGGAGTAATAATCTTTGAACCATTTTTGATACCCCATCAGTGATACCCATTACTAATAGTGGTAAAACATAATAGTAACATCTCGAAGAAGTTCAAGTCTTGAATCCACAATATTTGACTGAAACAAAAGGTTGCTCATAACGAATCAAGGATAACAACAATTAAAGTTTGGTATTATCCCTCATTTTGTTGTAATTTATAAACCTAAACATCTATTATTATTATTATTATTATTATTATTATTATTATTATTATTATTATTATTATTATTATTATTACACTAAACAAATTGAAACTTTTGATTGGAGGGGTTTTTTAACTGCCTAAATTAGGGGGTTTTGACCTTAGTTTCTTCTACCATGTTAGTAATTAGTTTTTTTTATACCCCATTAGTGATTGTTACTCTTTTTTGGGCTTGAAATTTTTATAGGCATTGGAAACTGTCAGAAATTTTATATTATTCAAGCTAGGTGCTTGTAAGAATGCTTAGATGGAATAAAAATATAAATCTACCTTTTGTTACTCTCCTTTCGGTCATTCACCTAACAGCTAAGCCTAATTTGGCTCCTCCTGTCAACATCTAATTGTTTCTCGCACTTTCAGCTCATATTTTTGGCAAAAAAAAAGAAGATTAAGGTGGATCAATACATAGCTAGGGAAAATAACAACAATCGCGTGTTCGCGTCACTCTGTTTGTTTGAGTGCTATTAATAAGTTTTTGATAGTTGGTAATTTTTCCTTATCTATATTTCTTGCCCAAAATGTGGTAACAAAAAATTGGTTGTGGTAACATGAACACGTTGATGCTAATTTCATACTCCCTCCGTCCCTTAATTAGAGTCCAGTATTCCATTTTGGGCTGTCACTACTAGAATAATAGATAAAGAACACACTAAGAAAGTTAGAAAGATCACAGTTTTGATGAAAACGTGATAAAGAAATGTGAGGTGAAATTTTAATGTCACTTTGCTAATAAAACCGTGATAATTAACATTGATTATCACAGTTCTAATAGAACCGTGATTATAATTGCTTAATTTAACCACATTTTCCTACGAGCGTGATAAAAATGTGTTAATTTAACCACACTTTCTTATAAGCGTGATAAAATGTGTCTATTTTAATCACACTTCATTACAACCATGATAGAAATGTGTCTATTTTAACCACACTTTCTTGCAAGCGTGATTAAATGGGTCTATTTTAACGTTTAGTTGCAACCGTGATAAAATGTTTCTTTTTTTTATTTAACCAAAATTTTCCAAAACAGCAAAACTAGTGATTCATTTGATAGCTTCTTACTTCAATCTCGCTTCTGCTTGTAACTGTGATTAAAAAGAAAAAGAATTACGCTTTTAAAATTTCAAAATCCCGCGGCACACGATCCCGCGATCCCTTTCCACGTTCCGTCCCTTCTACTGATATAGAAATCCCCATTCTCTCATCTCTCTGTCTCTGCTCAAACCATTGGCGCCGCCGTGCCCGATAACCCTAGCGCTCCTCCACCAGGTTCCTCTCTCTCTCTCTCTCTCTCTCTCTCTCTCTCTCTCTCTCTCTCTCTCTCTCTTTCCCTCCATACATATGTAGCTATACGTATTTATTACCCATTTGTGCGTTTATTGCTATGTATTGGTGTATCTATTGCTAAATCTGAAAACCCCAATTTCTAACCCTAAACTATTTCATCTGAAAAGTGGAGGTATATCTGTGATTTGAAAAAATGAGCCCCAGAGGCTAGGATTTCAGTGCTGACAATGTTCGAAGACGATCGAGAATATGAAGTTGATGCGATAGGTTTTTAAGATACATAATCTCTCATTTCCTCTAGTTGATTCCATGATTTTAGCAACTATAGTATTTGCCTTGATTGATAAGTTCTTGTATCTGAATATGTAGTTATGGGTATCTTTGTTTGATGGATTTTGAGCTCATTGATATGTCTTAGCTTCGCTTTTTGATGGAGAAGTTTGCTTTTGCCATGGTTGGGTTCTGCGAATGTTTGGGCTTTGTATTCCCTTCTAATTTGGCGAAAAAGACAATCTCGCCTGTCTGCTGTTTGTCGAAATGCTGGGCTTTGTATTCCCGTCTAATTTGGCGAAAAAGACAATCTCGCCTATCAGCTGTTTGTCGAAATGCGTAACCTAAAACTTGGTTTCTAGAAGGGTTGTTTAATTTGTTTATGCCCATTGATGAAAATGTTTATATTTCTTAGACTTTACCTAATTGTTTTGTTTCACGTGTTGATAGTTTGATGAGCAAGGTTGTAGTTAAATTTTTCGTTAGAATATTATTGCACGAATTTGGATATAGTTGATCTAATTCTTGTATTGTTTGTGTCTTTGTTTCAGTTGTGGAATAGTTGGTATTTGTTTGCACAAGCTGGATTGGTATCTCTCTTGTAATCCGAGGTTTCTTTTTCATCCTTTTATGAATTAGTTTAATGAGCCTATAAATGATCTTCTTTGTTTCAGTTCTGGTAACCTATGTCATTTTCGTTTTGGTTGGATAGGCTTACTACGGCTATTTTGGCTATTGTGTTTGCAGGTATATTTGATGAAATTCAAGGGGCATCTCTTTGTTGTGAAGAAAAATGTGATGATTCAAGTTGGGAAGATCAAAAATCTTGTTGTTTAAAGAATTTAGTGTATTTGTAGGCAATTGACAATTCTATTAAGTGGTGATCAATATCTCTTGCACCTTTTGTTGTATTGATAATTCCTGGGACTCGATCATTGTGAGAGTGAATCATTTTTTATTAATGAGTAATATTGTATTTTTATTGGTGTTATCCTTTTTATATTTTGGGCTTGTGCTAGACTGCTATCGTTCTTTTTTGATGCACCTGAGTAGTATAGGAAAAAAACATCCAAAGAACAGAGATCTTGAAAGCTCTAATCACAGTTTTATTTTATGATTTATTACCACAGGCAAAAACCGTGATCAAAGTTATCTTTTTATCACGGTTTTAACTAAGAAACGAGATCTTAATCACGATTCAATCACGTTTTTTTATATTTAATCACGGTTTTGGACGTTTGTAATCACAGGTCAAGACTGTGATCGTTAATAGTTTTTGACCACGGTTTATAAACGTGATAAAAAAACAGTGAGAAACAATCACGGCTGGATAGACCACGGTTTTAGAACCGTGATAAAAAGCAAAAGATCACGGGTAAAAACTGTGATCTTTTTGAATTATTGTAGTAGTGTGTCCCTTAATAAGTGTCCATTTTGTAAAGTTAGTGGGTAAAAGATGGTGCATTGTCTATTTTGTCCCTAAAAGTAGATTCCATTTTGAAAAGTTAGTGAGTAAAAGTGTAATGATGATGGGTAAGTAGGGAAAGTGGAGGAAAAAGTTGATGTGAAAAGTATAATGATGATGTCTTTTTAATAAGTTGGAGTTACGAAGTAGGGCAATTAAAAAGGGACGGAGGGAGTATGATTTAGGGTCTTGTGAAATGTTCCCGTGGTGTTAAGTGTCTCTGAAGTGTCTGACACGGATACGACGATCTCTAGAAGTGTCAGTATTACATGAAACTAAGTGATCCCTCGGTGTTACATGAACATGTTGATTCTCTGTTCATGGATACCGTGTTGATTTGCATGTGCTGATTGTTTGATCCGTGCCTTTAGATAGGACATGCACTAGAGGAACTGTGTTTGAACCTAATTTAAGAAAAAAAAATCCTGTATAAATCATCTTTGTTGGTGGGGGTGGTCAATAATTTTGTAATTTATTTTAGTTGTGTTCAAAACGCGTTACGCCGTGCCTTCAGTCATGGACAAACCCTAGTTAATATATAGGGGGAAATCTAATAAATAATAAACTTAAATCCTAGTATTTGCTTCACAAATCTCACTCACGTGATTTTTTTAATCTTTCTTTTGATTGGATCCAGCTCCTTCCCCAATCCCCATGGCCCTTTTTGCATTGTTCAAATTCAGCGAATCATAGACTTATGTTGGGACGGAGGGGGGCTGCTGTCCCCTTGGGGACAGCAGCATGCTGTTGTGCCCCATTTTGGGGTCCACTCCGGTCTCGTTCCGATAATCGGAATCGTTCACTTTGTAGAGCTCGTTAAGTAGAATAACTATGAAAAAATTAGCTTAATTGGATATCATTAAGTGCCTGATCGGATCTTTGAAAAGAATGGATCCGAAACACTAGATCAAATCCACTATAACCCATGGACTGAGAATTAAGTTGATTTTTTGTATAATTGTTCTACTCGACGAGCTTTACAAAGTGAACGATTCCGATCATAAGAATGAGACCGGGATGGGGCCCCAAAATCGGGGCAGTAGCACGCTGCTGTTGGGAGTTGCATGCAGGAGTACAAAAAGTCTGCATTCTGAAAAACAGACACTGCATTCTGAAGAATACTACCACAAGACCATAATTTATTGGAAAACAAGAAAATCACAAGACAAACCCAGAAAATGTCTTCACCTTATTACACACAAATTCCGACGTATCCAAATGAAGGACAATCTACTTTTGCAATTGACCAGTGTGTGTGTATGTATATGTGTGTGTGTATATATATATATCCAAAGCATTTTTGGTCTGTAGGAACCCAGAATGCTACTTATTTAAAAGCCCGACACATGACCTTGGAAAGTTGGAATACCAGGAGCTATGAGAAAAAGCACCACCTCTTAATACCGGAGCTATCAATCGGAAATGTCATGCTGCAGTTGAAAACTATAATATTGCCGAGATATTTCAGTCGCACTGGTAGGAAGACTTAGTGGCTCAGTATGAGAGCCTACTCGTACTCCTTCACTTTGCAAACTTTCACTCTCTTCAAGACTTTGTTGATTAACGTCCCATGGATCCTTTCTATACTTCCTCAAACGTTCCAATTCTATAACCACATCTTTCATTGCAGGCCTCTCTTCACTTTTCAAACAAAGACACCTCTCCACAAGCTCCGCAATTTCTTGGAGTTGCTTCAACGTCCCTTCCCTCGACACCCGAGGCTCCAAAATTTGGGACAACCTATTTTCCTTCATTGACACAATGAAGTAGGTCGCCAAAAATCTTTCCGCTTCAGACCTCTCAAGACAAATAGGCTTTTTTCCGGTCATTAATTCCGCTAGAACCACTCCGAAACTATAAACATCACTCTTCTCTGTTAACTGGCCAGATCGTATGTACTCAGGATCCAAATAACCAAAAGTCCCATGTACAATTGTATTGATGACTTGAGGTTGGTCCAAGGGGACTAATCTCGAAGCACCGAAATCCGCTATTTTTGCCATATAATCAGCGTTTAGCAATATATTGGCAGACTTGACATCTCTGTGAATTATCGGAATCGAAGCATCAGAGTGAAGATAAGAAAGTGCACTGGCTGCTTCTGTGGCTATTCGCAATCGATGATCCAACGTTAACCAGGATAATTTCTTATGAATATGCTGGGATGGCGTGCCATTTGAAATATACTCGTAAACAAGCTCGGGAACTTTTGATTCGAAACAAAACCCCAAGACCTTCACAACATACCTATGGTTAACTTGTGTTAGGATGAACAACTCATTAATGAACTGGTCTACTTGGATTTGGTCCACGTCCATTAATTTGGACCTCTTGATGGCAACTTCGCGTTGGTCATTTAGAATTCCCTTGTAAACGACACCATAACCACCTTTGCCAAGTATCCGGTCCTTGGCATAGTTGTTAGTGGCTTTCTTTAGCTCTTCAACTGTGAAGATTTTCAGCGGCTCTGCAGTACTTTTTTTATTAATTGAAGCAATTTTTTGCTTCATTAATAACCCACCATTTTTTTCGAAGAATTTCTCCCTTTGATTAGCTTCCTTCTCTTTATGCCGAAGTATAGCAAAGTTACAATTATCAGTAATGACACGAAGCCAATAATGCCCAATCCTGCGAAAAATTTAGGTATAGATTCAGTCATTAGGTAATCTCTAATCAGAACCAATAAAAACTATTTTTGAAGTATGTTGTACATGTAATGAGCTTTGCCAAGACTTAGTGTTCCATGAGAGTAAATTGGTTATGATTCGAATGGATTAGTGGCAGTATATATGATATCATTCTCATTTTTTTTCACCATTCTTGTCATTTTTCCTTAATAACCAATTTCCGTGCTAGTTTGTGTGTACCTCCAATGGTTTCAAGGTTTGGAATGTTCGCCTCAGTGGAAATGGACCATGTGACCTCATGGAGGAGCACACACCATTCTTGTCCCTCTTTTTTTCTCCTTAAAAATGGATGAAACTTCCTTTCCATTTAAGGTGTAAGAATTTTGTTTATACTTTTGTAAAGGAGATAGATTCTCATATTGCTTGGGAGTAGAATGGGTGATCACTTAATAATATTAACTGGGACCTCTCCACTCATTGTCAATTGGTTTTGAGATGGACATAAAATTTCAGATCGGGGCCCGTTCCATCCCATATTTAAAAAAAAATTTACAATCCACATCCCACGATGACAGACCAGCAAAGGCTACACGATGATAGGACCCAAAAGTGGCCACACGTGACAGACCTCAAACGCGGTTGTCCATGAGTGGGGATATTAAGGAAATAGAGTCTCATATTGCTTGAGAGTGGAATGAGTGATTACTTAATAACATTTGGGACCTATACACTAATTGCCAATTAATTTTGAGATAGATATAAAGTTTCCACAATTTTCATATATTTAACGTACTCAATAGCCAGGCATGGAAGAAAGTTTGCACTTTAAACAGAGATTAACTACTATGAGTTTAAAAGTTAGGCAAGGTGATTTTTATGAGTTCCTGGAGACAAATACCAAAGGTCTCCCATCCTTCACCGAAACTGACTCAAAATGAGATCTTGGCCTGGCAACGCCGTATAGCTAATCGAGTCAAGATCAATGTGGATGTGGCAGTATCAAGGAACACAAAAAAATGGAACTGAAGCTCTTGCTCGTGGGGAAGATGGTAAGGTTTTGGGTATATTGCCGAATATTAATTCATCCTGGAATTATCTCGGCCCGAGTTGCAAAAGCTCTGGCAATTTGGGATGGATTGAAACTGGGGATTGGCTCTTCAAACTCCACGGGTGTCTGTTGAATCAGATTCGAAAGCAATCGTGAGAAGTTTTTGGGACTCGCATGACCTACCTTTTTATATAAAAAATTAGTCTAGGGTCCATTATAAAGAACTTGTAACCCAGTTAGTCCACCTCTAATGTTTGTAACCCCTCTAGTCCACGAATATAGTTTGGTAAGGTCTTAAGTCCACTTCTTTTGAAAAAGAAATTAAACCAAGACAAAAATGCCCTCTTATATAAACTGTCATATAAAGAGAAACCCTAGACTACAAACAAATTTGCAGCACAACCGCCTCCTCCTCCTCTCTCTCTCTAACAACGGCAAAAGTGAGGCCACACCGTCACTTTCCTGATTGTTGGCAAATGCCATGGCGGTGCAGTGGAGCCCGTCGAGTTCGGTCCGTATCTCTTTGTGAAAGAACAAGAAGATGAGAATCGGCGATCTGATTGCGGAATTCTTCATATAATTACTATTTGTTGCTGTTCGTTGGTTCAGTGGGCCTACGATTACAGCCACCCCACCGATGCCGTCCCTGTGCTACAGCCCCGTCAATGGGCCCACCATTTTATCAATAAAAAAAGGTGGATCAGATTTTTTTGTTGTTGATTGCAGATTCATATTCAATTACAGTCTATTTCTTGTCAAAGATGGTCCGGCCCGTAAATCACCGTGAATCGATTCATCAAGCAGCGATGGAAGAACATATGCGAAGTCATGGAGAAAGTCATTCACCCAGACCTCAGAATCGATAATCTCATCTTATACATATAATACCTATTCCTCATAGTAGTACTTGTTGTTCTGTATCTTGATCTCTTTGATATTTAAGGTTATAGTCTATTTCTTGCACTAATCTTGAACGAATTTGGATTTTCGATTTGTTATGTTTGTGAAATTTGTAGTTTCAGTCAATTATATAACGTTATTCCGCTTTTTCATAAACGTGCTTTAAAGTTGGTTTGTCTATCGTATTAAAAAGGTTGATCCGGTCTTTTATTTATTTTACTATAGAGAAATCTGGAGTAGTAAAAACAAAAAATATAATATTATAAGAAGGTTGATCCCGTCTTTTATTTGTCCCGTGTTTGGTTATCATCAGATTTGGAGGTTTTTGAATAAATACATAAGGTTATATGTGTGTTTTTCCTTGGGTTAGAGATCTGAAGTTTTTTGAATAAATATATAAGGTTATATTTGTGTTTTTCATCAATCACTTATTGATTTGATCCGCACAACGGCCTCTCCGACTTGCTTCTGATATACTTGGAGTTTTTTGAATAAATATATAAGGTTATATGTGTGTTTTTTCTAGGATTAAACATGCAAGGTTGGAACAAATTGTGTTTTTCGGAAAAATATATAAGGTTATATGTGTGCGTTTCGTGTCACACAAATAATATAATTTTTGTGTGTTTTTATTGTTATTTAATGTCATTTTTTAAAAACATTCTTAGTTAGAGAGATATATAATAATATATAACGTTATAGTTATATATAACATTCTAAATTAGAAATATTCAATTTTATTTAATAAAGAAAACATATAACGTTATAATAAAAAAAACATATAATGTTATATGAGAATATTTGTGACCATATGTGTGTGTGTATATATATATATATATATATATATATATATGAGCTTGTATTGATATAAAAAAAATATTTCAATTTGCATAGAGAACATATAATGTTATATATGAGATTTTATCCTGTAAAACTTAAAAAAAAAAAAAGAAGAGGAACTAATAACGTTATATGTTCTCTTATTGAATAGGTCCGCTCAGCGGCCTCTCAAAAGCAGATATGGATGTATCCATATATTATCAGAAGTAAGTCGAAGAGGCGGCTACGCGAACCAATTCAATAAGTGATGGATAACGAAGCATATAATGTTATATGTGAACTTCTGTCATGTGTAATATGTGTTTTTCCAAGGGTTAGACATATAATATTATATCTCATTTTTAGATGTATTAATGTTGTTTATGTTGTTTTGAATATGTATATATGTAGATATAGAGGTTATGGAAATGCGTTCGGAGGCAAAAAACACAAATTTTGAAGGAATCGATGAAGGTTTTGATGAAGAAATGGTGAAAAAATGATGCTCGACCCCTTGTAGCCTCATCAACATTCAACTAGGGATTCAAGGCGCGATTGAAAATAAAGATAATGGTGGCATGATATGTGAACATATAATGTTATTTTTTAAGATATATAATATTGTTTGAAAGATATGATGTTGTTTTGAGAATATATAATTTTATATATCATGTTTTGTGAGACTTAGAGTTACAGAAGCTCAGATATAATGTTATATATTCTGTTTTTTTGTGAGATTCAGAGTTGCAGAAGCTCAAATTAATATAATGTTATATGTTTTTTTTTTTTTTTTGCGATGTTTAGATATTCAAAAACTCACATATAATGTTATATGTTTTGTATGGACCGGCATATAACGTTAAAGACTAAAAATAAGAAAAACCAAAAAGAAATGTTGCATGTTAGAAAAATTTTGCCACACACATAATTTTGTGTGTTAGAAAATTTTTATCACTCATGTAACATTAAAAAATTAATACAAGAAAAATAGGAAAAAATAAAAAGAGAAATTTATCACATATATAACGTTAAATGTTAAGTATAGCAAGTTTAATAAAAAAATCAAAAAAAATGAAAAAATACGTTTTTTGTTACACATATAACGTTATATGTGGCATAATGGCGGCGGCGGCGGCGACGGCGGTGGTGGTGGTGGCCACGATAGCAGTGGTGGTGGCAGCGGCAGCGGTTTGATTGCAACAAAAACGAAAAAAATGAAATATATATATTTTTGTATTAGCCAAACAAGGCCCTTGTTTCTTAGGTGGGGTATTTTTGTCATTAAAATTATTAGTGGACTTAGTGGGTTATGAAACTTAGAAGTGGACTAGATAGGTTTGGAAAGTGCTATAGTGGACTTATGAAAAATTCTCCCCTTTTTATAATGCAGTGCTTACTCATGATTGTTGTGCATTGAAGAATTCTTTTATTTCTTGTGACTTTAATTTCATTAAACGTGATTGTAATCGGGTTGTATACACGTGTGCTTAGAAAGTCCTTTTCAATAGTTTGTTGGGTCTGTAGACGTCCATTTTGCTCCCATGGAGCTCCCTTCTGTTTGATGTTTAGGCTTTGGCCTACCAGATTAATAAACTTTTCTCCCTTGACAAATATATATATATATATATATATATATATATATATATATATATATAAGCTTTGTAAGTTCGTAGACAATACTCTCTATAAAACAATTTTTTTGATTAGCTCAAAAAAAAACTTGGATAAATTTCTCTAATCTTCCCCAATATTTCTGTGAAAAATGCAAAGACCTCCCATGAAGTTTTTGAAATATCACTTCTCTCCCTCAAAATTCAAACTAATGTAAAATCTTACGGCCCCGTTTGATAACAGTGATAGATGGTTGAGATTTGTAAGGAGATGTGATTAGGATTGGGATTGGTAATGAGAAGGGATTGGTAAGGAGATGAGATTGGTGATGAGTATGTTTGTTTGAGATGAGATTAGATGATGAGATTATTAATATCATGTTTGTTTCACATGAGATATGATTGGATTAATAGTATACATTTCTGTTTTTGCCCTTCACAGGGGATAGGACTGGTAAGGAGATGAAATTGGTGAAGCCTATTTTCATATTTGTGCATTGGCAAGGATGGGATTGGATTGTTAATACCAAGTGGGAGAAGCCCTTCTCAATACCCCATAATACCCACCTTACTAGTCCTAAGTACTAATAATCCTAACCCATTTTTGGTTACCAAACACAGTATTAATAATCTCTTGGGATTGGATTACCAATCCCAACGCCATAGAGGTTTATCAAATGGGCCATAAAGTTACTTTGGCTTTGACGGTGTAAATTTTGGAGACAAAAAGACTCAAATACCCTCAACAAACAATATTTTAATCAAAGTTATTGACTCCCTCCGTCCATTTTTAAATGTTCTTCTTCGTAACTCCAACTTATTAAAAAAGTATCATCATTACACATTTCACATTAATTTTTACCTCCACTTTTCCTACTTACCCTATATGGAGACATAATCATTACACTTTTACACACTAACTTTTCAAAATGGAATCTCCTTTTAGGGGCAAAATGAAAAATGTACCAATTTTTACGGTTTTACCTACTAATTTTACAAAATGGACACTTATTAAGAGACAACACAAATTAAAATAGAATACTGGACATTAAAAAGAGGACGGAGGCAGTACTATCCTCCTCCTTTTCACTATATTTAAATGAGGCTCTTCACTATATTTTGACTACTGTAAATGTTCATCTCAGCTACTTTTTTCTTATTTTAGAAAACCTGAAATTGCTGAGTTTGCTTAACAAATGGTTCTTAATTAATTAATATACTACATATGGCAGTACATTCAATACGTTACATAGCATAATTTACCCGAATATAAAATATTAAATAGGCAAAGGTAGAAGTAATTACCACAAGGCCTTTCCGAAGGCTCCGTTCACTTGCCAGGAAAGGAAGGTACGAATATGTTGATTTTTATGCATTTTTTGGATGTTCAGTTAGCAAGAAAGTTGTGGAAGCCACATCTCTAATTGTCCCACTAGAATTAGTTTTTCTCAAAATGCCCTTGAAAAAATATTTTTCCTCAAAATTCATCCTGCAACAAACACAAGATTTTGTAGGAATCTTGTTTTTTTAAATAGTTTCTTATGCAATTATAATATTCATTAAATTTTCCAGAAATTCCTTTTATGAAATAAACACATGTACTAGAAAACATCAAGTTCCATGCAACACGACTCAACCCAATTTGTAAAATCAGCACTGCTTAGTCCGGTTAATTTTTCCTTGCTTCACCTCACTAAAAGTTTCTCAAAAATAATTTTTCTGCAGCAATTTCTTGACAAGTAAATGGAGATGAATCTAAGAAAAAGTGTACCATTCCAAACTTTTAAATCAAAAATGAAAACATTTTATTCATTTAAACTATAATTTAATTGCTTAAATAGTAGTATAAATTAAAGTGTGATTTATATTGTAATTAGCAATAAATGGGGTCTTCCTAGACTCATATCTGACCATATCCCTATCATGTTGGTAGAGGACTGCTGGGATTGGGGTCCAATAGGTATTTGGACATTTGGCTATCTAATCGAAACTGTATGAAGGTGGCTCAAGAGTCAAGGGAGTTTTTAAGTGTCGGGATGGGTGGTAGGTGTTAGGATTAAGTGCTTACCATCTTATCAAAATCAGCGAGTATTGGCAAATACGCAATTCTATTTCTTTATTCTACAACGTAGCAAGTCCTCCCAAGCACCACGGTTCGATTCATGTGGACAGGATGCTGACTCGCGACTAACAATCACCCCCCAACACCTGTGCCCGCAAGCAGCATGCCATCTAGGATAGTTGAACCCGCGATCTTGGCTTTGATACCAATTGTTATGATCAAGCGCTTACTATCTTACCAAAACCCGCACGTAGTGGTAAATATGCAACTCTATTTCCTTATACTAAAGTGATATTTCAAAAACTTCAGGTGAAGTATTTGCATTTGCCAGAAACATCTGTGACCAATATACCTAAACCGGGTAATATCTTAACTGTAGAGCGATACTCATTCGTATGTAATGTTATGATCAAGATTGTGCGATAGCTCCATCCAAAACACTTATAATAACTGCTATGTTAATGCAACCGAGCAACCATGCATATTGTGCATGACTTTACCAAAAAGGGAATTGGATTTGAAGCAGGTTTTATTAGTTGGGCAATTACTTACGTACCTAGAGCTAGAGATAACTTGATCCCTGAGGATTGTGAGGCCACCGGAAGGCACCCTGTACTTCCGTGATCTTTTCTTCCACCTCCATAGTAATGATCTAGACATGTACAATTAAAACTTCCTGCAGTATTGGTGCATTTTGCTTTCTCATGACAATTATTGAGCGCGGTATTGTTGCACTCGTCAATATCTGCCAATAGAACATTAAGGAATTGGTGAGCTGAATTAACTTATGATTTATATCAAAGTAATCTATCGGAAAGATTTTACAACAGGATCACTTTCATAATTGTCTATGTAAAATAATTAAAGGTGGAGATTAAATACAAGCCGTCAGATCGCACTAATAGATAATATGTATTGCTTAATTACTTCTAGGAAAAAATTTAAAAAACCTCCCAAACTTTGACCTTAATATAAAAAATGCTCCCAAACTTTAAAAAAAGTCAATTTTATATTCTCAAAATTAAAATGTGACCCAATCTAAAGCCTAACATATGCAGCACTAGTAGCACGACATTCAAGATGCTTTCTTGAAATTCTCATGGTCTTCCTTGTTTACTTATTATAGCATCTTTACAAAATATAAGTTACCAAAAAAAAAAATACTAAATACATCGAAATTATACTTTTCTATCAGCTTTCGAAATTTAAAGGGTGTTTTTCCGTGCTGCACTACAACAAATCCTTAAACTATGTTATTTTATCCTCCGTCCCATAAAGATTGTTCGTAAACTATGTTATTTTATCCTCCGTCCCACAAAGATTGTTCCTTTCACTGTTCACTTGTCTCAACATATTATTTAAATTTCGATGTTCACAATAATTTTATGGGTATAAAATCTTTTTTCAATAGAAATAAATTAAATGATATCTATCAAACAATATTCATATTACATACAAAATATATTCTAAATTTGAAAATAAAGAAAATTTTACGAGAAATGTGAATGGTGTAAATGGACAATATTTATTGGAACGGATATGACTTTTGATATATTTCTACTTTTGTTGCTCTAAATATAAAATAATATGTCTTTCACCTTACTAAAAAGTTTTAACCAAAACTCCTTTATTGCTTAATTACTTCCATTGGAGTAATTGTTTTCAAAATATTGATTAGTTAGAAAATCGTGTGTTATGCAAAAAAACACTTTTAGTTGAAAGTATATAAACACCATCTCAACTATCACTTTTTCTCATAAATACACCCTCACATTTAAAACACCCCCCTTAACTAATGGAAATTGAATTAATCGCTAACTCCATTAACGGAATGAATGAAGGGACAAATGTACCATTTTTAAGTCTCATACTGACATCTCTCTCCCTCTCCTGACCGAACACACCCCTTTCTCCAACACAACCAAATCCAAACCCCACAAAAAATGCCCAAATCTTTTCAGAAACTATCCAATTTTCTCCAGATTCAACGCCAACAACAATAGGAAAGAAAATTGCTTTCCACCATTGCCTTAACCCTTCCCTCCGATCGATGTACGATGCCAATGCCATGAACAACAACGTAGGTGAAAAGTGAGGAGTTGGAGGGGGCGAAGAAGGTGACGGGGCCGCGCCAGACAGTTGAGTTGGCGAGGGAGGGAGTGGCAGCAGTGAAGTTTCTGAAGCCGAGGGAGGAGAGGACGAGGCGAAAGAGGAGGAAAGGGTGAGTTTGGTCTTGGTAGCATGATGGTGATGAAGGGAGGGACATTGATGCGGTGGTTGACATGAGGAGGAAGAAGGCGAGAGTGGGAGTACTTACAAAGAGGAGAGAGAGAGAGAGAGAGAGAGAGAGAGAGAGAGAGAGAGAGAGAGAGAGAGAGAGAGAGAGTTGTAAAAGCGCATTTTTGTGCAGAAAAAGCCAATGTGAACTTCCAACAAACGATTTTGAGACGGAATGGTATAACTTGGGTAACGGGAGAAGGTGAGGGGGTCTTCATGGGCGTTTTTAAATGTGAGGGGGTGTTTATGAGAAAAAGTGATAGTTGAGCGAGTGTTTATGCACTTTCATCACATTTTTATTTTTGAAATGGAGTCAAATACTTCACCTTTTAAATTTTGAGAATTCATGTTCAAATTGGTAAAAGAAAAACAAGTGAAAGAAAGATGGGACCGGTTCTAGAGACAATACGTTTGATAATACATTTTTCGGAGCTCCACGAAAATAATCGGAGCCGTTCAATTTGTTTAATACATGTTCTTGAGGATTTCCATAAAAAATCAAACTCATATGGATATCGCCATATCAGGAAGGGCTTGCAGGGACATTCCCAAAATTTGAAAAAAGAAAAAGAAAATTTGTAAGATGACTAAAAATTATTTAGGGTTCAAGGAATTTGTTGGAGCACAGATTTCATGCATGATCGCTTAGATTCTCTATTTGAGGAACTAATGGAGATGCTCTTATGAGTCTACCCCATAGCAGTATGATTTTAAAAAACAAATACAGCATAAATAGCCAACAACAAACCTGTGCATCCAGAACTGAGATAAGGATTACCCTCGTAACCGTTATTGCAACTACAAAGATATCCTCCATAGCCACTTTCCGAGTCAGTACATGAAGATGAAGTATTGTCAGGGCACAACAATGTACCTGAGTTTCGAGCTTCAGAACAATTCTTGTTTCCAATATCAAAATCTATTACCACGGGTACATCATCCCAGATTCGGTTTCTGAATCTTTCCTGGGATTTGAAATCGAAATCTGATGTACCTTTGAACTTAAAGCTATCTTGCTTCCCCAGAAATGCATAGGTACAGGGGGACAAAACCTGTAAGAGGCGTACAAGATAGAAGAGAATGCCTTTTCAAGTAGTTTTGATCTTAAGAAGAAAGAATAAAATTGGGAAAAATCAGAATAGGGTGAAACTTCTATCCAAGGGACTGGAACGTCCAATTTTACAAATTTTGGGCCGGATTTATTACAGCTTGTCGAGATCATCAATTAGGCTGAATTTCATAATAATATCTAATGGTAGGGTTGCCTGCAGATCGGTTTGATGCGGATCGGTCTGGTTTCCAATCCGATCGCGGCGGATTGTCGTTTTCTCTATCCGAATACCGTTTGTAGCATTGTTGGATTGGTTCGGTTTGGATGCGGTTTTGGTAGATTGGTTTGGGCGGTTACAGCGGATTTGAGCATGTAATTTATTTTTTTATATACACCAAAAAATTAAAAAAGAAAGTCCTGAAATTTCAAGTTCAATCAAGTCCTCCACAAATTCAAACAATCTAAACCAACATTACTTAGAATTAAGTTACATTCATCCACCCTAATATCTAAAGATGAACTATTAGACGTCAATAACATTGGGATTTGGAGCTAGACTAGAACATGAACTTGATTCAGATTCTAATGTACCAAAAAATTACAGATGATTATTAACATTTTCAACATAAAACATAAAAATATTATAGAATACATGTTTATTACTTTATTACAAGTAAATTTTTATTCAAATTACTCAACGTCATCCATAACCTTCGGAAGAAAATAGGAACATTGTGGATTGGGCAAAACGAACAGAATCGGATCCGTCAAAATTAGTATTTTTAGATCCGTATCCGTCCGTAGCATGTCTCGGTTTGGTTCCATTTGGTGTGTAATGGGCGGTTCGGTTCATCCATTGAAAACCCTCTATCTAATGTTACGTATCAGAAGGTCTGAGCTTCCCGACGGGAAACTCCCGATCGAAATCCCGATGCCGCGCCGGGCCCACTCCGGCCACCGGACGGCTGATCGGAGCCGACCAAAAATTCTAAAAAAAAAAACCGAGTGGGTTCACGCGGGATTCAATGGCATCCGATATGTGTAGGTGGCCGATCCAACCCTCCATTTTTTTTTTAGAATTTTTGGTCGGCTCCGATCAGCCGTCCGGTGGCCGGAGTGGGCCCGGTGCGGCGTCGGGATTTCGGTCGGGAACTGTAGCCTTACTCGTTACATATTTGATCAACTATGATGATCTCTCCAATCAATAGGAAATTGGAGAATCTTCTAATTCTATCTTATATTGCCACAAGTGGAATATAATGCATTCAATGGTCAGGATTAACCTACTAACTCTGGCCCCAATTTTACCTCATCTGATGTTCTACGGGCATCCAATTACACCCCAAATTAATATTCCCCAATTACATGCCGGCACCAGTTTTTTTTTTCCTTCTTATTGTAGAATTGTTTCCAAACACTTAAAACCCAGCCATAGTGAAAGCATAGTTTTTTGTTGTAAAAAGAAAAGGTGTCATCGATCTTCTGAATTGAATTCCAAACCTACATATGTGGTATACGATCGTCTGAATTATTGCGATTATATATCTATATATTCATTGAAGTTTGATTCTACTCTAGATGTTTGTTCATCCATCATCTAAAGAAAAGATTAGTAAGTCGATCAGTTATAGAAAAAAATAGAGTGGTCTTGATCATGCATGTACAGTCAAACATATACCGGAAAAAAAAGAAGGTGAAATTACACGGACACCCCCTCATCTATCTGGTTTGGACACGGACATCTCCTAACCTTTAAAAATGTCCATACACACCCCCTCATCTACTGAAAAGGGAAAAAAGCCTCAACGCCGTTAACGGAATAAACAAAATGTCAAATATACCCTTGGTGATATTATACGGATACTCCCTCATCTATCTGGTTTGGATACGGACACCCCCTAACCTTTAAAAACGCTCTTACACACCCCCTCATCTACTGAAAAGGAAAAAAAAAACCCTCAACGCTGTTAACGGAATGAACGAAATGTCAAATATTCCTTTTGTTATGAAATGGAGCAACAAGCATACGCCACACTTCACTCGATCAGAAAATTCTCTCCCCCCTACTCGATCATGGCGCCTCTGTCTCTCTTCCTCTCCTTCTTCAACTTGCATTGTAGATCATGGCTAACCCTAGATCGTGAAGAAAACCTAAGTTTCAAAGAACATCGGATCGTGTACATTGTAAAAAAGCTATAGATCATGGCAAACCCTACTTTGGAATGTATGTTTTGTATGTCAAAAAATTCTAGATTTTCTTATTAAATGGCACAAATGTAGATGTATATGTTCATATTATATGATATATGAATACATTAGGGTTTTTGTTTGGGAATAGTAGGGTTTTTTAAAAGGTGTTGTACAGTGGTGACTTCGATAACCTTTAAAAATTGGGGCTTTTGTTGTTTTGCATTTGCTTCTCATCCATTTTGTATTTAAAGTCCTCAAGGGGGCCATGATCTAGAATTTTTTTACATATAAAACATACCTTCCAAATTAGGGTTTGCCACGATCTACAGCTTTTTTACAGTGTACAAGATCCGATGTTCTTCGAAAAGGTTTTCTTCACGATCTAGGGTTAGCCATGATCTACAATGCAAGTTGAAGAGGAAGAGGAAGAGAGACAGAGGCGCCATGATCGAGTAGAGTGGAGAGAATTTTCTGATCGAGTGAAGTGTGACGTATGCTTGTTGCTCCATTTCATAACAAAGGGAATATTTGACATTTCGTTCATTTCGTTAATGGCGTTGAGTTTTTTTTCCTTTTCAGTAGATGAGGGGATGTGTATGGGCGTTTTTAAAGATTAGGGGGTGTCCGTGTCCAAACTAGATAGATGAGGGAGTATCCGTGTAATTTCACCAAGGGTATATTTAACATTTCGTTCATTCCGTTAATGGCGTTGAGGCTTTTTTCCATTTTCAGTAGATGAGGGGATGTGTATGGGCGTTTTTAAAGGTTAGGGGGTGTCTGTGTTCAAACCAGATAGATGAGGGGGTGTCCATGTAATTTCACCAAAAATGAAAAAGAAAACATTATTGCCTCTTTCACCCCAATTAATGACCAATCCGCCATGCACAGACGAATAAATCAGAACAAAGTGGGAGTATATGATGACTGAAATTAGTACAATGGTATGTAATTGGAAAATATTTGGGGAGTAAATTGGGGGTCCGTAGAGCACCAAATGAACTAAAATTGGGGTTGGAGCTAATAGGTTAATCCTGACCATTGAATACATTAGATGCCACTTGTCGTAATATAAAGTAACACTACAAGAAAAATTGCATTGGATGACAAATGAAAATGTCACAAATTGTATGTTTTTCGGCACAAATAATATAGGTGACGAAAAAAAATTTGTCGGCTAAAGGTTGTCGAGGATTCCTATCTGGCGACAAAATCTATTTTTCGTCACTTGTAGTGCCTTTTGGCGAGAAAAAATTTCGTCACGGAAAAATGACTTGGTGACGAAATTTTCTTCATCACTTATTGTGCTTTTTTGACGACAAAAATTTCATCACAAATTATTCCCTTTGGCTCGTCAAAGGTGACCGGCCCATTGGTGACGAACGCAAAAGACATTCTTATATGTGAAAAAATCTCACTTTCTTTGCTCCTGTTGGGTTTCAAACCCGAGTCTCCTAGGTTTTGCATGCAAGCCTTAACCAACTACACTACCCAAACTTTTCAGCATATGTTGGAAATATCTAATATATAACACATACATTTAACATTAAAATATATTTTGAATGGCATTTTGAATCATTAAACATTAAAATTAGCAATTTTGATAAACATTAAAGTCGTAGCTCTTTATGTTATTGTTCAAACCCAATTTAAATTATTTCAATCGGAGTTCTGAGCAAAGATTTATGTCCAAAATATATTTGGGGACAAAGCATAATTCATAAATTTCATCACCAAAGGATAATTTTGTCACTGAAACATAATAAGAAGATGAAAAATATTTTTCGTCGCCAAATTGCTTCATTTGGCGACAAAATATTTTTTTCGTCACTAAATAGTTATCCTTGGCGACAAAAAATAATTTCGTCACCTTTTTTACTCTTTTGGTGATAAAAATTTTATTTCGTCGCCAAATGGGTGCCTTTGGTGACAAAAATATATTTTTCGTCGCTAAATAGTTAAAATTGGTGACGAGATAATTTCGTCGCGGAAGTTGCCAAAACAGTGATGAATTTATTTTTTCGTCGCCAAATATACTCATTTAGTGACGAAATTAAATTTTGTCGCCACTTTTTCGTCACTAAACATACTTTTTCTTGTAGTGCAAAGTAGAATTGAGGAATCTTCCAATTTCCTATAGATTGGAGAACAGCCAAAGTCGACAAGTTGGGTTAGAAACAACCGACAACTGGTCAAACTAGACGGTGCAATGCCTTTTTTAGAGACTAGAGAGAACCTCTGTACCTATTTTTTAGGCTCCTTCAACTAAGTACCTATTTATTTTTTTTAGCTCCGCTTGGTTCGACTTAAACTATTTTACGATGTAAAATTTTTTTTTGTGAAATTGTTTTGAAACAAACAATTTTTGTGTAAAGTATTTTTTAGTGTTTGGTACACAAATAAAGAAAGAAAAAGTCATCTATCCACACGCAGGTGGAAAGATTTGAACTTCTGAAGTCCTACTTAGATGTAAGAGTCCTTGCCAACTCCACTAGCCTTAGCTGGTAATTTTGCTTTGTTTGGGAGGGGAGAATATTTGTTTCTTATATTAATCATAAGGAGAGTAAAAATTCTCGCTTTCCCTGCTCTTGATATCTATCGATCAAAAAGTATTTTCCTAACTTTTGTTATCATTTTTCTTTTCTTTGCGCACGTACTATCAATTGGGCTAACCCGCATGTTGAGTTTAATAGGATAAATAATAATATTCATATTTTAGGGGTTGGTTTAATTATAAGCATCAGTAATAAATCGTCGGTATTAAAAATAACATTATATTCTATTCTTTCCAACGGTAATTTAACAAACCGGTGGTATGTGTTTTCTTTTGGATGGGTCCCATTAGGTGTTTGGGCTTCGGCCCTTTAAATTTGGGCTTTTCCTATTGAGTTTTTTTATTGGTATATACCTTGCCAATTGAGAGATTAGGTATGGCATAAAATTTTGCTTAGCTTTATTACGAATTTGATGTCTTTCTCATTGTTCCTATTGGTTTTTGTAACAATTTCAAAAATTAGTAAAAAATTGCCGGTAAAAAAAAAAAAAAATGGCAGTCCCAGAAAAACCATTTTAGGGTTATTATTTTTGACGGTCTTATTAATACCGATAAAATATCTTTTAACGGCAAATATTTAATTGTAAAGCCAAAATTTGGCACAGTGCTGGTAAGTTGAGTAATTATTAAGTGAACTTGGGGTTCTGGGGCACTGCCATTATACTCTCTACAATCATACACAAGTTTGTAGCTGTGGATGAAAACGTAGTACCTAATAATTTGTGGTAAGTGAATTTTTTTATTTATTGCTTTTCGTAATTATTTTTCATGTGTTGGTTAATTTACAAAATAAAGGGAAACAAAATCCAAACCTCGGTTTGATTTTTTTGATCAGCAAAATTTTTTATTAGTGTTAGAACTGTGGCTCATATATTAAGTATTAAGGAGTTCTAGAAATTAAAGAAGGCCCGATGATGTCAGAGTGTAGCGGAGCGACGGCATCTGACCTATTGCTGATGATCCAATGAAAGTAGATTGGGTGGCCGAAGGCCCAGGCATTTTGTAATTGGGTGGTGGGGGGGCAACGGCCCCCGCGGTACGGTACAGTTCGTACAGGGGTATGTTTGGGATACAGACCAAATACCAGATTAGGGTTAGAATAGAGTCAGTATAAATACTCTATATTGTAAACTTTATTTCGTACTGTGATAATAAAAGAACAGCCACTCTCGCTCCCGTGGACATACCCAGTTTTGGAAAATCACGTATATTTTTTTGTTGATTCTTTACTGTTTTATACTCGTAAATTGTGAATGTGTGTGTGACGATTTTAACAATTAGTAACCAAATTCAAAATTTACAGAGATTGAAAGGACAAGGGCACAAACCTCGGTTTGATCGTAATTAACGGTGCCAAGGGAAACATTGAAGTTATTGAGCCCCTTCGGAATATCGATTTGGCAGCAACCGAACCCCGTGCAAGGCCCAGCAACCACGTCGCGACTACTCGACCATACGGACAAACATCCAGTACTGAAATACCGGCCTTGACGCAACCCCGAGATCAAGGCGAAGACATTGCAGCCGACGACCGTGAACTTATTTGCCGTGTCCGAAAACGTGTTGTAATCCCCCACCGTCATCCATGGCTTATATGTATAATTGGTGGTCCCGGTCGGGTTGTAGCACCGAACAGCCACGATGTTTCGGACCCGGACTTAGGTTTGGGAGATTGATATGACCTCGAGGCCGCCTAGGCCGAGCTTTGGAGGGTCGAAAGTGTAATTGCACGTGAGATTGAACCACTCGCTCATGGAGCAGCCCGACTTTTGTATGCCGAACGGGTAAGGGACGGTTATGCCTCCGCATTTGAGTTGGCAACCACGCTTGGCGATGAAGAAGCTGGAGTTGGTTATATCGGCGACATTTGCGGTGATGTTGGCGGTACTGGCTATGTCCGTTCCTAGTGCGGGTTGTGGTAATAGGAGGCAGGAAAGAAACAAGAGGAGTACTGCATGGAGATACATGTTTAAGGATGAACACATATATAGTTGGAACTTTGGAATTGAGAATGCAATACTTTCAACAATCAAATGCAGGAGCTCGATCGTGTGTCTATCTCTCTATCCCCCCGAGATCTATATATATACAAGTACTGCATCCTCCCTCTGCTTTCTAAACTACCACTCCAAACACTAGGCCACTTATCATTTTGTTGATAATATTGCAAAATTTAATACTAGTATATATTACTAGTTTTTTTTAATAATTTGTAAAATATGTAATATATATCGATATGAATTATTTATTTAAAATATATTAAATTTTTTGAAAATTGAAAAAGTAATTAGCCTTGCATTTGGCGATGAAATTTTATTTTCGTCACCAAATGGTACCTACTGTCGGTGACGGAATTCCATTTTCATCGCCAAATGGGTCCAATTTGGCGACGAAATGGGAATTTTATCTTCAAATTTCGTTGCGATAGACAATTTTTGTTGTAATGTTTGGGGCCATAAATCCTTGGCGGCACAATGGATTCTTCTCTAAGCTCAAGGGCCAAAGCACATTTAAAGTTATATCCAGGGATGGAGGGAAAGGGGGGCACGTGGCCCGCTCAAAACTAAAATAATTTTATATATATTTTGCTTAATTATGAAATTAAGTGTGCTATTACACATAAACAAGTGCATATATCTTGAAAATATACATATACAACTAGTTTTATGTTTCAATTTCGTCATATGGTGCATTTATAGTTGTTGATTTTTGAATTATTTGTCTACTTAGATCGATTCTTTTTTAATTGTACTTATTTTTAACCATCTAAGAGCAATATTTTAAAATAAATTCATTAATAAAACTATATAGATCATTCTAAAACTTGTCGATATTCATGTAAAACGTACTCTCAAATTTTGTCTAAATTTTTGTACTTATTTTTACATAATTTAAGTGAAAGTATGTGTTATATATTTTTGTAGTTTGTATTGCATGTCTTAATTATAGAAAAATAAATTTTCGCCTCTATAATTAATAAGGTGTCTCCACTAAACGACATTTTTGAATCCGTCCCTGGTTACATCAGTTGATCTTTATGATCTTGTGAGTCTCCTCTTAACCTGGGAAATTTCTTAGATACTTAACTTAAATAATCCGCGTTTATTAGTCTTCTCATCACCCTGGAAATGGTTTTTTAATTCTTTTCCTCCATAAGTCGAACATTCTGTTAGAATAAATGATATACAAAATAATATCGCAATCAAATCATGATCTTGAGATTGTGATTTGATTGTAATTAGGATGATTTTATTTCATAGTTAATCGGTATGATTTTCTTTCCATAGTTAGGTTTTCTCCTCTTGTATAAATAGAGGTCTCATTGTATGGTTTTCATAATCGAATTTAATATTTCTTCTCTCTTATTTAACATGGTATCAGAGCTATAAGATCTAGGCCCTGTGGATATTCGCTCCTGGCGGGCGGCCTAAGTCTCGCTGCCGTCCGCCGGGCACTTAGTTACTTTGTCAATCTCTTCCATGCTTTCCAGTTGCTTTCACCCACCAGATTGTCTCTTCATCACCAGCGCGCCTCTTCACAACCACCGCTCATGGCTTTTCAACTCATGGCTTCTTCGTTTCTTTTCTTTCAAACTTAAGTTGGTAGACCTACTTGGGTTTGGCTTGGCTTGGCTTGGCGTGGCGTGGCGGCTTCTGATTTATTTTTTTCTTGGATGGTCCTACTTTCTCTTAGCTTTTTCAAACTCAAGTTGATAGATCTACTTGAGTTTGAGGGGGGATGTTAGAATAAATGATATACAAAATAATATCGCAATCAAATCATGATCTTGAGATTGTGATTTGATTGTAATTAGGATGATTTTATTTCATAGTTAATCGGTATGATTTTCTTTCCATAGTTAGGTTTTCTCCTCTTGTATAAATAGAGGTCTCATTGTATGGTTTTCATAATCGAATTTAATATTTCTTCTCTCTTATTTAACACATTCAAACCACTGAACAAAATTCTCTTAGGAAAAGGTTTTCCATTTTCCTTGCTGAGGTTTAAAACTTGACGTGTGGTCCACTTACACCAACCAATTATAAACCACATTTTGCATCCCCGACCATAATCATCATGCCATCATACTGCATGTAAACACATATACTACTATACATCAATACTATACGTATTCCTTTTGATAACTCAGGATTGGGCTAGGTAACGCACATTTTAATTAATCCCTTGTAATTTAATTCTACGGCTGTCATTAGCAGAGAATAAGATTAAAATTGTGCAAGCAAAAACCCCCGTAAGGGAACAGTTAGGTTTCTGCATGTGGGTTGGCAGCCAGGCTTTGGGACGAAGAAGCTGGAGTTGTATACAGCGACGACATCGGCGGCGATGTTGGTAGTGCTGGTGTTCATTCCTGGTGTGGGTTGTGCTAATAGGAGCCGGGAAAGAAACAAGAGTACTGATAGGCGCGTAAATGTTCATATGCGCGCCCCTTAATTTATCCTTGCTAAGTCTATTTTATATTATTACTTAAAGATTTATGCTTAATTTGTGTATTGTAGATATTTGGAGGATTTGGTACAAAAAGAGCGCAAAGTCAAAATATTAAACAGTGTTCGAAGTTGCTTCTTTTGAATTCAATCAAAGTGGAGTGCTCGAATTGCAAGTCGAAAGTTCGGCAGTGGATTTAATTAATCTACAATTGGAGACCTTTGTCTTCTAATGGGCCTGACAAGTATTTGTTGTTGTGATCAATGGTAGGCCCAATGTTTATTGCTCCATGGCTGATTATAAGTGGTGGGGCCAAGAATGAAAAAGAAAAAAAAGCCAATTCTCGGAGTGGATGTGGCCCACGGCTCTCGAGCAGGCAGGAGAAGAATAGGGTTTATTATTATTATAAAGGAGGCATCAGCAGCCTTAAGAAGGGGATCTCTGACGCACGATTTTTGAAAGGAGCTGTTGCTGCTGCTGCCGTGAAAAAGAAAAGGACGTGAATCACAAAGGAGGCTGCGTTCTTTTCGACGACGAAACAGAGAAGTTCGATTAATTAGTAGCAGTGTTTTTTTTTTACTTACATTCTTTTTTTTTCTTTCCGAGTTTTTTTTTTTCCGTTGAAGTTTTGGAGTTTGATTCAAGTACTTGCGTTACGCTAACTTATTTTGATTTTCATTTTTTTTTTTATCAAAGTTGTTCGCAGGTATTTGTTTGATTCGTATCTTTTATTTATTTCGTATTTAGAAGCATGATTAATTTCAGGGTTTTATTCCTTTTATTTTTAATAATGAGTGAGTAGTTTTTCTGAGGTTTGGTCGCTGGGTAAAGGCCGTCGCGACCTAATTAGTATTCGTCTCGCAATTTTTTCGTACACTAATTTAATTAAATAATTTTAGTTGGTGAAAACTACATTCGTTGGACGAATCCGAGGCATTGCCGGGACTCATGCGAGCGGGAATGGGGGACCAAAACCTGTTCGCCACTGTGTACGGGACCGGCAACCTTACGATTTGCATCTTTCGGAGTTTCCAATTCTCCCTAAAATTTAACCGTTTTTAGAACTTTGAAAAGCGAGCGGATTCTGATTGGGTAGCGATCGCCGGATTCTCTACGACCATGCCTCTCTTTTAAATCATTTGAGCAAGTTATTTGTTAGTATTAGTTAAATTTCAATCAAAAGATAAGGGGTGGCTACCTAAGAGCTAATTTTGATACTACAACCCAAGGTTCCACAGCATACACTTCACCGTCCTTAGTGGATTCGACTCCGGTCTTACCGGGTATTGTGCTACATTGGTCTCAGCCATATGCTTGGGGCAACCCATTATTTTAGGTCTAGGAATCGGTCAAGCATTTTTGGCACCGTTGCCGAGGACGGTTACGTGTGTTAAGAATTCGGGTAGTTTTTTTTTGTTTTTTTAATTTTTTCTTTAGTTTCTGTAGTTGTTTCGAGTCAATATAGGTAGAGGTAAGCAATCCTCCATCGTAGGACAGCAATCACCTCTAAAACCTAAGTACTATCGAGACAATACGAGGCGTCTCGTAGCCATTGAGAGAGTGTCGAGAGAAATCGAGGAGGAAGAAACTTTCAAAAATCTACTCTAGACTCTGTTTTGTGGTTTGTTATGTTAGGACAACAAAACGGTATTATTGTTGTATTCCTGTGCTTCCAAACGGATGTCAAAGACCGGGTAGATTCCTATGGCCACAGAGAATCACCTATTTCATGGACCTATGCATTTCCAAAATCCATTGTGACTATTGCGGTGAGAATGGATTGGGGTAGCTCGCACGTGTAAATTAAATCTAACAAACTTTCAATAATTTACTCTAGACTCTGTTATGTGGTTTGTTATGTTAGGATAACAAAAGGTTTTATTATTGTTGCATTCCCGTGCTTCATAATGGATGTCAAAGACCGAGCACATTCCTATGTCCACAGAGAATCACCTATTTCATGGTCCTGCATTTCCAAAAAATAACTCGTAAAACTCTTGAAAAAATGCGAAGAAGTCACAGTTTGGTCAATTCCTTGGATTAACACCTGATCCTTACCAGCCTTGTCCCAATGCATTTAAGTACTTAAAATATAGAATTTGAAGGCCTTTTATAGGCTGAGTTCCGTTAGTCGTGTGTGTTTGAAATATAGGACAAATAAAACCCATTCTTGCATTGCCTCTAATAACAATTTTCCGAAGTCTTATTTCTTCCTTTCATTGTGTTGTGAATTTATTCAGGCCCATTTTCAAACAGGCAGTCAGAAAAACAATCCCTTGTACAAGTTGCCCAAAAATTGAGATCCAAAGAAGGTGAAACTTTTTAACAGCAACTAAAAGAACAGTGAATGAAGACTAGGCCATCCACTTCCTTTAACGTTTACTTGTTTGATTTATATACAGATGAAGCCCTATACCGTTATCGGAATTATAGGAGGGACCGGTATGCTCGATTGGCTGCTGAAGAAATAAGGAAATATATTAAAAATTTCACGGACAAAAGAGCATTGAAATCCACCGGCCTAAACAGAACAACGTGCCAAGATAGCAATGGACAATGTTCCACTCCAACTTTAACAGCTTTAGGTAAATTTTGTTATTACAAAAAACGTGATACCAAGCATATCTTCCCAAAAATTTTGCATTACTCATCAAAACTCATTTTTTTTGGGGTTGGCTTTTTTTCCTGCCTGCAAATCACTGTCACTCTGAGTTTGAAATACGGTAGAATAGACCTTGCTCTTTTTGTGGTGGAAAGAAATTTCAATACGAAACCCTAAATTTTTGTTGCTATGGTGGTAAAATAGTCCTTGCAAGTCCCTGCGTTCCAGAGGTATCACGCAAATTATACACATTACAATGTGAGGAAGGAAAAGAATTCCACAAAGACATCCGATTACTTGTTTCAAACGGTAAAGATGTTATCCAATTACTTGTGTCTGTTGACTCCGTTCCAATGCATCATTTCGACAGTAACATCGTGTCCTTTCCATACAGTTGCCACCCTTTCGTATGGTCACTTCACTCTTCCTTACCTACATATAGGGACTCAGGGGGCTGCTGTCCCCAAGGGGAGAGCAGCGTGCTGCTGCCCCATTTTTCGGGTTCATTCCGGTCTCGTTTCGATGATCCGAATCGTTCATTTTGTAGAGTTCGTCGAGTTGAACAACTCTGAAAAAAATCAACTTAATTGGATGTCATTAAGTGCCTGATCGGAGCCTTTTTACTTTGAAAAGAATGGATCCGAAACACTGGATCAAATCCACTATACCCATGGACCGAGAGTTATATAGGCTCCGATCAAGCACTTAATGACATCCAATTAAACTGATTTTTTGCATAGTTGTTCTACTCGACGAGCTTTACAAAGTGAACGATTCGGATCATCGGAGCGAGACCGGGATGGGCCCGGAAAACGGGGCAGCAGCACGCTGCTCTCCCCTTGGGGACAGCAGCCCCCCTGAGTTCTACATATAGGGTTTTTGCCTTCACTTTTCATCCACGTTTTTTGCTCACAACCGCATACCAGATATCATATTCTTCAAAGTAACAACACAGATTATCGGATAGATTGAAGCGATACTTCTTTTCGTTCATAACTGAGTAATCCAGGAACGCAATATTTCAACTATTCCAAGAGCATAACTTTGGCAGGCGAAATTGGCCTGGTAAGTTTCTATTCCTCTAACTTGTTTTCGTATATTATGAAAGTTCGAAAACGGTTTCTATTCATATAATACTCGAAACTAATATACAGCTTTATATTGCTCACATTTAAAAACCAAACAAAAAAGAAGCGATAGTTCATTTTTAAAACCATAAGTGATATAGAACATGTGGAGGCCCAATTCCATGATCAGTTGGACCGAGCCAAGCTCCGGAAGTCCAAACGGTGTTTAATTTCAAATTACCCAAATTGGCTAAATTCGGGTAATCTCGGAATAGGCCCAAACTCGGTGGGCTGACTTATTTTCGCGCTCCGATCCATACTCATCAACCCTAAAGGTTGATGATGAACGGTGTTTTTCGGCCTAATTCCTTCGTTTAGGCTTTCAATTGTGTTATTTTGCCGTTTTAGGAAAGATTTGTTTTTCTAATAACTCCTAGATCGTAATTCCTTTTCAATTGATTCTTTTTGGGAAAGTCTTGTTTTCCTTTCCCGTTTTCAATTTTAGGAAAAGCCCCAAATTCTGGAACTTTTTAATTTCCAAGTTTATTTTTAGGGTTTTAGTGTTTCGGCCTATAAAAGGGTTTGTAACTTAAGGTTTATGCAGCTTTTTGATTAATAATATTGCAGAGAATTTCTCTTTCATTCTTGTGCGCAAGAATTGCTCGTTGCGATGAGTTGTTTATCTCGTTTGGATTAGTACGCTAACTAATCTCTCGTGAATTCCGCTGCGTCAATAAGACTTTTATCAGACCCTACATATGTTTGGTAAACAAGTTCGATGAAGTGCAACAATTGGTATGAGCGAATTTCTTTTCCCATTTGTCTTACACATGAGACTAAAATCACCGCCGCACTTTCTGTGAGTTGCGATAAACCCCAAAACTTATTACCTAATTTTTAATGGAAAACATCATTGGCTCGTGATCAAACAAGGAAAATACACACACAAGTTAATTTTCGGATTTACGAACAAAATTAGGGCTTTTCTCACATAATAATTACGTTTTGATTATGTAGCAATTTCTCTCTGTTTTGCCTTTAGTATAGTTTAAAATTGTGTCATTATATGTAACAAACACTTGGTAATAGAGACTGACATTAACTTGGTTTTTTGGCAAAGCAAATGGATTATCAATTCCCAGAAATAGAGTGCTTCAAAATATTAGAAGACCTGACATCGCTTTTGAGAGGAACTGAACAAGACACTTTGATAACAATGTGTGACATTGTTGACCAAGAAGAAGATAATGTTTCAACACAACCTGAATTACCCAAAGATATACAGTAGACCATCTGATAGAGAAGGCTTTCAAAGCAAAACTACATGAAGTGAAGCTTGAACTTCCCAAAGAAAGACAACATGTGATACAGAAGGCCTTCCAAGCAAAGCTACATGATCTCAAACAAGAGGTACACTTTGCAATTTTGAAGAAAAGAATCAGTCATTGAGTTCAAGAAAAATAACTTCACAAAGCTGCATATACTACTTGTCCAACATCCAATGCCAAAAAGGAAAACGAAAATGCATCATAGCAACCAACCACCGTCAAGCATAATGATACCTCATACCCAGAGTAATGTAGGACATGGTACATTCACTCATACAGTGACTCATATGCAAGGTTCTTCAAAAAGTATCAAAATGCTTATGAAATATCGATATGGAGAACACAAAGGTATAATTCGTACTCACTTTGCCAAATACTTTATTTATATTTGTTAAAAAAATAGGATAAAAACATATATTTATTTATTGATGCAGGTATCCTCGAAACAAGGGACCATCAATAAAGAAGAAGAGAAAATCTGACCCCAAATGCAAAATCGGACTGCAGTGCCAAAAATGTGCTCAATTTGTGGGCCAATTCTACACATTTGTTTGTTTCCCGTTTTTTTTACTCCTGTTTTCAAATAACAACAATTCTACACATGTTTGTCCTTGTACATGCAACAAACCATGTATTTTGATTTCATATCATATGATAATAAGAATCGCTTTCAGAATGTAATATTTATTTTGCATTTGCAGTGTAAAAACACTAGAGATTATTTGAACGCATGTGATAATTTGGGATCTCTGGAAGTAGCATATTGTTTCATGTGCATAAGACTCAATGAGTTAAAGAAAATTAACAATTTCTCGCATTTGCAAAAAAAAAAAAACAAAAATTCAACTAACAATAACTCGAAAAACCTATTCCCCTCCCTCAAAATGGATATAAGATTATCTGTATGCAAAACAAACCACGTGCAACGCACGTGCCCCACAACTAATTACTGTAAAACGTTTCTAGTATAATTGTACCACGGCGACTTTAGAGCCAACGCTATGGCATTCAAAATGACTACTATCATCAAATTTGTTCTCACGTAATGCTAACCGTTCCGCTACTCAATTTAAGTACTTATTTTTTAAGAAGGCAATTTCAAACTCAAAAATAATATGTTTATGCAAATAATTTTTCTACCAATATGGATCATGTTTGATAGATCCCATCAAAATCTTTTATACGGTGCAAAAAAAATAAAAAAATTATTTTTCATTTACATTATTTTTGAGTTTGAAAATGTAAAATAAGCTGTGTTTAAACACTTTAAACACTCCTTGTTTAAACATATACAAGGAGTGCATTCAAAGCCATATATAATTGGACAATAAAGCTACAGAAAATCTTTAGTCAGTATGATGATCAGATACTACCGTTTGTGCATGATACTTCTTGGAGTATCACTATAAGATTTCTGTTTTGTATCATTATTTTTAATGGTATAAAAACCTTTCATTGCTGATTAAAAAAAAAAAAAGGCTTATTAGAATGGGCAAACTGCATGTTACGCTTTGGTTGTCATTTTTTCCAAACTCTTTTGAATTTTGAAGCTTTGCCGATTCGGTGAACAAACTATTGTTGATTTTCAAACCTTGAGGCCAGATGAGCACGAGCATGAAAGAAACTTTCGAAATTATTTCAAATGACTAAAATTCACAAAAGTGATGATTGAGAGCGATAGCACAAAACGAGAATTGAGAGTTGGGGCAAAACATCCCTGTGAAGAATTTTGACTAAAATGGTTGGGCCCAAAATAGTAGTTCACTTGCTACATGTTAGGTTGAACTCAAAACAAGTACCCACTGGCCAAGATTCCTTTCATGTGTATACACTTGGCACACCCATGGAGACCCTGCATATCCATGGTCAATTGGTGGCTTGGGTTGAATTAATGGTCATAATTAAAATGACATTTTGGCGGCTTCGGAAAGAGCTCAAAACCTGCTGATGGTATTGCATGCATGTTTGCTTATGTGATACCCCAAAAATCATATACCCCGGTCAATTGGTGGCTTGGGGAATTTTATTGATCTCGTACATTTTGCATCCCCGCCCATCATCATGCCATTATACTGCATGTAACCATATATTGATCTTACTATACATCGATACTATACGTATTCCTTTTAATAACTATGGGTTGGACTAGTTTACGCACATTTTAATTAATCTATAGTTACTTAATTCCACTGCCATTAGCAGAGGATAAGATTAAAATCGTGGCAAGACCCCGTAAGGGAACGGTTAGGTTTCTGCATGTGGGTTGGTAGCCAGGCTTTGGGACTAAGAAGCTGCACTTGTTTACAGCGACGACATTGACGGTGATGCTGGTTCTTAATTGGTAGTACTGGTATTCATTCCTAGTGTGGGTTGTGCTAATAGGAGGCAGGAAAGAAACAAGAGGAGTGCATGGAGATACATGTTTAAAGATGACCACATAGTTGGAACTGGAAAAGAATGCACTTTCAACAATCAAATGAGCTTGTTTGTCTATATTTTCTGTCCCCCCACTACTACAAAAATAGATAAAGACCTCGGTCATTTGGTGTGATCTTTCACTTTGAATCTCGCATTCAAAACCGTGGTCCATCAAGGTGTAACTAAAAGTCTCTATCTTTTAACCACAGGATAAAAACTGTGATTAAAACTCATTTAAACCATGACTAAAAACATAAAACTATGATTAAAATGATAAAACCGTGACCTTTAATAGCTTAACATCTCAGTTTTATTGTAAAACTGTGGTTGTTTAGAGAGAAATAATCTCAGTTTTTGAAAAAACCAAGATTAAAAGTGGTGTTTTCCTAAGGGAAAAAATCCTACTATATTTCTCCTGTTAAACCCAAGTGTCTTGAATTTTACACAGAAGTTTTAACCAACTACACCACACACACTTTTCAATATATAATTGAAATATTTAATATATAACATATGCGTTTAACTTACAACCTCAGTTTTTAGATGACTGAGATTAAAAATTCTTTTTATCTCAGTTTTTCTGAAATGAGATATATTCTTTCATATACAATCTCAGTTTTTAAAAAATGAGATCTATTTTTTAAGTCACAATCTCACTTTTAAATTACTGAGATTAAAAAGTCTTTTCATCTCAGTTTTTTGAGAATGAGATCTATTCTTCAAGTTACAATCTAGTTTTTTAGATTATTGGGATTAAAAAATCTTTCCATCTCAGTTTTTTCGTATAACTGAGATGAAAATCAGAGTCTATAACATTTTATTATGCTTTTATAATAAGTGAGATCTTTTTAGTTTTTGTACCGTGATCTTTATATCATTTTGTAGTAGTGCCCGAGATAGAAAAGAGGTCCTCATTTGAAACATTCCGTATATATACACTTGTATACTACACACTAAGTACCAAAAATTCTATTTAAGTACAAGTGAAATGATCAATCTCAACAAATAAAAAAGGAATATATTATTTAAGTACAAGGGACAGTTCTATTTTGATGACGAGTGAACCCTAACTATAAATGAACAATTGAAAATTATTGGGGCCCAAAATTCAATGGTGGCGCAATGGATTCTTCTCCAAGGTCAAGGGTTAAAGCTGGTTTGCATTATTAAAAGGTGAAATTACACAGACACCCCCTCATCTATCTGGTTTGGACACGGACACCCCCTAATCTTTAAAACCGCCCATACACACCCCCTCATCTACTGAAAAGGGAAAAAAGCCTCAACGCCGTTAACGGAATGAACGAAATGTCAAATATACCCTTGGTGAAATTACATGGATACTCCCTCATCTATTTGTTTGGACACGGACACCCCCTAACCTTTAAAAACGCCCATACACACCCCCTCATCTACTGAAAAGGAAAAAAAAAAACCTCAATGCCGTTAACGGAACGAACGAAATGTCAAATATTCCCTTTGTTATGAAATGGAGCAACAAGCACACGCCACACTTCACTCGATCAGAAAATTCTCTCCACCCTACTCGATCATGGCACCTCTGTCTCTCTTCCTCTCCCTCTTCAACTTGCATTGTAGATCATGGCTAGCCCTAGATCGTGAAGAAAACCTAAGTTTCAAAGAACATCGGATCTTGTGCACTGTAGAAAAGCTGAAGATCGTGGCAAATCCTACTTTGGAAGATATGTTTCATATGTAAAAAAATTCTAGATCATGGCCTCCTTGAGGACTTTAAATACAAAATGGATGACAAGCAAATGCAAAACAACAAAAGCCCCAATTTTTAAAAGTTATCGAAGTCACCACTGTATAACACCTTTCAAAAAATCCTACTATTCCCAAACAAAAACCCTAATGTATTCATATATCATATAATATGAACATATACATCTACATTTGTGCCATTTAATAAGAAAATCTATAATTTTTTGACATATAAAACATACCTTCCAAAGTAGGGTTTGCCATGATCTATAGCTTTTTTACAATGTCCACGATCCGATATTCTTTGAAACTTAGGTTTTCTTCACGATCTAGGGTTAGCCATGATCTACAATGTAAGTTGAAGAGGGAGAGAAAGAGAGACAGAGGCCACAGAGGCGCCATGATCGAGTAGGGTGGAGAGAATTTTCTGATCGAGTGAAGTGTGGCGTATGCTTGTTGCTCCATTTCATAACAAAGGGAATATTTGACATTTCGTTCATTCCGTTAACGGCGTTGAAGGTTTTTTTTTCCTTTTCAATAGATGAGGGGGTGTGTATGGGCGTTTTTAAAGGTTAGGGGGTGTCAGTGTCCAAACCAGATAGATGGGAGAGTATTCGTGTAATTTCACCAAGGTAATATTTGACATTTCGTTCATTCCGTTAACGGCGTTGAGGCTTTTTTCCATTTTCAGTAGATGAGGGGATGTGTATGGGCGTTTTTAAAGGTTAGGGGGTATCCGTGTCCAAACCAGATAGATGAGGAGGTGTTCGTGTAATTTCACCTTATTAAAATCTAGGGCTTTTTACTGGCCGGCCCCTTTTTGACTCAACATACCTATTCAGCTCCACCCCATGTCAAACCGTTTCCCCACAAACCCTGTTTTAAGTGATGTACCAAAAATATCCCTCACCCGTCTATTCCATCTAGGGTTTTTAAAAAATGGAGAAAAAACGGGTCTTCTTCTCCGCTCTAAAAGTCAAGGTAGTCCGAGGCCTGTCCCAGGCGAGGTCGCGTGCCAAGAGCCTCGCTCGGAGCAAGCCGCTGATGTTGTGGCGGAGCAATAAGCAGCGGTTGAGTCACGTGGCGAGCATCGATTCGTCGTCGATTGAGAGGTGAGGGATCGTCGGCGAGACGCTGATGCCATCGATGGAGGGTCCGGATCCCGACAGTGCCGGGGTCAAGGACTCGAAGCGGCACAGGTTGGGGCAGTAAATCGTCGTGACCGATTGCAGGTGAAGCAACAGAAGAAGAGCAGCAACCAGTGGATCTGCGTGGTCTGCAACGAGAAGCAGTCCGTGCGGAAGGTGTTTGCCCAAGGTTTCATGGCCAAAGTCGTTCCCAAATTTGTTCAGACCTGTAACATGTCCCGCTGCCAATTCGAACAACAACGCACAAACGAAACCCTGGATCCGGTTCCTGAACGTACAGATGATCAGCCACGGAGCAACAATGACAAGAAGAGAAATTCATGTTACGAGTAATTTGCTTTGCGTATATGGATTTTCGCTGTCTGTCTGCGTAATTTTGGAGTGAAGTTTTAATCGTTGAATATTTCTTATGAATTGAATTGAGGTGCAGAAGAGGGTGTGAATTCACCCCTCCATGATAAGGATTTTTTATTTTATTTTAATCCGGATTAAATGCTTGTTTGTTTGTAAATTATTTTAGAGGGGTGTGAATTCTAGATTTAACGTTGTGAATTGTGTAATTTGAGTGAGTGTGAATGTTGTGACTTCTGCAAAAAGATGTAAATTCTGTAGGTGTGAATTTTGAAAAGGAGTGAATTTTGTAGGTGAGTGAATTTTGAAAAGGGGTGCACGAAAAAAGGTGTAAATTCTGAAGGGTGTGAATTCTTAATTTGGAGATGTGAATTTATGTAGTAGACGGGGTGTGAATTGTGTAATTAAGTAGGTGTGAATTATGCAGATGAGTTGCAAATTCTGCATTTAGGGGTGAATTCTGAAAAATGAGTGTGAATTCTGGAAAGAGATGTGAATTCTAGGGGTATGAATAGTGTAGATGGGGCGTGAATTCTGCAAAAAGGATGTAAATTTTACGGGCGTGAATTCCGCAAAGGTGTGAATTCTTGGGGGTGTGAATTCTCGAGAATGTGAATTTTGGAAGGTGTGAATTTTGTGAGGTGTGAATTATTGGGAGTGTGAATTCTATGTGGTGTGAATTGAATTTTGGGAAGTGTAAATTCTTGGCGTATGAAAGTGATAGGGGCAAAATAGTAAGAGCATCTTTAAAATGGGTCCAGATGGGATAACACTTTAAAAAAGGGTTTGTGTGGAACCCCATGTAAAATTTGGGACTAGCCAGGAATTTCCTGTAAAATCTACCAATTGATTTTTGTGATTTAATGAGTCTCCTCTTGACCTTGGAAATTTCTTGGATATTCAACTCAATAATCCGCGTTTATTATTCTTCTCTTCTACTTATGCCACGAAAATGGTTATAATAATATGCACACAATTTTAAAATATCATTTCGAACACAACTCTGTTAATGATCGTTCGATTCATGTTGTAAATAATCCACATGTATTAATTGAACGATTCAGGATACAGATGTATTTTGAGTTGTATTTCAAATTTTTGTGTATGGACTTGTGTGGTTATAAACATTCCTCACCTTTGTCGTTATAATGCAGGACTTATGTTTGGTCCCAACTAATAATTTTGCAAACACGTGAAGCCATGATGCAATGACTGTTATACCCTCCTCAGCCTTCCCCACTGGTCACTTTCAAGTTTCAACCGGTAAATATTTTTGAAAAATCCTAGATCAACAATTAGAGCATCCCCATTTGACTCTTTAGAGCCTTCTTTAAGGATAGATTTTTTCTGAGAACGTCAATTAACAACAATTTCCTCTTTTTTGCACTCCATTTGAACAATTGGTCATCACATAAAACAGATAGTATGGATCCTTCAACTCCAAGTTCACAACATTCAAACATACCAAAAGATGCACATTTCCCTTAACCATGAACTGATGCACAGATAATTCAAATCATCAAACTGTAACTGACTCGTGATGCGCTCAAATGGCCCAACAGTCAAATAGTGTGAAGAGAGTCAAATGGTATGAAGAGAGGGTAGACCCTACAAAAACTACTATCAGTTAACCAATTTCTGGTGTATGTTTTACTTTTCCGGAGGAGTCAACGTGTAATCGTACCCTGTTCAAGATCAACTCCAAGGTGTAAGCACTATTCGGTGGAATCACCTGAATCTGAGCTGTCAGCATCTCTTTCTTTATTTTCCTTTCTGCTTCATGAGCCACCAGCCCCAGCAACTCCAAGAGTTTTTTGGGTTGCGAGGTGGGGTCGACTAAGCCTGTCAATGGGTCGGATCCGACAGCTCCGAATCCGATTTGAATCCGATAAGACTCAAATCCGATCCGATAAGACTCGAATCCAATAGTGGTAATCCGAATATGAAAAATATGAATCCAATCCGAAAATCCGAATCTGATCCAAAAACTTTTGTACTTCAAAAAGTTTAGCAAAAAAAATATATATATATTTTTCAAAATAAAAAATTTACTGTTTTTTTTTTTAAAAATTTAAAAATAAAGTTTGGATTCGGATTGATATCAAATTTAATCCGATCCGATCCGAATCCGATTTGATCCGTATTTGAATTACCGGATCGACGTTATCGAATTCGGATCGAATTTTTCGGATTGAATCCGATCCATTGATATGTCTAGGTCGACTATGGTTCTGCGATCCTGAATTTAGGCAAAGTATAGTGTGGTAAGGTCATGATATCTCATAATTTACTTGATAGGTATATCTGACAAAAGAATCTCATATAATTAAAAAAAAAATGTTTCTCACAGAAATATTCTACATTCCACATAGAATGATTGCGTGAGAATCTTTGTTTCTTTACGGGTGTCGATCCACAGAGATTAGGAATTACTTCAATTATAACAACTGACTTTCAAAATAATTAAAAGGCAGAAATTTGGTGATTTAGATTATGAACTAAATTTACTGAAAACAAGAGGTTTTAGATTTTTATCAAATAAAAGGAAGACTTGCGGTATCGGATCCACCACTAACTCTATAATCAATGGTTTGAGGTATTTTGTATTAATTTCATAATTAGGTCAATCAATGTGGTAGTGATGTATTCTAGTTACAAGCCAAAATATTATCTTTCAAGAAGTTTTTGTACATGTAAATTAAGAACAAACCATCTTTGATTAAGCACGGACTGTCCAAGCTAAACTAACACTAACTAGGGTCATGGGCACAATCCGTCTTCTCATGAGCATGGTTTGTCTTAACTTACATTAATATACTAAGTGGCGTGAAAACAATTGTATAACGTACCTTTGCATTTATAATCGGGAAAAATTCAAAATAACCCCCAACCTATACACCTAAATTCAATTAGACTCCCAACCTTTTAAAAACTTCAATTTTACTCCCAACGTTATATTCCGTTATCAAAATGCCCCCTTCCGTCCAAATTACTAACGGATTCCGTTAAAGGCTCCGTTAAATAGTATTTTGATCGAATTTCGATGATCCGAGCCGCTCAATGTGTTTAAAACGTGATTTTAAGGGTACTTGCAAGAAATCAACAAAAAAAAATGACCGGGAAGGGCTTCATCTGAACAGTTTTTTATTGAACTATTCAATAAAAAATTGCTCAGATGAAGCCCTTCCCGGTCATTTTTTTTGTTGATTTCTTGAAGGTACCCTTAAAATCGCGTTTTAAACACATTGAGCGGCTCGGATCATCAAAATTCGATTGGAAAAGGGGAGATGTGGATCGATCCGGATTTTATTCAAGTACGGACGTCCGAATTTTGCTTCGGTTTGTACCTCCCCTTTTCCAATCGAATTTCGATGATCCGAGCCGTTCAATGTGATTAGAAGGTGATTTTAAGGGTACTCGCGAGAAATCAGAAAAAAAAAATGATCGGAAGGGCTTCATCTGAATAGTTTTTTATTGAATGGTTCAATAAAAAACTCTTCAGATGAAGCCCTTCCCGATCATTTTTTTTGCTGATTTCTTGCGAGTACCCTTAAAATCATGTTTTGAACACATTGAACGGCTCGGATCATCTAAATTCGATCAAAATACTATTTAACGGAGCCTTTAACGGAATCCGTTAGTAATTTGGACGGAAGGGGGCATTTTGATAACGGAATATAATGTTGGGAGTAAAATTTTTCACAGAAAATAAACACATGGTTGAGATTTGGCAATGAAAACCAATTATTGAGACAATACTCTGGATTATACAATCATCACATTTAATTGATCTAATTACAAAATACAATTACAAAATTAAAGAAACCATAGATACAAAGTTAGGGCTTACCTACACCCTAAGCTGATTGTTTAGTTGGCCATTTGTGGAGTGGAACAGAGGTTCTAGGCAAAATAGAAGGCTTTTGGAATTTTTCCTCCTCCCCCTCCCTTTCGATTGATACCCATATATACACACATAGTTTCGGTTAAGTTGGCATACCACCTGGCAAAAATGAGCATTACCCCTCGCCATTCACATAAGCGAGGTGAATCAAGCTCAGGTAATCCAGCGGACCCCTTCTGGAAATCTCTATGGTCTCTCTAAGATGTTCTTGTGGCGATACTCCCATAATGTTGTAGCGGTCCTTGCTAATTTAAATCGGAAGAGCATTGATATTTCTCCATATTGTCCAAGGTGCCATTCCAAGTACGAAACTCTGGAACATATGCTTTTCCCATGTAAATTGTCAGGAGACGTATGGCTTAAATCCCCCTTTGCATCTGTTTTATCTAATTCATGGGATTTGTTTCAATTTTTTGAGTGGTGGTCTTATCTCCCCCATACCCCTTCTTCAATTGTTGATGAGATTGATAAGGGTGCACTACTTGCATCAATCTGTTGGTTCATGTGGAAGGCTCGGAATGATACGCATTTTGAAGGCCATGGCTGGGATAGTATTTGTATTTTGGAAAAAGCTGTTGCAATTTGTTCTGATTTTAAGGCAGCAAATGTTTCTAACCTTGGTACCAGGAGCTTCAGTCTCCGTGCCTCCCCCAATGTGGCATCTACCACCTGTTGGTGTAATAAAACTCAATGTTGATGGTGCTATAGGCAAGAACAGTGGTCTTGTTGGCGTTGGTATTGTGGCACGTGATCACTCCGACCTTATGTTGGGAACGATATCCATTCCTTTTCACGGTTTATTCTCCCCGAGAACGGTTAAAGCATTTAGTTTTCGGGAAGCTCTGGTTATCGCTGCGAATAAGGGTTTCTCACATATTATTATTAAAGGTGATTCAGTTCAAGTTGTTCAAGCTCTTACTCAAGTAGGAAAAATCATTCTCTGATTGTAGCTCTATCCTTTCTGATTGTCTAGAGCTTCTTCCTTTATTTTCCTCTTGTATTTTTAAACATGTTAATCGCTCTTGCAATAGGGTAGCCCGTTCGTTGGCTAAACAATCCCTATTAGGTGCTAGGTTAGAGAATTGGCCGGGGGGGGGGGGGTGGTTCCTATCCCTCACCATTTAGCTAATCGTGCTCTTGTTGATATTAGGTCTTCGGACTCTATTTCTTATGAATAATATCCAACTCTGTTTCTGTGTAAAAAAAAAAGAATGATCCAGTATGGCGCGCACATGAGACTTCACCACGTGGCCTATGGAAGCTCATTCATTACTGCTGAATTAGAACTAGGGCTGTAAACAAACCGAATCAAGTCGAACCCTGTTAAGTTCGGCTCGGGTTCGTTAAGGTATGAGTTTGGCTCGAGTTCAATTCGAGCCTAAACAACTTGGCTTGAGTTCGGCTTGTTAAAATTTTTCAAAGCTCGGGTTCAGCTCGGTTGTGTTCGTTAAGGTACTAGTCTAGCTCAAGTTCGGCTCGGGTTCGGCTTGATTGGGTTCGTTAAGGTACTAGTCTAGCTCAAATTTGGCTCAGTTGGGTTCGTTAAAGTACTAATCTGGTTCGAGTTCGGCTCGGTTCGATTCGAACTTGAACATCTTGGCTCGAGTTTGGCTCGGTAAACTCAAATGAATCGAGCCGAGCCGAATCTAAGCTCGAATTGAGCTCGTCAAGACTTAGGTTTGGTTCGGCTCAACTCATTAAACTCAAACGAACTCAAACTCTCTCATTGATCACATAGAATTTGGGAGAAAAATAAGTATTGAATTATATATACAACCTTACAATTTTTTACATTTACAAATAGACCCCTATTGAATTATTAATGAAATTTAAGTATAGGTTTACGAATCTAACCGAGCCGAATACCGTTAGGCTCAGGTTCGACTCATTTACGGAACGAGCCTAGAATTGAGGTTCAGTTCGTTTAGTTTACGAATCGAACTCGAACGAGTTCTTGCCGAACCGAGCTTCGAATAGTTCGCGAATGATTCAGTTCATTTACAGCCCTAATTAGAACCCATCCCAACAGTAAATATGTTGTCGTCCAGTATGATAAGACCAAGGGCTGGAAAATATTCCAGTGCATTGCGCCTAGGTGAGCAAAGAGATCAATGGTCCAGATGGGAAGTTAAACTAACCAGGGGATGATCCAACGGATGAAAATCTGCCACGTCACTACTACAATAATAGATATGTGCCACACTAAGTAGATTCACAAAGATCACACTGTTCAGTGAAAACGTGATAAAAAGTGGTGTTTAAAATTTTTTATCTCACTTTAAGTCCAAAGCTGAGATAAAAAGTGGTCTTTAGCGCGGAATAAAAGACCTTGCTCTTGCGGTGAGATAAAAGAAAAATAACCTCATCCTTGCGCCGTGATAAAAAATTTTAGAGCAGAAAAAATGAGATAAAAGATCTTGTTCTTGTGGCGAGATAAAAGAGAAAAGACCCCACCCTTATGGCGTGATAAAAGATTTTAGGGCAGAAAAGAATGAGATAAAAGATCTTGCTCATGTGGCGAGATAAAAGAGAAAAGACTTCACTCTTGTGGCATGATAAAAAAAAGAAAAGACCTCACCCTTGTGGCGTGATAAAAGATTTTAGGGCTGAAAAAAATAAGATAAAAGATCTCACTCTTGTGGTGAGATAAAAGAGAAAAGACTTCACTCTTGTGGCATGATAAAAAAACTTTAACACGAAAAAAAAGTGAGATAAATGATCTCACTCTTGCAGCGAGATAAAAAGCCTACCCATTTAGGAAAAAAAAATGTTTGGGAAATGACAACTGATCTCTCATCATTTACAAAACTATTACCCTCATAAAAAAAAAACCTTATTGAAGCGTAAACAAATCGAATCAGGTTTCATAAATCCAATAGTTGAGTGGCTAATTCAGTTAGTAAATACTTGAATTTTTCCACTCACTAGTTGGGTTAAGCCTTCGTGGTCGGTTGGTTAGATTAAACACTCAAATTAAGCAGTGAAAACTAAATTTCAGCCCCACATAGGTGGGGTGAGATCCTTTGCTGTGTTCAATCTCCTATGGGTATGTGAAGTACCCTATCTGCATATTCACGTATAATAAAAAAAAGATTGAACAAGAACAGAATGAAAGGGAAATGCATGTGGTGGGGTTGAGGGAAAGAGCTTTAGCAATTGTATATGCGATTCAACAAAAAATTGAAAAATTAAATGACTCAGCCCCTGCTTAAGGAAAAAGAAAATCGAAGAACGAAAAAACAACCGAAAGGGTTATACATTGTGCATCATTTTTTTGTCAAATGATAGGATACTGATTTATACATACACAATTCGTTATGGTTCACTTCACTAATTTCATGGATTCAACTTCTTCCTTTATAAACTTCACTGCATGCATATTGTTTTATGAAGCAAATTTCAGTACACTTACGATCACTTAAACATGCTTTCGTGTCAATCGTCTGGACTGATAATAGGTTTGATTTCTGCAGTTCAAAAAATTTAGTAAATTTTAAGGGAAAAAAAAAAGTTTTCCCACTTTAGGAAGTAAGTATAAATATTTTTGTTTTCTTGATGTAATAGAAGTTTTTGGCTAGCTTAGTGGTAAGGGCTTGAGAAATCAACCAAGGGTGCATGAGTTCAAAACTTAACAATGACAAGAAAAAATGGTCTAGTAGATACAAATCAAAGATCACGCGAACAATCACGGCTTATAGCCTCTCTCCTCCTCCCCCCAGGCCGTCCCTCCTTCTCTCCCTCCCTCCTCCCTCTCTTCCTCCCCCTATTTTTCATCTCAGTTCCGGTAGGGTCAACGCCTTCCTCTATGTGGGAGGGGGTGACGCTCGAGGCTCAGCCTTTTCGTCTCCGACTGGTGGTCCCTTGGTTCCTCCCGTATGCCTAGCGGCGTTGGATGACTCTGATCTACTGTGGTGGTTTTGGGCGGTGGGTGGTGGTGTGGTGGCGGTGGGTGGTGCTGGTGTGGCAGATTTGGGGGGTGGTGGAGGTGTTTTTTTTTTCCTGTTGTTTTTCTGGTTTTTGCAGGTTTTATTCAAAATTGATTGGCAAAGATGGCGGTTAGATCTGGTTCGGTTTCTCTCCGACGGAGGCGGGTTGGTTGCGGTCCTCATGGATGGTTTACTCTTGGTCGTCTTTGTGTGCCGAATTCCGGCCGACGGCCTTTTCTGAGATCTCATTCGGGCGAGGGACCGGCAGGTCGTTTGCTCTGGTTGGTTGCTGCTGCTTGTTTGATCGTGAAGCTTGGGGGTTTTTTGGTGGTTGGTCTTGGTACCCTTGCCATGGCTGCCTCGGTGGCCTCTCTCGTGGGCCGGAATTCCAGCCGCTGGTTGCTACATCTGGGAGCGGCCGGATCGACTTAACGGAGAGGTTGGGTCCTCCGGTGTCTTGTACGGTGGTGGCTGCCGTTGTGGCTATGGCTTTGGGGGTTGGATTGGATGGGCCGGTCCAGGTTGGGCCGAAATTTGATTGTTTGGATTGTATTGTTTTACTTGGGTGTTGGGTTGAGCTCTATTGTTTCTATGTTGTAATCCCTTGTAGACCTTTCGGTGTTTGGGCATTTGCCCGTTAGCGGTGTATTCCAACTTTTTGTTGGATTCCCTCTTCCCTTTCCCCATTTTTAATAAAATTTTCATCTTTTGCCGATAAAAAAAAACAATCACTGCTTATAACCGTGATAGAAGAGAAATGATCACGCCTTGTGGCCATGATTGTTTCTCTCTTTTAGTCACGGTTTATAACCGTGATAAAAGAGAGTGACTTACAATCACACCCAGATCCATCACGATAGCAAGAGCGTGATGAAAAACTTACAATCACAGCCAATAGCTCTGATTTTTATGGCTCATCGTAGTAGTGCGTGGGTGTACACTTCACTTCGGCAAGCATAATAGAATTTTGCCACTGGCATTTCAGGCGTATTTGAAGCTTGAAGCAATTGGATGTGACATTGGGTAGTTATAATTCAAGAGTGGTGCTACTGGTACATATTTAATGCTTTGTTCTTTTCACACTTCAAAATGAATTTTTAAAAAAAACACTCCATAAATTCCCCCTAAATTCTCTTTATTTTCAAAATTTCTCTCTATATTTCTTTCCACTTATTACCCCTGCTGTTTTTCAAAAAAAAATTCAAAAACCAAACCAAACATAGCATTAATATCTGTACCAACGAGTACAAATAACTTTTTGGGTCTCGTTTGTGTCTAAAAAAATGATCGGAACCGCTCATTTTGTTTAGAATACTTTGTTTATGATTCTAGAAAAAAATTAGCTCAATCTGATATCGGTAAGGGCATTTACAAAATATTCAACTTTGTCACAGAATTCAGCTTGAATTTTAAAGCAAAGTTGGATGTTTTATAAACGTTCTTACCGGTACCGGATTGAGCTTATTTTTTGCAAGGATCATAAACAAAATATTTTAAACAGAATGAGTGGCTCAGATCATTTTTTTTTTTACCCAAAACATGCCCAAAAAGGCGTTTGTACGTACTGATATCGATTTATGTTTGTATCAGTATCATTTCTGATAATTCAATGAGCACCTTCAATTTCGTTTTTTTTTTTTTAAATTCTTTCCACTTTAGATTTTCCATTATTTATTCTTTTAATCTTTGCACTTCAAACATTTCCTGGCACTTGGAATCAGACCACGTGCATGGCTGAAACAAGAGGGCTTCATTTTGTGCGCGCGAGTGGTCAAGTAAAATTTTGGTGCCAACAGATAAACTTTATATTAAATTATCTGAAACCATTAAAAACATACATCACGCGCAATATTATGTAAAACATTAATAATAACTATAATAACATGATAAACGTGATAGATTAAGCACATGAACATACAATATTATGTGCTTATCACACCCCTAACTTACATTTTACTAGTTCTCGAGCAAAACAAAAAGAAATTTAAACAAGTAAATAAAAACTAACTGGATTATTCAACGCCACTTTCGTAGGACTCACGGTTACACTTAGCAAGTGCAACAAGCCTTTTAAACCCCTAGTTAATCTAGTAGGACGAGTGAAGTCTCGTGAGGGTTTCCAGCAATGGTACCCACAAACATTTTAACCATTCCCAAGAATGTAAAGCGAGTTCCTAACTGTTCTAACAGTGAATTCAAAAGCATTTTTGTCTATAGGAACCCAGAATGCTATTAGAAAGCCCGACACATTACCTTGGAATACCCGGAGCTATGAGACAAAGCACCACAGCTTAATACCGGGAGCTTTCAATCGGAAACGTCATGCTGCAGTTGAAACTATATTGCCCAGATATTTCACTCGCGCTGGTAGCAAGACTTGGTGGCTCAGTGTAGGAGTCTACTCGTGCTTCTCTGCTTAGCAAATTTTCAGTCTCTTCAAGACTTTGCTGGTTAACATCCCATGGATCCTTTCTATACTTCTTTAAATGTTCCAATTCCGTAATCACTTCTTTCATCGCAGGCCTCTCTTCACTTTTCAAACTAAGACACCTCTTCACAAGCTCCGCAATTGCTTGGAGTTGCTCCGGCGTCCCTTCCCCCAACACCCGAGGCTCCAAAATTTGGGACAACCTATTTTCCTTCATTGACACAATGAAGTAGATCGCTAAATATCTTTCCGCTTCAGACTTCTCAAGACAAATAGGCTCTTTTCCGGTCATTAATTCCGCTAGAACTATTCCGAAACTATAAACATCACTCTTCTCTGTTAACTGGCCAGATTGTAAGTACTCAGGATCCAAATAACCTAAAGTCCCTTGTACAATTGTATTGATCACTTGAGGTTGGTCCAAGGGGACTAATCTCGAAGCACCGAAATCCGCTATTTTCGCCACATAATCACCATTCAGCAATATATTGGCAGACTTGACATCTCTGTGAATTATTGGAATGGAAGCGTCAGAGTGAAGATAAGAAAGTGCACTGGCTGCTTCTGTGGCTATTCGCAATCGATGATCCAACGTTAACCAGGATAATTTCTTATGAATATGCTGGGACAGCGTGCCATTTGAAATATACTCGTAAACAAGCTCAGGAACTTTTGATTCGAAACAAAACCCCAAGACCTTCACAACATTCCTATGGTTAACTTGTGTTAGGATCAACAACTCATTGATGAACTGGTCTACTTGGACTTGGTCCACCTCCATTAATTTGGACTTCTTGATGGCAACTACGCGTTGGTCAGGTAGAATTCCCTTATAAACCACACCGTAACCACCTTGGCCAAGTATCCTGTCCTTGGCATAGTTGTTAGTGGCTTTCTTTAGCTCTTCAACTGTGAAGATTTTCAGCGGCTCTGCAGCACTTGTTTTATTAATTGAAGAAATTTTTTGCTTCATTAATAACCCACCATTTTGTTCGAAGAATTTCTCCCTTTGTTTGATTAGCTTCCTTCTCTTTATGCCGAAGTATAGCAAAGTTACAATTATGAGTAATGACAAGAAGCCAATGCTCAATCCTGCAAAAAATTTAGGTATAGATTTCGTCATTAGGTAATCTCTACTTAAAACGAATAAAAACTATTTTTGAAGTATGTTGTATGTAATGAGCTTTGCCAAGACTTTGTGTTCCATGAGAGTAAATAGGTTATGATTCAAATGGATTAGTGGCAGTACATATGATATCATTCTCATTTTTTTCACAATTCCTGTCTATTTTCTTAATAACCAATGTCCGCGTTAGCTTGCGCGTATCTCCAATGGTCTCAAGGTTTGGAATGTTTGACTCCGTGGAAATGGACCAAGTGACCTCATGGAGGAGCACACACCATTCTTGTCTCTCTTTTCCCCCCTTAAAAATGGATGAAACTTCCTTTCCATTTACGGTGGAAGAATTCTAAAAAAATTTCCAATGGTGGAATTTTAATATAAGCCATAATAATGAGACAATAAGTAGCAAGTAAAGTGAAGTGCAGTTTGTGTCTCCCTTATACTCCCTTATCCACTTAAACTAAAGCCCGTCAAACTTGGCCTACTATTTTGAAATGTTGTTGCATCCTCATTTTGATCGAGTATTTTGTATAGAATATTATAAATACGATATTTTGTTTAAAGTACCGAGTAGCTAGGCACGGATGAAAGTTTGCACTTTAAACAGTTTTTTTTTTTCTTTTTTTTTTTTGTCGGACGTAAATTTACAAAGATTAACTATTAGCTAGGCACAGTGATTTTTATGAGTTTCGGGAGGCGAATACCAAGGTCTCACATCCTTCACCAAAACTGACCCGAAATGAGATCTTGGCCTGGCAACGCCCTATGGTTAATCAAGTCAAGATCAACATTGTGGATGCGGCAGTATCAAGGAACACAAAAACAATTGGAACTAGAGCTCCTGCTCGCGGGGAAGATGGTAAGGTTTTGGGTACGTATTTCGCTGAATATTCATCCTAGAATTATCTTGGCCTGATTTCAGAAGCTCTGGCAATTCGGAATGGATTTGAACTGGGGATGGCTTCTAAAATTCCACGGGTGTCTATTGAATCAGATTCGGAAGCAATTGTGAGAAGTTGTTTGGACTCACACAACTAGGAATGGTAACGGGGCAGTGCGGGTTTGTGCGTACCCGGTCGGATATTTTTTGGGTACCCCTGTTCCCACCCCAATAGGGGAACGGGTTTACCCACCCCGTTCTGGACAGGACGGGTCCAATTGCCATGCCTACGCACGGCCCACCTTCTGATATTGCGGTGCTATTTAGTCATCATGATTTGTTGTGCGTTAAAGAATTCTTTTATTTCTTGACTTCAATTCATTAAACATGATTGTAATCAGGCTACACATACGTATGCTCAGAAAGTCCCATGGGGTTCCCTTTTGTCTCATGTTTGATTAGGCTTTTGCCTATCAGATTAATAAACTTTTCTCCCTCGAGAAAAAAAAAAAAAAACTAGAATGACATGATAGGGACCAATCATACAACTAAGCTTTCTAAGTTCGTATGACAATACTCTCTATAAAATAATTTTTTTGATCAGCTCAAAAAAAAAATAAAACTTGGATAAATTTCTCTAAACTTCCCCAATATTTCTGAAAAATGCATAGACCTCCCATGAAGTTTTTGAAATATCACTTCTCTCCCTTAAATTTCAAACTAATGTAAAACCTTAAAGTTACTTTGGCTTTGATGGTGCAAATTTTGGAGACAATAATACTCAAATACCCTCAACAAACAATTTTGACATGTACTAGAAAACGTCAAGTTCCATGTAGCACGACTGAACCCGATTTGTAAAATCAGCACCGCTTAGCCCGGTTCATTTTTCCTTACTTCACCTAACTAAAAGTTTCTCAAAAATAATTTTTTTGTAGCAATTTCTTGACAAGTAAACGGAGATGAATCTGAGAAAAAATGTATCATTCCAAACTTTTAAATAAAAAATGAAAACATTTTATTCAATTAAACTATAATTTAATTGCTTAAATAGTAGTACAATTAAATTAAACTATGATTTATATTGTAATTAGCAATGGGTTCTTCCTAGACCCATATCTGACCATATATATATATATATATATATATATATATATATATATATATATATATATATATATATATATATCCCTATCATGTTGGTAGATGACTATACTGCTGGGATTGGGGTCCAAAACCATTTAGATTTTTGGACATTTGGTTATCTAATCCAAACTGTATGAAGGTGCCTCAAAAGGCATGGGAGTTTTTAGGTGTCAGGATGGGTAGCATGTGTTAGGATCAAGTGACAAGCGCTTACAATCTTACTAAAACTCACAGGTAGCGGTAAATGCACAATTCTATTTCTTTATACTCACTACAAGAAAATATAGATTTGGCGACACAATAAAGTACATCGGCAAAAGTGTATATGGGTCGGCAAAGGTTTTCGTCGATGAAAAATTGTGTCGGAAAGGGTTTCGCCGACATGAATTATCCTTCTTCTGCAAAAGTATAGTTTCAGTGATGCACGCTTGCGTCGACATATCTAATATATATAACCTAAATATACAGTTTTTTTTAAGGATTGTGGTTATGGCACTTCAAAAATTGATGGAGGGGCTCCAAAACTAAACTTTGTTTAATACACAAGACGACGTCATTTTGGAGTCCGTCTATCAATTTTTAGAGTGGTAAAATCAATTTCCTTTTTTTATCATTACATGTACAGTACATATACAAATATTTTACACTAGATACATTATTACATACTCTTATATCTTTTTAGGGTTCGTTTGGCATTTTAATTAAGTCAGAAAGCTTTTTTGTCCTTATTCAAAGAAAATTCGCATTAGTTAGTTTTTCGTCAAAATTTCGAGGATTATTGCTTCTTCATGACGGGAGGTATCTAAAAAGTAAAAAATTATGATCAAACCCCAATTTTTTAATAAAGATAAAAAATTGATTTATCGGCTTAATTTTGTCTTTTATTCAAAAAAATTGTATTTTAATCTTAATTTTGTACTTTTTGGATTCATCTCGTCATAAAGAAGCAATAATTAATCCTCAAAAAATCGAAAAAAAACTAACAAATACTAATTATTTACGTACCTTATATTGACCACATAATATTGTCTATACATACAAATAATACAAACACACACACATAAATATATATACTCCCTCTGTTCCCAAAAAAATTTTTGTCTACAAACTTAGAACCTAAAAAAATACATTTTTTGAAAAAAAACAATAAAACTTTCTTTTTCGCAAATTAGTAGATATCCATGTGTTCAGTTTTTTTCCCAAAAAAAAAAAAAAATCAAAACTTTTACTTTTGCCGACACAAAGATTTCATCGCCGAAAGATTTATCTTCTGGCGATGCACATTCTGTCCCCAAAAGTTACTATCACGACACAAAAATGTCATCGCCAAAATATTCAACTTTTGCGGATGCACATTTCATTGCTAGAAAAAATTTCGTCGGCAAATATTTTGTGGGAGAATATTTCCCGCCAACCTTACTTTTGCCAAAAACATTGCCGATGCACTCGCCAAAATATTCAACTTTTGCGGATGCACATTTCATCGCTAGAAAAAATTTCTTCGGCAAATATTTTGTGGGAGAATATTTCCCGCCAACCTTACTTTTGCCAAAAACATTGCCGATGCACTTCTTTTCGTCACCAAAAAATTTACATTTACCGACACGAACAACTTTTGCATCTGCAAAAGCTTACTTTTGCCGACATAAAATGCATTGCGTCGACAATCAGGTCGCCTTTGGTGCATTTTCTTGTAGTGACTAAAGTGATATTATGGAAACTTTAGGCGAGGTATTTGCATTTCCCAGAAACATCAAGTGAAATTTACCTCAAAAAAACTTTCATACGAATAGCGCGTATTTTCTCTTATGAAGCCCAGTTCATCAAAGGAAAACAAAACCATCCCAACAACTTGCATGTTAAGACCCAGTACTATCAATGGTGACCAAACCAAACTTAACTAGATTGAGCCTTAAATTCCATCCGTGACCAATATACCGAAACCGGGTAATATCTTAAGTACTATAGAGTGATACTTATTCGTATATATGTAACGTTATTATCAAGATTGTGCGATAGCTCCATCCAAAAGACTTATGATAACTACTATGTGAATGCAACCGAGCAACCATGCATATTGTGCATGACTTTACCAAAAAGAGAAATGGATTTGAAGCAGGTTTTATTAGTTGGACAGTTTTACTTACGTACCTAGAGATAACTTTATCCCTGAGGATTGTGAGGCCTCCCGAACGCACCCAGTACTTCCGTCACGATCTTTTCTTCCATCGCCATAGTAATGATTTGGACATGTACAATTAAAACTTCCTGCAGTATTGGTGCATTTTGCTTCGTCATGACAGTTATTGAGCGTGGGATTGAGACACTCGTTAATATCTGCCAATAGAACATTAAGGAATTGGTAAGCTAAACTAATGATTTTTTTATCAAATTAATCTATCGGAAAGATTTTAAAACATCACTTTCATAATTGTCTATTTGTCTACGTAAAATAATTAAAGGTGAAGATTAAATACAAGCCGATAGAGCCAACCTGGTTCGTTTTGGTATTTGGGATTTTGGATTCTCTTTCTGCGCACGATCTCTAATAATTTTTCTTTCAATCATTACTATCATTTTTCTCTCTATCTCTCTCCACTCAAAATCCAAAACGAACAAGCCAGCAGCTGATAGGAGTACTTGGTTTGACCCGCTCTAGAACTGAGAAATCAGTGTTTGCCACCTCAGGCTGCTGCAAGTCTATCTTTGGTCTGTATATAACATTATACAAAACTGCTATAGGTACCAATGAGCAACGTACCGATGGCACGCGGGGCCCACTACGGGTCCCGCACAAATAATTCGAGTCATTCAATAATTTTAAAAAAACAAAACCGAGTAGGCATCGCGAAAAATTAGCTCAATCCGATATGTATATGTGTTCGATCCAATTTTTTCATTTTTTTCCCGATAATGGGAAGATTAGAACAAATATACATATCGGATTGAGCTGATTTTTCACGTGGTCGTCGGTACCCATCGATATGCACGGCCACCAGTCCCTTTATCTTTTTCGAACATTATATTTACCCACTTAATTATCAATATCAGTACTAGCTCAATCTAATCCATATAGGTACTCGATCCAATCATCTAAATTTTCAGATAAATAAAAAGTTAGATGATTGAATCGAGCACCTATAAGTATCGGATTGAGCTGATTTTTCACAGTGACCTTTGAAAACATGTTTTACATTTAATAAACAACTTGGATCATTTGAGTGGGACATGTGGTAGGTCTCACAACAAAATCTGTGCATAATCTGGACACAAATTGTCTGTGTTAACAGACTTATTTGTTTACGTAATGACCACACTCAATGGAGTGCAAAAAGCGATGTTAGGGGAAAAAAATACGCTTTGTGTTTCTAGCACCTTGCTTGATGGGACAGCCTCACGTGCTCCCTCACTAGAATCCTAGCTGCTTGTCGTAACCCTAGCTGCAAAATAGACAGGGTGAGCGCACCTTTGTCTCTCGTTGGCAAAGGCCCTCTGATGCCAAAGTTAGTGTCACGTATTAGAGAAAACCCTACTTATCAGTAAGAAAGTAAACGAATTGTAATGTATTGCGTACCTTTTATATCTAAGTTTAACTCGTATTTATAAATGTTCGTATGCTTGTTGCCTAAGCATCCTAATTGCCCCAGGTTTCCTATTATGTATAGGAAACCCAGAATACAATGGATTCTCGTTCCCTTATTGGATCGCACCTTCAATCTCTGTGGGACTCTTTCCCCAGCCGAATGTCCTATCCTCGTTAGGAAACATAGCTAGCATCCCACATTTGTGGGATCTTGTTCCATCACGGAATGTAGCCCTAGGGATGGCATTCGGGGCAAACGGGGCGGATATTGGGTATTCCGTACCCGATACCCGAAACCGAAGTACCACCCATATCCGCCCCGATAACCGAACGGGGAGGGAACTGGGTAACCATAACCGAACCAAACGGATATCGGGTAATAACCGAACCGAACGGATAACCGAATCAAGCCAAAAAAACTGAACCTTTTAATCAAAGAAAAAAATTGATCTTGCCAAGTTTAAGTGAATTGTACCTTTTAAACAAGCAAAAATAACCTTGTAAACGAATAATTAACCTTTTCTCGACAAAAAACCAAAAACTAATACACTCTTCATAGTAGCTATCAGTGAACCATTTTATACCCCAACATTCTCAATAGACAATAGCTACCAACATTCACAACAAAACACCTACCACAGCCAATCATTCCACAAAACAATCAGTCCACAAAACAACTACAAAGCAAAATAAAAATAATACAAAGTTCAGTCAGTCCGGTGACTCCAATCACCACATGCACACCAATCAGTCCAACCAAAGTTGAAATATTACAAAGTTCAGTCACCACCACATCTCACCACATCACAAATCTTGGAATAATACTACAAAGTTCCATTTGCAGAATTAAGAGATGGAAAAACAAAATAACAGAATCAATTCTGATTTCCATCTTGAAATGCCAACTTCCATTTGCTGAGTTCATATCTGTTAAATTGAAGGGCAGAAAAAGTGAATTAATATCAACAAAAAAGATTCAATTAATATGAGCAATATATAATCTTAAAACCACGCGAGACGTGAGACAAATGCCAATTACCTCACGAGTCACGCACGAATCCCCCGTTTACACATCATCTAATATAGTGGCATACCCTGATGTTGATTCACCTAACAAATATAAAGTAAAAAATTCATAAGTACTAGTTTCAGTTTACTAAAGTAAAAAAATGTAAGATACTAAGTTCATTACCTTTCATTTCGGCAGCCCACAACCAACTTTGAGCACACATCAAGGCTTCCATTGTATCGGGATGAAGTCTACTACGATGTGGACTCACCAACCTACCACTCGTGCTAAATGCGGACTCAGAAGCAACCGTCGATACCGGAATAGCTAACAGACCCCTAGCCATGGCTTGCAAAATTGGATACTTGGGTTGATGTGATTTCCACCAGTTCAAGACATCAAATCCCGCGGATTTTGGCAAGACAGCTTCCGACAAATAATGATCCAACTCCAATTTTGCAGTATCGATTGTCCTACTTCTCTTTGACTCCCTAAGCATGTAGACATCATACTTTGATAGTGACTCTTCATCAAGAGAACTTGAATGGGAAGAAGAGTCACCAATACCTTCTATCCCTGAACTAGGACATTGATACTCCTTAAGCAATTTATAACAAAGTGCACGAACTTTCTCAACTTCTTCCTTATAACTTGTTGGAAACAATAATTTAAAGTAAAACTCCAACACGTTGATTTTATACCTAGGATCCAATACAGCAGAAACCCCCACAACCCCATGTACCACCAACCAATACTTGTCAAATTTTTCCACCATTCTTTTGGCCATTTCCCTAATCACTTGATTTTCAGAATGGAGCCAATCTCTCAATTCAAGTCTAATCTCACATATATTTGGAAAGCATTGATTAGTAGTGGGGTATTTCGTTCCAGAAAACAACTCTGTCACCTTAAAAAAAATTTTCAGCTTCTGACAAACATCTCTAGCAAACCCCCACTCACGTTCACTTGGTAAGGAATTATACTGAGCATCCCGTTTGCTCAATCGAATGAACACATCCTTATAAAGTAGGGCTGTTTGAAGCATTAAGAATGTTGAATTCCACCTAGTCGCACAATCAAGTCCTAATTTCTTAGAACTAGTCACATTCAATTGGCGGACTGTTTCTTCAAATTTTTCCTCTCTTTTTGGTGATGCTGTCCAATAAGCTACGCTGTCCCGAATTTTCTCAATGCCCACCTTAATAACATCCAACCCATCTTTAACAATAAGATTAAGAATGTGCGCACAACAACGCATATGAAACAATTCCCCACCCAACATGAGCGATGTACTATCAAGTTTGTCCCACAAAAGATCAATCATGGCATCATTGGTAGAGCAATTATCAACCGTTATACTTGAAATCTTCCTATCAATGTTCCAATCCATCAAACAATTCAACAATTGATCACATAGAACTTCTTTTGTATGTGGACATGGCACATATATGAACCTAACATGCAACATTGATATTTAGTTAAAAATGAAAAAATGAAGATTTAAATTGCATAAAGGAATAAATATAGTGATATAAGTTAAAAATACCTCAAAATGCGACTTTGCAAAGTCCAAGATTCATCAATAAAGTGCGCTGTGACAGCCATGAAGCCTTTCTTTTGATTACTCGAAGTCCACATGTCCGTTGTGATAGCTAATCTACTTGCATTACTCACCACCAAACCCATTGTCTTCCCCCTCTGGTACTCATAAATCTTAAATATTTCAGCTTTCATTGTGTTCCTACACGGCACCTTAAACAAAGGTTGAAGAGCATTTGAATACCTCCTAAATCCAACATGCTCCACAATTGAAAGGGGATACTCATGCATGATTATGGCACTTGCAAGTTGTTTCCGTGCCGTTTCATGATCAAAACTATATGAAGTTAGTTGTGGAGGACGGTCTTTGTTCATGAAATTGTTTGTTAGAACTTGTTGCCTCATGTTATCCTTCTTTTGGTGTTTCCTTATATAGTGTTCTTTCAAATGCGAAGTTCCATTCCTTGTTTCTCCGGATATTTTTGCTCCACAATAATTGCAAATGGCCTTGTAAACTCCGCAAATTTTCACCCTATTATAGTGAGCCCAATAAGGACTCCTTAACCTTTTTCCATTATCATCGGATTTTTCTGATACAACTTCAACTTCATCAGTAGGATTGTCACTTGGATGTGGAGGTTGTCACTTGCATGATTATCAAGAGGGGATGATGATGGTATGGGGCTACCACTTGGTTGTGATGGTCCAGAACCATCAACCGGATTTGTTGATTGAGCACTCGAACCGACAGGTGATTCAGACATAATTAATCTAGTCCTAAGAAAACACCAGCAGATTCAAACATTATTCAAGCTACAATTACAGATTTAAGCTACAATTATAGTTCAAGATACAATTAGATCACAAGCGTGCTCCCAATCAGATCACAAGCTAAAATACTGAAAGACTACAATCAAGCTAGTTAAGCAGACTGGAGGGGCTATGCCGCCGCCTCATCCTCAACACAATTCCGTGGGGTTATGCCACCGCCACGTTATATAACTAAAAGCAATAAAAGGCAATTGATGCTCAATTTAGCTTCGTTACACCTCAAGTCGAATTGGTGGCTCGGTTAGAGGTATCCGCTAAATTGAGCTCAATGTACGCAAAGGGAGCCGTAATCAAACAAACAATGCAGCCTAATCAAACCCCCACTCACTCGACTTGAATCGATAAAGATTCTGATATATAACAACTTTCCCACATGCAACAAATTTTAGTCCAGTCAACTCATCCACCAACACTAGTCTATGAACAAAATCAAACTCTTAGCAAACATGCAGCAAATTCAAGCACATAGATCTGACGCAGATTATATTTTCAAGCACAAAAGAGAGAGAGAGAGAGAGATAAACCAACGAAAACAGTTGAACGAAAACAGTCAGACTGAGTCAACTGGGCTCCGAAGAGTGGCGACTGCGGAGTGCGGACTGCCGGACTGCTGCAATCGATTTCCTGAAAAAATCGAGAAATGAGAGACAAGATCGAGAGAGAGAGAGAGAGAGAGAGAGAGAGAGAGAGAGATCTCACGATCGAGTTACAGTCGACTGTCGACTGAGCAGATCGTCCGAGCCTGCAAAAATAGAGGTACAGAGACATGAGAGTGTGCAATAGAGATTAGAGAGTCCAGATCGAGAGAGAGAGAGAGAGATCTCACGTAGTGGCCGTCGGTCGACTGGTCTGGAGAGGTCTGAGGAGTGGCCGTCGGTCGACTGGTCGAGTGACGGAGTGAATAGAGATTTGAGAGTCCAGATTGAGAGAGAGACTAAGAGAGATCGAGAGAGAGAGAGAGAGAGAGAGAGAGAGAGAGAGAGAGAGAGAGAGAGAGAGAGAGAGAGAGAGAGAGAGATCGAACGATTCGCCAGTCGCCAGTCGCTGCTGACTGCTGAGGTTGCTCTGGACTCTGGAGTGAAATGAAAACCCTAGGTGGGAACTGGGAAGTGGGTATATATAAATAGAAGGGTATTTTTGTAAATACCCTGGTTCGGTTCGGTTCGGTTAACGGTTCGGTTCGGGGATCGGTTCGGTTATCAGCTCCACCGTAACCGAACCGAACCCGTTCGGTTATCTCCCAACCAAAACCATATCCGCACCAACGGGGAATTTTTCGGTTACGGTTCGGGGAAAAAAATCGGTTACGGTTCGGGTACCCATCGGTTCGGTCGAGATTGCCATCCCTATGTAGCCGCATATATTGGAATCTTTCAGAATGCTTTCACCGCCTTATCTCCTAAGGTAACTCAAGACAGGACGCTCTACTGTTTGACTATGTCATCACCTAATAGCCCATGCTCGTTACTGGCCTCTCGTGCCGTCGCCATCTCTATCGCCGAGCGTCACCTTGATCGGAGGTAGGGTCTAGCGTGGACCCATCTATCACGTGTTCGGCTTGCACTATTCGGGAATATCTCTCTACAAGTAAAATATTTTTTGCTAATTGACGACGTCAATAAAAATCTAAGCCAAAAGAAGTAAAGGGTCGGTTGGGGATGCTCTTGACCAGGCTGTATCTGTAATTGACCAAAATTCGTAGTTTGAAAAAGGTTTTCTAAAAAAAACAAAAAGCATGTAGGAACATAATGTAAAACACAGCACTGGATATTACCATGTCCCAAGCCATTGGTTGTCGTGAGTCCATGGGCATCGAACGGTTTTAGACACATTAGAAAGAATTGTATTCTTAATAATGTTCTAGAATCAAACTACCCTCTCTATATCTGGTGCTTCCAATTTCTTTAATTTTTACAACACTGACTGGTATATTTCACTATCGTACTTTTGCTCATGTGTCACGCCATGCAATTATTTAAAGGGTGTATCCAGCCAAGGAAATGCATTGTGGGTCTTTTAGTAGTAGCTATCAACATTCTTGAAAATAAGACAGACACCTTCATCTTTCTAATGTAGAACAGGGAGATATAGACATAGATATAGAAAAATCAATGTAACATCGACTCCAGGAAATACCAAACATGCTGGTTTTGAAGATCGACGTAGAAGAATTTGATAATTCTGATATGCGTCCTACACTGGAGGTTAACATAATGCAAATAATCTCAAGTACGAATCTAGCTCCTGTCGTTAAACAAAAAGGTGCAACCATTAAACATAATCCAGAAAGAATGTGCTTATATTCGGGTTCAATGTTTTGGTGATGTCATGAACTACATAATCTATACGGAAACCATCAGCCAAGCATCGTATACAGGTTCAATGTTTGTTGTGCCAGAAATAGGTAATAAAGTGGGATGGTCGTAAGGTCAAGCTTTGTCTTGCTTGCATAGAAAACAAAGGATATGACGTCGTTCATGATGGTTGATACAACTGTCAGCCGTGTTGCTTTAGTTTTAACTTTCACTCTTATCCCTGTCTATGTGAAATATACCCCCTCTTAGACCACTTTCTCAGGGCCCACAACTCTAGATGACTCTTTCCTCAATCTCTATTAATCTATCATCTTCGCAATGCAAATTCAGAACAAGTCAATTCAAATTTAACTTACTGAAACCACCAATCATCCAAGTGTAAGCCCTCATGATTTCCATGGGCAACCTCATCTACCAATTCTGTTTTTTGGGTGCCGAAATAGGTCATCTATCATTTCAACTGAATCATCAACTTTTCAATCTTCTTGGTTTGCTCTTTACCACACAAAGTGACCGTAGAACTTGGATATGCAATCTTATCATGATAACTACCTCTTGTCCTTATTGCAGATTAATCAAGGTTTATGCAAGAAGATGGAGAATCAATATAAGGCTCCACCCACAATAAGACTCTATGAATCTTTACTTGCACGTTGCACTTGTAAATTTATCCACTTATCAATGGGACTCTCTTGGTCATATAGGATTTACAAGCTTCCTCTTACAAAAACCTAGGCCTTAAATCCTAAATTTTAGACCCTACACCCTATATCATAGGAAGTAGATGTTAGCAGACATTGTGACCCTGATATACAGTTACAAAATGAATTCATGTTTTGCCTAATAATGACTTGTACTTCGGACAGCGTGACCCTTATTTGCTTGTTTCTTTTTGGTAAGCATGCTCTGCTTAACAAAATGAAGCTGAACTGTTTCTCTTTCCAACGTCGCAAAAACATACGTCTCTTTTTAACATTTTCTTTCAAGGGCAATTTGAGTAAAAATGGCTGTTTTTAGGTAAACATAGATGTCCATTTACTATTCTTTCTCTTGACCCAAGAATTCCACCATGCCTACAATTGTCTGCTTTGTTTCTACGTTTTCTCCATGGCCAATCTTCATTCTAAGCTTAACTAAGTGAGACGTTGTCTTCATGCAACTAAACCCTAAGTTCATCAAGAAAAAGTAGTGAGAGTGGTGCGTGGATTTTCTTCGTTGTCTCAGCCCTCAGGAATGGCACTCATCTAAAAAACCAATACAGGAACGATCAACTTACTCGGAATTTGTCAAAAAGGCTTTGTTTTTTAATTGTCAAAGACAAAGACGTTTTTCCCTTGCAGAACATGATAGACACTACAAAAGCTAAAGACATTACTCCTTCAAAAACCAGTCAATCCCAAAGCTAATTCTAGTTTTAAAACTTCATGGCAAACATATATTCTCAAGTCTCAACAACCTAAAATCTGAAAAGGCAAAAAAAGATCAAGCATATCAAACAAAATGTGGAAACTCGTGAGTAACATATAATGTAATGTAATGTGCGTCAAAAAAAAAACATATAATGTATTGAAATGGCGGCTCTTTAAGTTTTGAACCAAACAAAAAGAATGGTACAACTCTTGTTGACCAACCTTAAACATTTTTTACGATACCAGTCCATGTTTTTCTTCTCATGTCTTGAGCCCAAAAAGAAGAAGAAAATATAGGCTTCTCCACTTCAATTTGCTTTCCCGTTGTTACCTTTTCCGCTTTCTCCTACCCAACACATTCCAACTTCCAAAAAAAAATTTAGAAAGAAAAAAATGGAACATAGCTGGAACAGAACTCAAATGGCACTCAAAAGTGAAAAGAAGAATCGGATACAGAAGGAAAGTAGCACAACTAAATGAATTCACTAGTGTTTTCTCTTTATGTCAATAATCTTTGTGTGTAGTTGAACCGACCAGGCTAAGCAATCTTGACAAGCAACTAAGTAAGTATGAAGCCTTTAACATTCCATAGCATCAAAACCTCACATGGTGTATTCATGAGAATTCACATCTTATAATCAACGCCAAGTAGGCACCAACCTAATATGAATGGAAAGTAATCTATAGTGCTACACCAGTCACTTCTGATTACATCATATAAATACCTCCTTATCAAGAAGCATGTACGAATGAATCTGCGGCAAAAATACTACAAATTGGGTAATTGGCTATAGGGCTAATATGCTTTTAGAAATAATAGAAGTCAAGAAACATGATTAGGAAAAAGTTTCATCTTGTTGGCAATGTTGTTTTACATGGATATAATGAAGTAACCAAAAGAAGATGTTTGGCAAAGCTTTTTTTTTTTTTTGGCATTTCTAAATCCTTATTTTATACAGAAATGAATTACTCGAACAAAGAGGAAGTTCCTCTCAAGGACAAATGATTTTAAATTACTCTCGATTAACATGTTCACTAGATAAATAGCAACTGATCGATACTCCCTCATCGCCCAAAAACTGTGACACAATATTTAAGTGTACTAAATGTTTCAATGAAACAATGGAACCACCACCCAAAAATGTTCAGAAATTAAATCAAACAGTTAGTGCACATCGATGGAATGACCCTTGCTTCGTTTAATCCAATTGCAAATCCAAAAGGCCTAGAAACATTGAGGGATGCAAATAACACCTCCCAACAGGGGAACAATTGCCATGAATTGTGACAGTAAGACTGTTCATGAATTAGAGCATTCATAAGCAATTGGCATTTATTTTGTTTGGTTGGAAAATTTGAAAGGGGTGAGCTTTTTACAGAAGATTTTTTTTACTCTTTTCAAGCTTCTTCTATTATCTGCACTGAAGTGGAAGTTCTCCAACTTTCATCTAGTTGGAAGTGAAGTCACGCGTTGGACAATGGATGCATTGTGGAGCCAAATCAATCCCATGTTTCACAAGGCATTGAGCGGCTCTTCTATTACATTATGCAACAGAACTGCACTCAATACCTGTTTGGAATGGCTAAAGAAAATCGCGAAGCAGCAGCGGCTTACAATGCTCTAAAGATATCTGTACAATACAAAAGCTTATTATAATGTGCTTTAGTCATCGTTATTGTGGAATGGAGGACCGAAAGACAATCATATTTTTGCCTTTGCTCGGTGGTAATGAGCAAGAACTTAGGCAAACAAACAAATGTGAACGGCCCCTGAGCATGGGGGATTTTATGATCACAATTCACAAGGTGTCATACAATTCTGTTATACAGATATACATAGAAAACAAGCTTTATGCCTAAAGTATAGAAAAACTTATTAACCATATGGTTCATCAGTAACATCACTCATCCATAAAAAAGTTAAGAAAACTGAGTATAGAAGCATCATCTGCCTCCAGAGAGTTGGGACTCTACAACAGAAGAAGAGTGCATAAACGTCTTATCCATAGAACTAGAAGACGGATACGACAGTACAAAATCATCAAACCCTTCGTGGTGAGCAAACTTTAGACCTGTGGCAGAAATGCCCATTAGTTTCAACTCTGGTAGAGGAATATCTCCCTCCAAATACTCCACAACTTGCCTCATATTCGGCCTTGCGACCGGCTCAGAGTGGGAACACAACAATCCCAGCTTCAAAACCAACTCCACTTCATCCACCACATACTCACTCCCCAGTTTAGGATCAACGGTTCGCAAAACTTCCCCTCTGCTCCAAAAGGAAAACACCCAATCCACCAAAACTAAGTCCTCTTCTGCTGCTCGTGGCTCAATGGGCCTCCTCCCACAGACCACCTCGAGCAAAAAGGCACCAAAAGCATAGACATCGGTTCTCGTTGTGGCCTTCCCGGTTCTAGTGTGCTCCGGTGCAAGATACCCAAGTGTTCCAACCACATGAGTGGTTTGTGGATCGGTTCCGTGATCATACAATCTAGCTAGCCCAAAATCGCCCAATCTCCCATTTAATTCGCCATCTAACAACACATTACTCGCCTTGACATCTCTATGAATAACAATTTGCTCCCACCCTTCGTGTAAATAGAAAAGGCCCGCTGCCACACCCTTAATGACTCGAAATCTTTGCTGCCAATTGAGGGTACAACTCGGCTGGTCATAAAGCAATTTATCTAGACTTCCACTAGGCATGTAGTCATAGACCAAAAGGAGCTCCCCTTTTCGGCGACAATAACCCAACAGTTGAACTAAATTCCGGTGGCGCATACGTCCAATGCTAACGATTTCCGCCACGAATTCCTTCATTCCTTGCCTAGATTCATGTGACACCCTCTTCACTGCGACCTCAATTTTTGAAGTAGGCAGTGTTCCTCTATAAACCCTACCAAATCCCCCACTACCCAAGAGCCCCTTTTCCTTAAACCCTTTGGTGGCAATATACAAGTCCTTGTACTTGAACCTATGAGGCCCATAGTCAAGTTCCCAATCTTCAACCACTTCAGCAAACTTCCTCTTCCTTCCAACATAATAAAATACCCCTGAAACCACTCCAGACACCAAAACTAAACCAATCAAAGGCAACCCAATTGTCAGAAGCCTAGAAACTTTCTTGGGTCCGATGCGAGGAAGCTTAGGGAGTTGAGAGAAATCAAACCCATCAGGCGCCAATCCATTCATCTTAAAGCTCCAAGCCAAGATATAATGGGAAGTTGTGACTGATCCAGTAGAGGAAGAGAACCCAACGTACATATTTTGGTTCAAGAACGGGGAAAGATCCTTAGAAAGAGTCAATAGCGGCGTGCTTGGCTTGGGCGAACGAACCGGAGCCATAGTAACCTTCATTTCCTTCTTTCCCCCATCGTATTCAACCCAAACTTGCATCGCCTTACCGCTGATCAGACTCAAATTTTGAAACCTCCCATTTGAAGAATAGTACCCAGCTGGCTGAGACGCAACAGAGTCCAGCCCATTAATGTCGATACCGACATGGTTATCGTTTATATCTTTAAACTCGCTACTGGTTATTGTATCAAGCTCTACCGCAACCACCTGGTTGGTTGAGTTCCCGTTATTGGTTCCATTGAAGAGACCCAACCACTGGCTGGGGAGGGCACCGGGGAGGCGCGGGGCGGGGGCCACGACGAAGACGATGCCGTGGCCAGAGAGGGTGGGGTACTCGGGGATTATGGAGAAGATGAAGGAGGTAGAGAAGGATAAGGATAAGGCAGTGGCGTTCGGGGAGGGTTTGAAGAGGAATGGGGTTGGGTAGAAGGCGTGGCCCGTTCGTTGGCGGGTGCCGTTGGTTAAGGCTAAGAGGCCCGAGGGTGTGAACTCAGCTATGCCGTCGAGGGTGAGGTTTGGTGAGGCGGCTTTGAAGTTATTGAAGGTGAAGCTGGGGTGGTCTTGGGCGGGTGTGGAGGGGAGAAGAGCGAGGAGGAGGAGGAGAGGAGAGAGAGAGAAAAGAGGAGTGAGAAACATGGCTGTGGAATGATGGGTGTGAGAGTCTCCAGACCAATGCTTTAGAGGGAATGTGATCTTTTATTTGGTCTGATGTAAATCTTGGTGTGGGTCTCGTGTGGTATTGCTGTGTTGTGGTGGCCTGGTGGGGTTCTTTCGGAGGGTATGCAGGGTCGCCATGGGTATGCCAAGTGTATACATATGAAAGGAATCTTGGCCAGTGGGTACTTGTTGCTTTGAATTTCAACCTAACATGTAGCATTGGCCCGTTTCAGAGTACTTTTTTAAAAAATAATTATTTATTTTATATTTTTAAATTCAAAAATAATGTAAATAAAAAATATTTTTTCAAATTTTTTTTGCACCGTATTAAAGATCTCGATAAGATCTATCAAACAAGATCCATATTGATAGAAAAATTATTTGCGTAAACACATGATTTTTGACCTTGAAATTGCCTTCTTAAAAAATAAGTACTTATTCCTCGTTCCGGAATGGGGCCTAAACTACTAGTATTTTAGTAAAATAGTAATTCTTCACTCGCTCCGACTCTCGATCCTCGTTTTACGCTACTGCTTTCAATCAACACCCTCGCAAATTTTAGTAGTTTGAAATATTTTTGAAAGACTCTTTCATACTCGTGCTCGCACTTATATACTCTCATTATGTGACTAAGTTCATGATATCCTGTCCTCAATAATGAAAATTAACCAATTTCTGTCCACCAATCTTTTGTTGATTTGGTGGCTCACAATACACAATACTCTAAAGTGTCAAAGTTAAAATAGGAGGGTATGTATTCAAATAAGGGGGCATTAAAATATCCTAATCCTAAAATGTAGATAATTTTTTAGCATTACGTGAGAACAAATTTGATGATAGTAGTCATTTTGAATACCATAGCGTTGGCTCTAAAGCTGCCGTTGTACAATTATACTAGAAACCTATAAAATTTTATTACAATAATTTTTTCAATATCAAAGTGCATACAAATTTCTAATTAAATCGTCTGACCACGGAGAGACCATTCTATCCTTGAAGGTATGTGGTGTTCACGTATTTGGATCAGGAGCCCCTACTCTTACGTCCGAGGAGTAAATTTGCACCTAAAGCACAAAATAAATTTTCTTGACGACCCTACACAACTTTTTTTGACGACACCTCCACAATGTTTCTGCAGCATCACCATGCGGTGCTTCAAATTCATTTTCTACTAGGCATTAGTGTGGATTCCACTTTCAAGTATGTGGCTCGTACGCTGATGTGTGAGGGAAGAAAGTCCCTGAAGCACCTTCCCTCAGCGGTTCTCCCTGAGAAATTAATAATTCTCCATTTTTGTGAGAACAGAAGCCGAGATTTCTAGAGGGAAAAATTGCCGAGAGGTGGAGCACCAAGCAGAGACAGAGAGAGGGCGAGAGAGAGAGAGAGAGAGAGAGAGATAGAGAGAGAGAGAGAAGGGGCAAGTCGTGATCGCTGCTATAGAGAGAGAGGAGACGAAGGAGAATTTGAGGGAAAATGCGATGGTGGGTTTTAAGTTGTATATAAACGAGGGTAAAATGGATATTTCAAGTTGGCACACCATGTATTGGTGAATATTGTACCTCTTGCCATATGGCAGCGGTAATTTTGAAACTGGTCCCCAGGGTTTGTGATTAAAGCTGATCTACGCCTCTGTCTAGTCATTCTCCTATTTCTAGAAGGAAACAAATTGATTGCCGGTGGGCCAGAGCCCGTACTGGACAGTTGGATTATGCCACTCGTCATTCCTCCTCTTTTTTTTTTTTTCACGGAAGAATGGATGATTTTATTAAGACAAAGAGCGATCCAAGGACCAAAAATCATCACGGGCAAGACTAGCGAGATGTTGGGAGACAGAACCCCCCCAACACTCCAATCTAGCACCTAATAGGGAATGCTTAGCCAAAGAATGAGCTACCCTATTACAAGAACGCTTAACATGAATAAAGGAACAAGATGAAAATAAAGGAAAAAGCTTTACACAATCAGCAAGAATAGAACTACAATCAGAGAAAGACTTTCCATCTTGAATCAAAGCCTGAACTACCTGCAACGAGTCACCTTCAACAATAATATCAGAAAATCCTTTAAAAGCCGCAGTGACATAGCCACTGAAGTCTTTCTGGTGGCTATTTGGTCAATAGATTTGGACAATCGTAGTCAATTGCCACCGCGCACGACTGTCTTAAGGTGGGCTGCGGCTTCAAACATGTGATTTCACTAATTTGTTGTTTGTTTTCCTAATTAGTTCTTGAAAATTAATTTTCACACTCCATTTTTAATTATTCATACTCTTTTTCTTTTTGTTTTTATTCAACAAAATTACAATATTATTTTTGAATGTATGAAAAAATGTATTGAACAAATGGTAAAATAGTAAATTCAAGTAGGTAAAGGTAAAGACAAAAAAATTCTTGACGACGCTACACAAATTTTTTTGACAACACCCCCACAATGTTTCTGTAGTGTCACCATATGGTGCTTCAAATACATTTTCTACCAGGAATTAGTGTGGATTGCACTTTCAAGTATGTGGCTCGTACGCTGATGTGTGAGGGAAGAAAGTCCTTGAAGCACCTTCCCGCGGCGGTTCTCCCGAAGCAATTAATAATTCTCCATTTTTGTGAGAGTAGAAGCAGAGATTTCTGAAGGGAAAATTGCCGGGAGGTGGAGCACCAAGTAGAGACAGACAGAGGGCGAGAGAGAGAGAGAGGGGGGGGGGGGGGGGGGGGGGGCAAATCGTGGCCGCTGCAAAATGGACAATTCAAATTGGCACGCCATGTATTGGTGAATGTTGTACCTCTTTGGCATCGGTAATTTTGAAACCGGTCCCCATGAGTTTGTGATTAAAGCCAGCCTACGCCTTTGTCCGGTCATTCTCCCATTTCTAGAAAGGACACAAATTGATTGCCGGTGGGCCAGAGCCCGTACTGGACAGTTCGATTATGCCACTCGTCATTCCTCCTTCAATAGATCTAGACATAGCCACTGAAGTCTTTCTGGCGGCTATTTGGTCAATTGATTTGGACAATCGTAGCCAATTGCCGCCGCGCACGACTGTGTTAAGGTGGGCTGCGGCTCGAAACATGTGATTTCACTGATTTGATGCTTTGTTTTCCTAATTAATTCTTGAAAAATAATTTTCACACTCCATTTTCAATTATTCATACTCTTTTTCTTTTTGTTTTTATCCACATGAAATTACAATATTATCTTCAAATGTGTAAAAATGTGTATTGAACAAATGGTAAAATAGTAAATTCAAGTAGGTAAAGATAAAAATAAAAGTGTGAATGATAAAAAGGAAAGTGTGAAAATTAATTATTTAATTCTTTTGGTTTTCACTGTTCAAATGAGGACTTTAATAATGCAATGTACTATATGCATAGACTTGAACAAAAAAGGCACGTGACGGTGGGACCACCAGGGCTGCTCTTACAAATCTCAGCATCGGCCAAACTTTTTGGACTCCGATCCGGACTTGGGGAAGCTGCTGTGCAGCTTCGTGCTGCACAGCGTGCTGCGCAGTCGCCGGCGCGCGTTGCTGGTATCAGTCCGGCGATCGGAGACGTTCAACGCGTAGAGCTCGTCGAGTTTTACGTGTGCGCCAAAAATCAGCTTGATCAAATATCGATAAGTGCTTCATCCGAACACATATAACTTGAAAAAAATGGATTCAGTGGTTTCGATCCAGTGTTTTGTATCCATTTGGATTTCATTTTTTTCAAGTTATATGTGTTCGGATGAGGCACTTAACAATATTTGATCGAGCTGATTTTTGGCGCACAAGTAAAACTCGACGAGCTCTACGCGTTGAACGTCTCCGATCGCCGGACCGATGCCGGCAACGCGCGCCGACGGCTGCGCAGCACGAAGCTGCACAGCAGCTTCCCCAAGTCCCTCCGATCCAGTCTATTTGATTCGGACCAGTTCGGTTTATTTGGATGCATTTGGATCATCGAAAAGTGTTTTGAACGGTTGATATTTAAAGTGACTTATTATTTTTTTAAACATCCCTTTTAATTTGGGCCATCCAAAATATTTTTGGATATTTTGAACGGCCTAGATGCAACAAATGATCCGAATTGATCCGAAGCAAATGAATGGAATCCGCCCAAAACTTTTTTAGGATTTCTTGAACCAGTGATAGTCTGATCTTTTTAGCATGGTTTTTTAAATTTCTTTCTTTGTTTTCACAAGATTAGGGTCAAATTCTTACACTAAATGGAAAAAGTATAAATATACGGATAGCACGGGGTGGTTCCGGGGACAACTAATTAAACACTTAAAAAAACACCTCATAGTTCCTGATCAAATTTTGATGATCCGAGCAGCTCAATGTGATCAGAACGTGATTTTAAAGGTACTTGCTATGAATCAGCAAAAAAAGAAAGACCGGGAAGGGCTTAATCTGAGTAGTTTTTAGCTTAGATTTGATAAAAGATTCAATTAAAAACTACTCAAAACAAGCATTTCCCGGTCTTTTTTTTTTTTGTTGATTTCTCACTAGCACCTTTAAAATTACATTCTGTACACATTGAACGGTTCGGATCATAAAAATTTGATCGGAAACTATGAGATTGAGATTTAGGGTGTTTTTTAAGTGTTTAATTGGTTATCCGCGGAACCGACCCGGATAGATTAAAGTTGAAAAAAACTCATAAACGAAAAAAAAGATCAAAGCAAATTGGAAATTTTGAATTTTGGGGATAAAGTTGAACCTTTTTTACCAATAAGACCAAAAGATTTTATTAACAACAAAAGTATTATTTTCTTCAACGAAAATACCAATAGAAGTTGTGTAATACTGTAATTCACCCTTTTTGAATTGTGAATTAGCATGTTTAGGTTTTGTTTCAAGATATGTACACAAAGTACCCGAATATATACTAAAGAAAAAAAGGAAATATAGTATGATTAGTATCCCGTATATGTTTGATCGAAAAAAGAATTATTGCATTAAGAGCGAATGGTTATTTAATTAGTTTGGAAAAGGAACCAATTTAAAAATGGCATGCTCTTACAAACCCGTTCAAATGTATTTATAGGACAAGTTTTGAGCAAAGTTAATTAGTCCAATTTTTCATCATATATTCGGTAGTTTTTTTTTCCTTCCATGTAAACGAGGGCTAAATTGGGGAACCTTCTAACAAAACCTTATCAGCAGATGAAGATAAATGGATCAACCTTTTTGGTTTTGTCCCTTTGGGTTGTTCTTGTTTTTGGCGTTGGTTTGGTTTTTGCATGGTTCTCGGTTTCAGGATTGTTTACGGTGTGCGGTTGCCTTCTTATCTTATTTTACTTTTGGTTTTTGGGTGGCATTTTTGCCAATGTTTTCAAGATTCATTTAATCGTTGTTATCTTCTTCAAAAATTAGTAAAATCGTTTTTGCCTTAAAAAAAAAATCTTGAGAGAAAATCTTCAAAGTCAAAGAATATTTAGATTTTATATTCAATCGAGGGAACATCCCTAGGTCTTGGTCTTTCTCTAATTATGATAGAGGACAAAATACTATGATCCTTGTTAATATTGACTTCTCAATCTTATTAGCACCTCACATTCAGGACTTGAGATTTATATCCCCATTCACTGCATGCCACATGTGCGGTGTTTGTTATTCTACCAGTTACCCCACCACCAATCCAATCAATTTGAAGATTTGAGAAGGCAGCACCCAAGATTTGGGAAGGCAGCACCCAAGACTTTTTTTTTGTTTTCTGTGTTTTTTCCTTTCTGATAAACGGATGTCTAGGCAGTTTATACACACCCGACGAACTCCGGAGCCTCTAAAGTCAGGAATTGGGCAAACCCTTCAATGACCTCAGAATTTAAACGGCTTGAAGTTGAGGGCTGTGTGGAGAAAGTTCTCAAACTAAAACTAATTATAATGAGTATTGGAGAACGTCATTCTAATCTCCACCAAAGAAAATCAAGCTAATCAACTAAGATGAAAGAATTATACCTTGTTTGGATTCAAACGTTAAAAAAAAAAAAAAATTCAACTCAAAAAATGCTCATCACCTATACTTTCAATTATTACTCTCATTTCTCTCTCCACTCATACCCGTATCTTCAATCTCTCTCTTTTTTTTGTAGAAAGGAGAATTTTATCAATCTGAAGGGCTAAGGAACGCATAAACCTCAGAAAGGATAGAACCCCATGGGGGCAAAGTAGTCATCCATAAATTCGGATGAATCACTAGAAATGGCTTTCTTGGCACTGACATGTGCAACCTGATTACAATCACGTTTAACAGAATTAAAATCACAAGCTAAAAATAAGCCCTTGAGGGCCTGACAATCATGGACTAGAACAACAATATCCTTGGCCGGAGTCTTCGTCACCACACAACTCTTAACAATAGCTTCTGCATCGGATTCAACTATAAACTTGGAAAGATTCAACGCAAGGCCCATGTACAAACCATCCCGAATGGCAAGAACCTCTGCTAATCTGGAAGAGCTAATGCCAACACAAGTTTTGATTGATACACCCAATATAACCCCATCTGCTCCCCTAGCTATGACACCCGTTCCCACCATATTTAGATCCTTCAAAACCACAGCATCAACATTAATCTTGACCGTAACTTCCTCAGGACACTTCCAATTACTTGTATCCAAACTCTGCTCCCTAGACATAGTTGAGGAAACCTTTTCATTCGCCTTTAAAAATTCATGAAAATCGGCTTGAGCTTTCCCACTGACCACTTTTCTAGCCCGCCAAATCCACCAACAATAAACTAAACCCAGCCCCATTGTCGAAGATGGGAAACCCGCTTGCTTAATTCGGTCTTGAATACAACTGCATCAATCAAACATATATATACCTCCAATCTTGAAGCTCCTCTGGTCTCAACCAAAAGGGGGAGTGAATCCAAATTCTCGTAGCAAAATCACAATGAAAAAGCAAGTGGCAAATAGATTCCTCTGCTCTCCCACATGCAGGACACATTGGATCAGTTCGAATTTTTCTTGTGACTAGGGCAGAATTAGTCGCAACAGCCTCGTTGAAACACTTCCATGCAAAAAATATAATCTTAGGATGGATAGGCAACCCCCACAACTGTTTCCACATTGAACGCATCATCCCAGCCGAACTTGTTTGAGCTATTTCTCTCTATCTCTTTTCAGTCATTATCCATATCTCTAATTATTATCATAATTTCTCTTTTTATTCATTACCCCAAAAATCAAACCCAAAAAAACTAAAATTTGAATCCGAACAAGACATTAATGGATAAAGTAATTGAGAATAAATTCTATCCACCGCTGGCGTAAAATCATACTTTCCACCACCACCCATTGTAGGTCCCACCAATCGTTTATTGTTGTAATATGAACCATTCATATTTTAAGACCCACAATATACTATTGCTATGCAGATATCAACTTGATCGGAAGTCAATAGATACATCAAAATTTGAATTTTGGTTTATATAATGAACGATCTGATTCTGTGAATAATAATAAAGGTAAACTGTCCATTTTTCAAAATAAAATTCAATTTTTGATACTCCTATCGATGTCCGATATATCAAGTTTTTTTTGTGCGAATACAGTAATATGTAGGGTCTATAAGATAAATGGTTCAGATCAACAATAAATATAAGGTAAGACCGAAAAAAGTGATAGTGAAAAAGTGGAGTTTTCCATCGCTGGTGAAAAGAATTTAATCTCAAAGTAATTTGGGCTTAACTTCTAGGCATAATACGCATGGTTATGTTAGCTGACATAAGTGTTTTTCACCATTTTAAACTTTTATTCTATAAATCGAAATACGTGGTCCAACGGTTATGTAACTGCACTTATGTGCAATGAAATTATGAGTTCAATTCTTATGGAGGAAATGTTTATACCCATATAATTGATATAGGTTGGGTGGAAGCTTTTGAGGGAGTATAAATTCTTTTGATAGATGACTTAAAAAAAAGCTTCTACTTGTAGAGGATGCTCCGGACATTGTTAATTGATTTTAGATGAATCCTTCTAAAATATCTCATCGCTAATTTTTTCATTGGCTACTACTAAAACGTGTGTTTTTTAGTATTATAATACACAAATCCCCACTTCCCCAAAAGCTCTCACGCCTCTCCACGTTCTCTCTGTCTCCGTCTCTCTCAAATCTTAATTCCACGCACCTCACGTTCTCCCTCTCCCTCAATTTCTACTAGAGGCTGGGGCACATGCGATGCGTGTGCATGTCAGATTTTCACAACATTTATAAAATTTTGATCAAACAATAACTGGGAAGTATTTTTACAAAAATGTCGTGAAAATCCGACTTGCACACGCATCGCGTGTGCCCCAGCCTCTAGTACTTACTGAAGCGTTTTATTGAAAATCCGACTTGCACACGCATCGTGTGTGCCTCAGTCTCTTGTACTCACTGAAGCGTTTTATTGAACACGTCAAAGACAATCCATGAATCAAACAGAGGACCCATTTGAAAATTAGAATTTGACAAAACACACATTCCTCTCCCCACGTATGCCTCTTTTACTCCCCCGCTCATCCTACTTTCTCTCAGCCCAAATGCAGTAAATTTTATAGCTAACAAAAAAAAAAAAGAGCTGAGCGTGGTGAAGGGGCAACAAAAAAAAAAAAGAGCCGAGCGTGGTGAAGGGTAGACCCTCGCCTCCGTGTCTCCCAAACCAATTCACTATTATGGCTTTGAATGTCCAAATCAAGTAAAAAAAATAGAACTGTGTTAGACTCGTCCTTTTTAAGCCATTCCAAATTCAAATAGTTTACTCTAGCAAAGCCATAAGTCTACTCTAGCACACAAATACGGGAGAGAAGATTGATAGTTGACAAACCTGAGATGGTGGAAAGGTGGGGGATTTGCCGAAATTTGCCGGAAGAAGCAGCGATGGAGAGGACGAAAAAAGCAGGCTGGGACAAAACTTTTTGGCAGTTACAGCTTGAAACGTGAAGGAAATAAAACTGTGTGTGAAGAAAAGATACAAACACAATTAATCCACAAATGTGAAGGTAGTTTCATGAAATGGCAAACCAATTGCAGAGAGGATTACATTAAATGGGACCAATTGCAGTTGATAGGGTAACTGGGATCTCGAAATGGAGGTTGCACTTTCAGGAAGATGAAGAGTTCCTGAAATGAGAAAGAGAGTTAGTGGGAGGGGATTTTGGTAACTGCTTTGGGTAGTTACTTTTGTTAAAATGGCAATTTAATCCTAACAGTTAATTTCTCTCTCTCTTTATCGTGTGTAATATTGGGATTCTTTTCAGGGTATTTTTGGAAATGAAAAAGCATGACAAAAAAGGGAGACACCAAACTGGTGCTCTCCCTTTATATATTAGAATAGATATTTCTTAAAAAAAAATAAAAATTGTGAGATTTTAGAATTTGGAGGTTTGGGAGGACCCCGGGATGCTGCTTCTCAAGCACCCCACTTGGCAGTAGTGCCGAGCGGCTCATTCGGCCGTTCATTTTGGCAATGAACGGCTCGGATCTTAATCCAAGCAACGTGCGCTTGAGATTCTTATGCACTCGGTTTAGATCCAAGCCATCCACGCCGAAATGAGCGGCCTGATGGGCCGCTCGGCACTGCTGCCAAGAACCTGTGCTTGGCAACATCTCCCAATTTGGTTTGGGAGGCACAATTACATTTGCATAGAGTATGTACTAGTGTTGTACCCGTTCGATGCACGGGATAAAATAATAATTTGCGCAGACTTAGACACTTTTTAGTGAAAACTACGCAAATATGTGTGATAGAGAGATGAGTTGGGCCACCATGTGAAAATATCTCTGGTCATTGAATAATTTTTCTCAATTCCCTCAAAATCTCTCTCCCCCTTCTCTCACCCCTTCGGCCCTTCCCCATGTTCTCTCCCCCTCCCATGTCCTCTCTTTCCTACTCTTTCAAATTTTAAAAAATTAAAAGAAAATAAATTTTTTTTTGAAAATTAGGGATGGGAGTTTAGAATCTTGAGAAAGACAAACACATTCCATAAAGTATGTACCAGCGTTGTAACCGTTTGATTCGCGAGACAAAAAAATAATTTGTGCGGACTCGACACTTTTTAATAGAAATCACACAAATATATAGTGAAGAGATGAGTTGGGCTACTATGTGAAATTGTCCCTAAGGACATTGAGTAATTTTTCATCAATTTCTCCAAAATCTCCCAACCACACCCCCCCCCCCCCCCCCCCCCCCCCCCCCCCCAACTTTCTCACTCTCTCTCTCTCACGTCCTCCCCCTCCCTCTCTTTCCATATTTTAAAAAATTCAAAACATTAGTGAATAGGGTTTGGCGTCTTGAAAGGCACAAATTCATTTGCATAGAATATTAACTAGCGTCGTTCCCGTTCAGTACACGGGACAAACAACAAATTTTGTGTGAGCTCGATAATTTGTAGTAGAATCACACAAATATTTTGTCTTGTGCAAACAACGGAAACGACGCTAATTGATAGAAAAGGAACCCGGGGTGCATGTTGTCCCTCAGAAACAACATGAGCGTTGGGCCAATTTGAGCCGTCCATGTTCGGCAATGGACGACTCAAATTGCAACAAATATTAAATCAAACTAAATTACTTCAAAAAATTAAATCAAATTAATTTGTAACAAACAAAATCAAATATTGTACCCGTTCAATGCATGGGATAAAAAATTAACATTTGCTTTTTTCGATCCTTGGTATCGAACGGGCACAATGCTACTGATAAAAAATATAATATAATATTTTTTTGGTCTCAAGTTCAATGTACATTAGCATTAGTCTTATTCTTTACACTGAAAGACGTATGTGTGGTGTAAAATAAATTTGGAGTAGCACTTGACAGTACCTCTGCTGGAACATATAGAATAATTTTCCTCTCTCTCCCCCTCACCCTCCACCCTCTCCCACGTTCCCCCCCCCCCCCCCCCCCCCCCCCCCCACACACACACACACAAAAATCAAATATTGTACCTGTTAAATGCATGGGATAAAAAAATAACATTTGCTTTTTTCGACCTTGTGTATCGAACGGGCACAACGCTACAAATAAAAAATATAATCTAATATTATTTTGGTCTCATTTTCGATGTACATTAACATTAGTCTTATTCTGTACATTGAAAGACATGTGTAATGTAAAATAAATTTGGAGTACCATGTGAGGGTACCTCAGCTGGGACATAGACTAGCTTCGTTCCCATTCAATGCACGGGACAAACAATAAATTTTGTGTGAGCTCGATAACTTGTAGTAAAATCACACAAATATTTTGTCTTATGCATCCAACGGGAACGACACTAGTTGATAGAAAAGGAATCCGGGGTGCATGCTGTCCCTCCGGAACAACAGTAGCGTTGGGCCAATCTGAGCCGTCCATGCTCGGCAATGGACGACTTAAATTGCAACAAATATTAAATCAAATTAAATTACTTCAAAAAATTAAATCAAATTAATTTGTAACAAAAAAAACAAATATTGTACCCGTTCAATGCATGGGATAAAAACTTAACATTAACTTATTTCAATCCTGTGTATCGGACGGGGACAACGCTACTGATAAAAAATATAATCTAATATTTTTTAGTTCTCATTTTCGATGTACATTAGCATTAGTCTTATTCTGTACGTTGAAAGACATGTGTAGTATAAAATAAATTTGGAGTACCATGTGACGGTACCTCTGCTGGGACATAGAGTATTAACTACTGTCGTTCCCGTTCAATGCATGGGACAAACAACAAATTTTGTGTGAGCTCGATAATTTGTAATTGAATTACACAAATATTTTGTCTTGTGCATCCAATGGGAACTGATAAGCTCACAAGATCACATGATCTTGTGTGCTCAAAGCCTTCGAATTGCAACGTTCCTATGTTTATTTGTTCTTTTAAGTCATATTTTGCGCGTAAGGTGTGTCTTTGAGCTTTTCAGGAAAAACGTGTGAATAAGGCGCTTTTGCGTGCCAAGGAATGAACCTCGAAAGGTGCAAGGAAACTCAACCAGATCAGCAGGCTGTGTCTGCATTTCCATAAAATGTTATCGATAACGTTGGCATATGTTATCGATAACGTTCCTAATTCCTGGCCACCAAGCATCACTCAACGTTGATGTTATCGATAACAAAGTAACTGTTATCGATAACCTTTTCTCCATCTTGGCCCAGAAGTTGTCCAGAAGCAAGGAGAGCGATAACTGTGAGTTTTGTAATCGATAACGCTGGCCCAGAATTTGTCCAGCAATCAAATGTTATCGATAACCTTCCCAACGTTATCGATAACTTTGCAGCTATTTTGGTCCACAATCTTCCAGACTTGAGGGAATCGCTAACAACAACCCTATGTTATCGATTACAATCTTACCCGGGGGTGTGTTATCGATAACATTTACATGTGTTATCGATAACGTTGCTGTCCAGAAGATATTTTTCCTGCTTTTCAGAACGTTCCATTTATGGAAACTTTCCACTTTTGCTATGTTTTTGGGATATTTTGGGGGTCTTTTTGTCCAGTTTTTGGCTGATTGTTTTGGCCTTTAAATAGCTTCATTGGCCTTTATTGGTCATTATGTACTCTTAGACAATTTTAAAAGTCTTTAACTTTCTAGAGCTCCATTAATGGTTTTCAAGCTTTCCTAGTGTAATTCCTTCAAGAACACTTCAAGGTATTAGTCATTTATTGTTGTCTCGTTTATTAATGTTATAGCTACGAGTTGGATTTTCATATAAATCAAGTTTATTTCTATTTCTTTTGGTGAATCATGTTTTCATTTTCTTGCATAATTTCTAGTCTTTTTCCTATGTGTGAGTAGTTAATTGGTTCGGTCATGGGGTGAGATGAACCCTATGAATTAGTCGTTTAAATGGTTTCGCTTAAACTTTAGTTCGATTTCAAGGTTTTGAATGAATTTAACTCATGATTTCCTGCATTGACCATGGGGTCGGTGGCTTCTTTGATCAACGAAGTCTATCGCCTTGTGCTACATGCTCGATAATCTTACGCGTGCGAACGATCCATTTTCGTCTCTCACTTGCGTTAAATGAGTTCAGTTTGAATTAATGCCTTGAGTTGAGTTACAAGTAGTCTTCAGTTTTTAATACTTCAAGTGGAATCCGGACGGTTTCGGTTCACTCATGAGTTAGATGAAGGAACCGTTTTATGGCTAAGTCGTGGGTAAATCAATCCTTTTGGCTCGGCCATCTTTAATCTAGTTTAATTTCAAATTCAATTCCGTTAATCAAATCAATCACCAAGTTGGCCGCTTGAAGGCCTCGCTGCATACTTACTATCTAATCCAATCCAAATACGCTGAAGAAGATTTCTCTGTGGGAACGGTCCCGGTCTTTCCGGTTTATATGCTATCAACGACCTAGCCCTTTGCTCGGGTGCAAACCTTATTAGAGGATAGGTTGCGGTGGTAAGCAGGAACGACCCTAGTTGATAGAAAAGAAACCCGGGGTGCATGCTGTCCATCAGGAACAACGTGAGATGATGAACTATTGCGTCTAACCCATCTCTTGCGATTAATCAACCAGTCGAAGCTTCAAAATTCAAAAGAGTTTAGAAGAAATGACAACCAAAGTGTAACATACAGTTTGCCCATTCTAATAACCCTTTTTTTTTATATCAGCAATGAAAGGTTTCTATACCATTAAAAATAATGATACAAAACAAAAATCCTGTAGGGATACACCAGGAAGTATCATGCACAGACAGTAGACTATAGTACCTCATCATGCTAACTAAAGATTTTCTGTAGCTTTATTGTCCAATTATATATGGCTTTGAATGGACAAAGTAATGAGTTGTTTAAAGTGTTTAAATTAGGAGGGTATCTATAATACAATTCACGACGGTGTGGTGGCCCACACATTTTCCCTGCATAAATCTTGGCCGTTTGTTTTAGGACACATTTTTCTACATAAATCTCCACCATCTATTAAATCTTGGCATTTTTGTAATTACTTTGCATTTTTGGAATAAATGGCAGTAATTATTTTTTTAGTTTTGGTAGTAATTATTTTTTCAGTTTTGGAAAATCTATAATTTGCTGAGATTCTCTCTTCCTTCCTAAAATCACTCTTAACAATCCAAGAGCTAGGATTTCTTTTAGGATTTCGTCCAAGAGCTAAGCCATCAATTACGCATGTCACCCAAAAAAAAATTAAGAACATCAGTTTTTGGTAATGAATTGGTAGTAATTATTTTTTTCAGTTTTGGAAAATATATAATTTGCTGAGATTCTCTTCTTTCCTACAATTCGCGACGGTGTGGTGGCCCACACATTTTTTCTACATAAATTTTGACCGTTGACTTAACACACATTTTTCTGCACAAATCTCCACCCTTCATTCAACCCTTGATATTTTGGTAAATACCTTGCATTTTTCAGGAATAACACAAAGAAGTAAATGGAAAGTTTATATGGAATCAGCATCTAATTTGGCTGGGATTAAATTTCTAATTTGACCCTACGGCCGTGATTCTCTCCCAAAGACAATGTTCAGTAAATACGGACAAAAGAGGAGAGTAACAGGTTTGAGGGGTGAGATTCAGTCCATCCTAAAATTATCATTCATCATATAATTTTTTTGAAAAACTCTTCCTTACCACTCTCTCATTTTCACCATTTTTTCCTTTCTCAGTGGCTATTACCAAAAAATGAGACATAATATGGTTTCTCTGTTACTTTCTCCTTTTGCTGCTCATTTTCTCTCCCCCTCTCTCCTGTCCGTCTCTTCTCCTCTTATCTCTTTGGTTTCCACGGCAGATAGGGAAGGTTGTTGTATTATTGGTATGATTTCTTAATTTCCAAAGACTTACGTATTGTGTCACACCCTCAATAATTCGTTTTTTATGATCTATTGCAACTTTCTTTCTCCGTTTTCCATTTATCAGGCATGAAGGAGTCACCATGTGCCCTCTTCTTATCTTCCATGACCCTGAAGATCACCATTGACAAAATATGTTTTCTCTTCTTTACTCTCCCTACATGTTATCCTTAATACTGAACCTAATTTTTTTGAACCCCAAGCTGTAAATCCAAGTACTCTGTTCCAACTATTATATTTCATTATTCTTGCTCAGGTAAAAGGAATACAACATTTTTCTAACTATGGGCTTAACAGGTTTAAGATTCGAAGGTGTTTTTGGTGGATTCGAGGATGGAGATAGCTTGGATTGGACGAATGTTGGATTTGGATTTTTGGTGGCCAGTGTTTGTCTAAATGTAGCATGCATTGTTGTAGGGGTAAGTTCTCTTTTTTTTTTTTCAGTTCTTTTTGTTCACATTTCAAATTGCACTATTTTTTTTCGTTCAGTTCTCTGTGTCCAGTCCAACTCAAAAAAAAAAAAAAACTAATGGACCACCACTCATGACCTGACCTTGACCTGGACCCCATTTCAAGCACTCCAGTCCTTGGAGAATATTTGTAATCGCCGATGGTGAACAACTTGCCACAATCGAGACCCCCTTGCCCCTCTCCAGCTTTTGCACATAGTTCGAATCTAGCAGGGGTGTGTTCCCTTTAAAGTATGTGGCTCTTTGAATAATGACCGTGAAGTGTTCGCTGAAATGCAGGTCAAATTTTTCTTGGGCCATTTTCTGAACTGAAGATGTACTAGAAATTGCCCGTGCCTGAAGGCACGGCTCGAAATCGGTATTCAATTCATATCCAATTTTGAAGCCAAGGTCCCATTCGCAAAATTCTAACTACGCAAAAAACAAAAAATAATAGCTCAAGTATATCCACCGGTTAACTTGAATCAGCACATAAACAAACTAACAAATTAATAGTTGTAGCGCCTGTACCTAAAGGCATTTATCTCCTGCCATTTAAATTCACAACCAGTTTGACCACATTACAAACTACAAATCACAACTGACAAAACTCAACTGTAATCACAAAATGCACTTTATGTGCTTAAAAAAATCCAACTATGCGGAAAACAACAATCCAAGTATATTTTTTTTTGCTCGGCAACAATCCAAGTATATTCATTGACCTGTTTAACTTGAATCGAAAAAAAAAAAACAAACAAATTCTCAATCCCAAACGATTGTGTTCATGCCTTTAGGCACAATATATGCATCACATTTGAACACAACAACTCACATAACCTCTCACATACATGTGAGCTTCACACACACTACTATGTGTGGGCCCCGCATGTATGTGAGAGATTGTGTAAGTTGTGTTTAGATTGTTGTGTGAGTAATATTGTTGAATGATTTATTCTTCTCAACTGTTGACCTTCCCCCACAATGAAGCCAACCTCTTTGAGAAGTCAATTAAGGTAACTGTATCTAAGACAAATGTAACAATTTGCAACAACGAATGCATCTAATTTTATATAGCTCATGAACCAAATAGGAGTAATTGCAAGCAACCACTGATTAACCAGGTCAATTCCATTTGTCCAACAACTAAACCAAACAAACAAACGATAAAAATAGTAGAATAATGCGATAGGCATATGGAAATCCAATTCATTTTCTTTTCGGAGGGAGGTTCTAGAACATTCGAAGTACTCATTTGTAGATTCACTCCAATTCTCATTCTTTGATGCTAGTAATAGTCAACGCCTAAAGTCACAATGCAACTCAATCCGAACCCAACTTAAATTTATGTGTCTTTACCATTGGCAGCTCCAACCCACAAACTGCACTTCTACCGAAATTTGTAGTATTTCAAGAATATCGCATTTACCAACTTCAAATTATCTATTTTTTATGACAACTCCCAATTAATGGCATCAGAACTATCTAAGTTTAGTTAGTGTCCAACGGGTATTTTGCACGGGTATTTTCTTAGTTAACCACTGAGAAGAAGGAATGTCTTTTAAAAAAACATAGCCAGAAAATGAACGTATTAGATGAATTTAAAAACCAGATAAACTTGCCCACTAATCAACCATGTAAAAACCTAATAATATGAATTTAAAAATCCGTGCTTTGAAAGTCCAATAATACAATAATTTTCTGATAAAAAGATTTGATTCACGTTTGATTTTTGACAAAAGGCAGTACTTAATAAAATGCCATAAAATGAAGGTACACAAATTCAATCAAAAAATCAATGTTGTTGAATAGTACAAAAAGAAACACATATGTATCAATCCAATTTCTAACTCTGAATTATAAGCCCAAACTATCAAATAAACAATGAAGTTGAGAAATGAAAATTTTCGATCCCCATACATATCTGTGTGGAAATTTTTTGAGTAGACGTCCAAGACTAAGTCTTGGCAATACGGGAAAGAAAATACCTATGCAAAAATACCCATTGGGCGACGTAGCTGCTATGGATAGAGCACCAGAGTTGAAGATGGAAGGGGAAGGCGAAGGCGAGTCAGAGAGAGATTGGATCATGAATATGAGAAGTCTTTCATTTTCACTTTTGTGTGACTGTTATGGGAAGAGCGAAAGCAAAAGAATTTTTTGTTACTCTGGAGAAAAAAGAACAGGAATATGAAAAATTGGAGAATATTTTGTCTTATTTTTATTACCCTGTGAATAGAAAAGGAGAGAGAGACATTGAAATAGGAAAGATTAGAGAAGATTTTCCCACCCAAGAGAGAGAGAGTTGTCATTGCAGAAGTGGAATCATTACCAAAAATAAGTTCTTTATATTTTATAGTTCCAAGTAAGAACTGTTTAAAAAAAAAAGATAGAGAAGAAACTCAACCATTTAGCAATTCTTAACCAACGGATGAAATCAACAATAGAAAATACATACCGAAAAAAAAATATTGATGGCATTTATAAGCTTACACTCTCATGCAAGCTAGTTCTTGCTCACTATACAAATCACTATACCTACATTTGTTTCTTGTAGAAACTTAACCTTCCAATGTGGTAATTGAATTTGAATTATTTGATGTAGTTTAGTAATTTGCTAATAGAAAAGAGCAAAACCAGATGTAGGGGCAGCCAGGATAGACGGAGTTGCTATAGTCCATTAGCATCACTTTTAAAAAGTATATAAAAACATAGTCATGAAAGGTCATTTACATTCTTTTGTTCCTACCAGCCTTTGTCATACACTTCAAATACCAATGTGGTATGAACATACTCAAAACCACATCAAACTTTTGTCCTTTTTTTACTGTTAGATTTCGCAAACATTAAAAATTTTTTGTTCGGCCTAAAACTAACAGGGTTATAAAAAAGTGAGATCAAAATATCCCTTAAAGTGTTATTAAAAAAATACGGTAGGGGCAACAAAAAAAAAGACTGTAAACAGAAAATATAAAGACTTACCCACACGTTGGGTATTACATTTTGTTTGGCCTAAAAGTCTACGGTTAATGTGCCTAATAGAAAAGATTGAGATTGCTTAAATTGCTTAATAACACACACACACACACAGAAAATATGGATGATAGGGGAAACCCAAAAATTGTTAGACAGGGAACCCAAATGGAGAAAAAATTGAACCAAAAAGTAAATGGGTACATAACATAGAAGAAGGACCCCAAAACTATTTACGCAATTGTAAAAAACAACGATTAAACAAAAGGGGAAATAGAGGGAGAACTGTGGTTGGGTATAAACCGAAGGAAACTAATTTCTATTTACAATTAAAACAATAGAGCCACTCACCTTAATTTTTGTAGTCTCAAAAGTAGAGTTCAGTGATTTTTGATGGTGTGGTGGTATTGTAATCGAGGTTGAAAGAGAAGGGGGGTGGGGGAGGAGGGAAGGGGTGAGTAAAGAAGAATAGCAAAAGTTTGCCTTTTTCAATTTTTGTAACCGAGGAAAGGTTTTAGTATTACCTTGTTAATTAAGCTTCAGACTTTGAAAATCACTGAGGAAGAATACACGTAATATTTGGGAAACCAAAAGTCAGCCCAATTACCATCACAGACTGTGTACCTTTGATTTTGCCTTTCTATTTTTGGCCCTCGGATTTAATTCATATTTACTTTCCAAAAAATGCAATGTAATTACCAAATTGTCAAAGGTTGAATGAAGAGTGGAGATTTATGCAGAAAAATATGTGTTAAACCAACGGTCAAGATTTATGTAGGAAAAATGTGTGGGCCACCACACCGTCGCGAATTGTATTATAGATTGTAAGATTTTGTGTAGTACCAGCCCAATCATAGCCCTCTCCCCTCACATTCTTGGTTGTGTGAGTCAAATATGTCTCTTCCTCATGGTCAAGCCACATTCTTGGTTGTGTTAGTAGCTTGCAGATTATGATTATTGCTTTGCTAGATAAGGATTCGTTTCGTTGGGGTTCATATTATGATTCGATCAGTTCTAAATTCCAAGGATTAGGAACTAATCTTTTTTGTCAAAGGAGATGTTAATTGTGAAGTTGCAGCAAAAGAACCTTCTAATGGAATCATAGTTGTCGTAAGTGCCTAGCCATGCGACTAAGTTTATTTTCCGGCAAGGGTTTATCACACTCCAAGGAATCATTGAGGTAATTTCTGTGGGAGTGCCTTAGACATGGGTAAGATAAAGTCATACTAATGGAGTTAGCATAATGCTTATTTTTTTGGGTTTTTTGCTACAATCCCAATTGCTCAACCATATATGCATTTAGTAGCCAACAATTTTGAAATACAATTGATTGTTCAGTAGGAAAAAAGGCCAATGTTTTATATCTCTTTTCTTTTTGTCTGTAATTTATTACTGTAGGTATTTTTAATATTTCTTTCCATCGTTTTTGCAAACTCATTTTGTTGGAATCCTCCTTTAAAAAATGTCACCTTTTTTGACAGTTGGCGATCCATGGTGTTTTCGCCATGCTAACTGTAGATTATGTGGGAAGTCTAAATAGGTGGTTGTCTTCTCGACCTGGTGTTTTAAAGTGCAAAGAGTACAATCAGTTTAATGCCATGTAGCAATAGCTGCTAAACATATAATACGGTAATGGATCTTATATTTTTTTATTCCTGTACTCTTCTTCTATGTATAAGAGTCTCTCTATGCACATTTGAGGGGGCTACCGAGCTATGATGTTACGTTTGTATACCCTATAATGTCACATTCATTGAGATTCTGACCTACGATGTTGTGTTTATATATTGTTAGGCACAATTTGTTTGCTCACACCTAAATAAGGACACTCGAAATCATATTGAATAACGAATTCTTCGATATTGACTTGGATTTTGATAAATACTTTGCACTTTGGCTACTCTGATCTTGGATCTAATTTAACTTTAAAAAAAATATTGTATTCAAGTTAGGTTTTTTATTGGAAAGCTAGGTTTTGGGCATTTATATTCCGGTGTTGACAAATTAAATGCAAATGTAAGCTATAAAATCCCTTCCGAATTAGGGGACTTTAAGTTCGAGTTGCCTGAGTAACACTATAGTTTTTGCAATTTTTTACCATCTTCCGAATGATTGACAATATTGGAGAGAAGTTAAATCATGTAGTGATTGAAGGTTTTTTTACCGTCAATCAACTAATTATGCGGTGCCCAGATTTTAGATTGTGTGTGAATGATGGTTTATATATCTGGAGAGCCATTAATGGTGGTAAGGTAATTTCATTTGTTGCAATCATTTACTTTTGTAAACTATCTCACCTTTTATAGTAAAGTCTCTTACCTATTTTGGGGATCATCAAGTATGTTGCCTTAGACGTATGACTACTTATTGATTGGCATTTGATTCAGGGATTGTTCTCAGTAACAAGTTTACGTAGAGATGGAGGTTGAAGGACCTTAGCTTTCTCTTCATGTTGAAGTGGGGGAGTGTAAGTTGCTGTATGGGATTAAGTCACGAATATGGCGATTGCACAGTCCACCAAGATAGAGCGGCTCAACTCTTCATTTGTCTCCCTTTTTGAAGGCATTGATTTTAGTTTCTATTTGCGGTCACATCAAATAACTTTCTTCCGTATGTACTCTTTCCTATTAACAATTTTTTTCCTTCCTGAAATGATTGGGGTTGGACAATGTTTTTTTTCTTTTGGTTAATTAGACATAGAGGATTTGTTTCTCATTTCAAAGTAGAGAAAGGGAGCGTGCATTTTGATTCCTGTCTATGCTATGTTCATTTCTATCTGTAACTTTTATTTTGACTATTTTATTTTGGCCAAAATTACACACTCCTCAACTAAGAAAGAAAATTACACTCTCCTCGATAATCCATTTTAATCGTGTTCAAAAAACGTGTTGCGCAGTGCCTTCAGGCACGGGCAATTTCTAGTCTATAATACAAATCGCGACGGTATGATGGCCAACACATTTTTCCTCCACCGTTGAATTTGCAACATATTTTTCTGCATAAATCTCCACCCATGATTTAACCTTGGCATTTTGGTAAACACTTCATTTTCTGGATTAAATGGTTGAGTGATTATTTTTTCAGTTTTGGTGATTATTTTTTTGGTTTTGGTAATTATTAAATGCAGTTTTGGCAAGTCTTTGGCAAACCGTGTGGATGGGATGGCGCTGATCTATAACATGTAAATGCTACTAAATGAATTTTTGGTAAGTTTGAACAAGTAAATGTGGGAGGGATGCTGCGAATTTTTGGTTACGCGGAACTTATTTTTGGTAATGAATGCTAAATGATTTATTCTCATTGTTTGTTTCCTATTCTCTCTCTCTCTCTCTCCCTAAACGTTTTGTTTCCCGTCCCCCTGACTCTCGCCCTCTCTCCAGTTCTCTCTCCATGGGTGCAACTCTTTAGTTTTTCGTTCTCCATCCACAGTAAATTCTCTCTTCATTTTTTTTTTTTTCAGTTCTGCACATTTTTTTTTTGTTCAGTTCTCTTCGTTTAGTTCAACGTACTCCAAAAATTTTCGATTACGCTCGGTTCAAATTGGAGTGACGGCTGTCATGATCGAGCACCAATATTCAAGATAATGGTTTCTGAGCGTCTATTACCCAAATCGCGACGGTGTGGTGGGAGGAAAGGCCATTTATTTGCGAGGCCAAGGAAAGTCAATTTTACTCCTTACTGAATGGTCCAGCAAACCAAACATGGTCCGGCAATTTTGTGCCTGCTTCTTATCTGGCATGACCCTGAAGATCTACCATTGACTATGTATGTTCTCTCTTCTTTACTCTCCCTACGTTAATCCTTTAATATTGAACCTAATTTTTTGACCCCCAAGTTGTTAATCCAAGTACTCTGTTCCCACTATTATATTACATTTTTCTTGCTCAGGTCAAAGGAATGTAACATTTTTCTAACTATGGGCTTAACGGGTGTAAGATTGAAATGTGTTTTTGGTGGATTCGAAGATGGAGATAGCTTGGGTTGGACGAATGATTGGATTTGGATTTTTGGTGGCCAGTGTTTGTCTAAAACATATCATGAATTGTTGTAGTAGGGGTATTGGGTGAATTTAAATGACTTCTCTATTCTGTTGATCGATCGATGCATGGGTATGATTCTAAGAGTTTTTTAGAGCTGGCTTCCATATTCTGCTGATGTATGGTGCGGTTAATTATTTAATCATCTAGCGATTATTTTGGTAGTGAATAGGTAAGTGAGTTTTTTTCTTTGCGCAGGCTAAATTCAAGTCTAGCTGAAGGCCACCATCCATTTTTCTCCTATTGTCCACTACCTAATGTGAGTCTATGTGCTTAATTTCATTGGGTTAGTTTCATGAGGATTGGTTAATTTGGAAAATGGTTCTTCACTCAGGCATATTTGTGAAGAGTATCTCATCGTGCACTGTCCATTTCTAAGACTACCAATTCAAAATTTGATTTTATTTTAGAAGCATCGATCCCTCTATTTTATATTCTATTGCATTGCAATATTTTTCTTTTAAATGCACAGGATCAATAAGTATAATACTTTGAGGGATGTGGTCAAGTATAGGGGTTGTGGTCATTCCTAACTGATTTGTAATTTTTGGTTTTGGTTTTTTGCAGGCACAATATCTACGTTTATGTGAATTCGAAGACCATAAAAGTCTCAGTGGACCTATTAAATTGTATTACCCCTCTCTCTCTTTCCTTCTCTCTCTCAATGGACCATAAAAGTCACCGTTTTACTTCTTCAAATGCAACAAGACTACATTTTATGATTTCGGCACTTCACTTTTTCATGTTAATAAAATTATCAGATATCCCTTTGGCAGTTTGATTGAGTAGATGAAGACACCTTTGTTGGAATTTATACAAGATGGGCAGGGCTTATCCATTATCTAGGGTTCAAATAGTATCTATGGTTAATGATTAAAAAAAAAAAAAAAAGTTTCTGTGGTTGTCAACACGCTCAAAAGAAAGATCTTCATCGACTTATAGTTGATGCCAATGCTTCATATTTTTTTCATCGACTCCGCCATTGAAATTCAACATTCTATTTTTTGCATTTTCGTGTTTTTTATTTGAAGGGGAAGTAGTGACTTTACTGATGCTTAATAGTTTTTCATTTATTTTTATGTTTGTATAGAAATACTGCTCAAGTGTGTTGATCACGAGGTTTTAGATCCGTAAGTATTCCTTTATTATGCAGGCTGGTGTGTTTAAATTTGGCTTATATGTTGTTAAAATTAGAACACTGATTGGTGTGTTTAGATTTTTATTGATTTAGTTGATACAGAACACTGGCTTACAACATTACTCTTTAAGGTTTAAATTTTAATGGAACAACAAACAAAAGGAGGAAAAAGTCTTTTGTCATTTTTCAAACCAAGAGTGAATATTCCATATTTGTTAAAAAAAATACGGCGTTTGATTTTTCTTAGATTGGAAGATTACTACATGTTTGAGTTCTTCCCGGTTTTCTAAATAGCAGTACGTTGGCCATGTTTGTGGCTTGAATAGTATTATGTTGAAAAGATAATGCATGTTCGGTGATATTATTATTTAACCATTCATTTGTCCTTTCTTCTGGCTTCAGGTTGTTGCGAGAAAATTAGTTATTTTATTTGCGGAAGTGATTAAGTTGGTGCTTTAAAGATGAAGGAGGAAGCTTTGTTGTACGAGTGGTGTTTGCTTTGATCATTGTTTGTGTTCTTATTGTTTGATCATTGTTTGTGTTCTTATTGTATGTACAAATGTACAAATTTGTTGACACATTTACAAGAAAAAAATATTCCCTTCGTTCTTTATTTAGAGTCCAATATTTCATTTTGGGTTGTCCCTTAATAAGTGTCAATTTTGTAAAGTTAGTGGATAAAAGTTGGTGTATTGTCTATATTGTTCCTAAAGTAGATTCCATTTTGAAGAGTGAGTGGGTAAAAGTGTAATGATGATGGATAAGTAGGAAAAGTGAAAGAAAAAATTGATGTGAAATGTATAATAATAATGTCTTTTTAATAAGTTAGAGTTACAAAATAGGACACTTAAAAAGGGACGGAGGGAGTAGTGGTTTTGTTGATGTAATCTTAAATAACACCTCCCTAATTTTTTTTAACAAAATTTGCATTTACTTTGATTCCTTGGGGTTAAGCATTTTTAGTGTGAGAGTGCATAAAAGTTTTTCATTGTTTTATGTCAATTGTTTTGAATTAGTGACGTTTGGCACGGATACAATTATACCTTTCAAATTTCAGATCTTCGAAAGTTGGACTATTTTCAGAATGAGTATACACTCCTCAATCAAGAAAAAAAATTACACCCTCCTCGATAATTCATTTTAGTTGTGTTTAAAAATGTGTTGCGAAGTCGCATACAATTCTCTAGTGTTTTTACGAAGCCCCTCACTGTTGGTCATTTTCAATTTCTGAAGGCAAATGCTAAATGGCGCTATATTGCGCGCGTTGAATATGTGGGCCCCTTTGGGCAGATTTATGTCCTTTTGGGCAGATTTATGCGTCTTCCCAATGCAAAGAACTGCACGATGACATCACAAAAGCAATTTTAGGTGATTTTACATGTTTGTCCTCAATCTTGTAAACTACACCTACAACAATTGGCAGGTCCTTGTTCCTCCACTCACGCGCCATTTTCCCTCCAACTTTTCACCATTCAGATGAACTCTACTCTTCTTCTAAGCATGGATTTGACTTTAAAAATCAAATAGTAACTTATTTTTTTATTTTTATTATTCAAAAAAATTCGCAGTGGTTAATTTTGGGTCAATTTTTTGTGACTTATTGATTCGTCTCGGTAAGAAAAATCGAAAAAGTATAAGTTTGATCGCACTCATAATTTAAAGACAAAAATAAGTAAACAAAATTATTTATTTTTTGTCTTTATTTAAAAAATTATGAGTTTCGATAAAAAAATTTTACTTTTCTGATTTCTCTTGTTGATACGAATTAACAAGTCACAAAAATTTGACACAAAATAAAAAAATGTAAAAAAAATTCAAATAAAGACTAAAAAAATAAGTTACTTAATTTTTCAAGGCAAATTCTAGGAACAACCCAAAGGACAGTTCAGAGTGGTTGTCACGCGCAAAAAAGAGAATCTCACACACCAAAAGGGACAGCCCTCTGTCTCCAGTTCCAAAGCAAACGACAAGCCCTCTCTCCAACTTGTTGAAGTGATGTGAATTGAGGTGGATTTACAAAATTAACCCTGTCACCCTTTTTCCCTGGTCTGAGATGGACCCTCTGCTTTTCAAAATTATTGTTCGGAAAAAAGAGTGGACCCCCTCGCCTTACTTCAAAGAAATGTTGATAAAATAAAATAAGAGAATTGATATTTACACAAATTTTTTTTTGTTATTCACATTCTTTTTTTGTATTTCTGTAAAAAAAGAAAAAAAGAAAAGAAATGTGAATAATAAAAAATGAAGTGTAAATATCAATTCCCTAAAATAAAATAACGAGGGGTGTCTTTTTGAAAGAAACTATGGTACACCATTTTGGACACAGTAAATGTATGAGACTCACTTTGAAGTCTTACACAAATTATCTAAGTTGTTTAATTTATTCATTTAAAATAACTCTCGATAATTGTTGTAAAGATCAACTTAATAAAGTATAGGTAAGGGCTTAATTTATTCATTTGGTTTTTTTTGGTACCTAAATTTGCGCAGTGATCAAAATTGAATAGATCGATCAAGCTCTTATCGATATTTAATTGAGCTAATTTTTATAAAAATTTAAATTCAAAAATATTTTTAAAAATTAAAGGGTCCGGATCATTTCTGTGGGACTCCGAGATGTATTTCACACAATTTTGTTAGGCTAGGTGTACCAAAGTGTCGTCAGACTGTTATCTGATTCCCTTCCCCTTCCTCAACAAATTGGCTCCCGTCTTTTGATCTTCATTCCTCTGACTTCCTCCCGTCGGTAAATTTTCAGTCAAACCAGTTAGTAGATTTAATTTTATCCAGTACTCCTCCTACAATTACCACGTTTTATGTGCCTCTCATATTCCCGTCCACTCCTTCTTCATTCATTTTTAAAGAAAAGAGAGGGGGCTTGTCCTAGATGATGATAAAGAGGAGAGGAATTTCTGCAGTGAGACGGTGAGTTTTGTTTTTCAGTTTTCCGGAAATGATAGAGTCACCGCATGGATGATTTGAACCTTTCAATAATTTAAATACAAAATTGAGTGAATCCGTGAAAAATCAGTTCAACCCGATATGTGTAAGTGCTCGATCTAATCTTTCCAATTTTTTCTAATTTTTCAAAAAGAAAAGATTGGATCGAAAACCTACATATATCAAATTGAGCTTGATTTTACATAAGGCCATCCATTTTTTAAAAAAAATTATTAAACGACTCAAATCATTAGTGCGGAATCCAGAATAGACCCCACATTACATACAGTGGCTCTATCATTTTTGATTTTCTAGACGGCAAGTAGAAACAGCAGAAAAAGACTTGGCTGCGTCATTGTTGTAGAGGCAAGAGAGGGAGAGGAGATGAGTCACATGGACATGGGTAGAAAAACCGATCCAAAAAAACACAAAAAAGTTGTGTTACAAAAGTAAGGGATACATAAGTCATTTAACCCAAAATGGCCAGTGAATGACAAAAAAGTTGTGCAAAACAGTGGCACATGAATTCAACTAATGAGAGAAAGTACAATATTGTATGGCTCCTGAAATGCCCAATGGGCGGTTTCTAACAAATCCTATGTTTCAATCCAAACCTACTCCACTAACCATTTTTGCACTTTTACAAAAATTGCACATTTTGTCTTTATTTAAATTTTTTCATATTTGCTAGTTTTGCGGCAAACTTTTATCGGTTATTAATTTATCTCGACGAGACGAATCGGAAAAGTAAATTTTTTTTTCTTTTACAAATTCCACTTTTAAGAAGGAAAAAAATTTGTTGTTGACTTTTTTGCCTTGTTCAGGTTCTCACTTAATTATGCACATAAGAGTTGATTTATTTAAGGCTTTAGGTGTTTAATTAGGTATTTTTGTGCGAGTAACAAAAGTGCTACATATATAATAATTCAAACACAACTCTAAATACAATATTTTACATATATGTGGGGTCTACATACTACGTACATAGCAATTCAAACATAACACTGATAAGCACCCGGAAATGTAATGAAAGGGTGCGCTAGTGTCTAGTTTCTATTCAATTTAATTGTCATTTAGTTATTTTTAATTGTGTTCGCTCGTAGAATGTGCTGGTGCTGTTTTGTAGGTGAATCGCCTAATAAGGAGCTTTAAAGCCCTAAGACATGTCATGGCCTGAGAATAACCCGACGGCCAAGGCGCAGCCAAGGCAGAGCCAAAGCAAGAGGAACAGCCCGGGCAGAAGAGCAACTGCCAGTGAACAGCTCAGGCAGAGTCAAGTGCTAGGCCAAAGCAAGGCAACGCCAAGGTAGAAGCAGAATTGCCAAGGCAAGATCAAGGCACCACTCGAGCAGGCCAGCAGCCCAAGCAGCGAGCAAAGCCCTTACTCACCTCGGCATTGATGGGACTTATGTTATTACATCGATGCTGAGCTTATTAGTGCTCCAGTCCCCTATCAAGCTCGGCAGCGATGGGATATTTGGGTTTACATCGATGCCGAGCCCTTTAGTGGCCCAGCTTATGCCTGTTGCCATCGATGCCGAGGGCCATAGCATGGATTTTCAGAGCATATCCAGGGAATATTCCAAGCGTGGAATAAAAGAGTGATGTAATTGGATCCGAAAACAAGGAGAATAGGACGTTTTTTTAATACCTTTTTAGATCTAGCTTAGATTGCATTTACTTTTTGGAATTGTTTTTATTTGTCCTTCATTTTCCAGCATTCAATAGTTAATTTTTTGCTCTATTTAGTTTAGTTTTGGTAATTTAGGCTTTATTAAAGTTGTAGCTACTATCTCGATTTATAGTTTAATCAATTTTTCTTCTAGTATTGTGTTTCAATTATATGCTTGGTAGATTTTTACTTGCTCTTATCTCCCTAGATATGCGTGAGTAGTTTCAAGGGTTGGGTCATAGGATGATTAGCATCCCGTGGCTTGGGCGAAAATTGTATTTTTCATCAATAAAGCTTTAATTTTTGGATTTGAAAATTAATGTGGGGTTCGGATTCGTTTGGTGAATTGCCGAGGTGTTAACCTCTTTGATCATGCGTAGGTAGGAGCATTTTTAACCTCTTTGATCATGTGTAGGTAGGAGCATTGCCTACCTACCACACATGATGCTTAGAGCTCTATCGCTCAAGGTGTTTACCAAATGAATTCTAGAGCTAGCTTGATAATTGAATCTCTATTTCCCGGTTTAGGAACCTACAATTGCGTATCTTGAACCGCGTGAATTGGTGAAAAATGTGATTTAGCTTGAGTCATGAGTGCTAGTGATTCCTATACCTAACCTGCGTTTTAATCTAGTTTATTCGCTTTTAATTTAGCCTTTTAAATTTCCACCGTTCAAAGTAAAACCAAGTTGGCTGACTAAAAGCCGAAAACCCGTGCTTCTATAAATCCGAGCTAAGCCGTGTAATTATTCCTTTGGGTATGATCCCGGACTTCCGGATTATCATGCTTCAACCGACGTATTAAACCCTACGCTTGGGGTGTTATTCCTTACATTGGAGAAAATGAAGCATTTTTTGCGCCGTTGCCAGGGATTTCTTATTACGGCTTTCTTGGAGGTTCGAACCACTGTGAGTATCCCGCTTTCGCCTATTAGTTATAGTTTAGTTTATGTGTTAGTAGCTCATATTTAGTTGGGTGGATACCTCTAACCTGGTTCTACTAAACTTGAGGTGTAACGAAGTCTAACTAAATATCGAGTTTTTCTTACTTAGCTTAATTTAGTTAGGTAGTTTAATTTGATTGCATTGCTTAGCCAAGGTGTGGCATAACCCCTCGCATATCTTGATTGTTGAAGTTGAGGTGGCAGCATAGCCCCTCCAGTTTGTTAGCTTGCTGGTAGTAGCTAGTATTTGTTTTTGTGTATGCGTGTGTTCCGAAGCCCGACTTCCAATCGGCTTCATCGTTTGTCTTCACCCCCAAGGATCCGCAGCGTTGTCAGAGCGTATCCTGCCCACTCTCCTCCTCGCAAAGTAAATCGCAAAGGTCCAATGGCCGAAGCAACTCTAGTTCGTACTTTGCGTGATTATCTGAATCCCGAACGAGCTCCTCAAGTATCGCCTATTGATATTCCAACACCGACCGCTGGCAATGCATTTGAATTCAAGGTTAAATATTTGAGGGTAATTCCAGAGTTCTGGGGGAGAGAATTGGAAGATCCATATTTGCATAATCGGGAATTCGAGAATATTCTGCACTCTTTTGTTACAGTTCACGGGCAACTTGACCAAGCTCGGTTGAAGTTATTTCCATTCACTCTCAAGGACAAAGCAAAACAGCGGTTCAATTCGTTGAAGCCTCAATCGTTGCGTAATTGGGGCGAGGTACAGGATGCTTTTACTTCCAAGTTCTTTCCAGCCAGCCGTACTAAGTTACTTATCGATCAGATTCAAAGTTTTAAGCAAAGAGATGGGGAGACGTACCACAAATACTGGGAGAGATATAAAGACTTGCTCATGTCGGTTCCGCACCATAATTTTCCATTATATCTCAAAGTTAACTACTTCTACACCGGATGCTCCCAAGAAAGTAAGCAGCTTTTGGATACGATGGGTGGCGGTGATTTCTTGGGAAAAACACCGGAAGACGCTTGGGATTATTACGAATCCTTAGCTGAGAGGACTCAGTCTTGGCAGTTCACTGATCCAGGGGATAGAGCGATGTTCTCCCAAGGTCCTACAGGCTCAGGCAAATTCTCTATTGCAGAGCCTACAGCTGTTGAAACTCGATTGGAAGAGATTGCCCGAAAACTTGACAAGTTGGAGCTTAAAAGCGCTCAATCTCAAGAAGTGAAAGTAGTACGCCAAATAGAGGAGGTTTGTGTTATTTGTGAGATAGTGGGCCATTCAACCAAGGCTTGTCCAAACATCCCTGCTTTGAAGAACGTGATTAGTGGGATTGCTCAAGAAGAGGTTCATGCAGTTCAACGTTTTGATCCCTATTCTCAATATTCGGGAACACGTCAACATCCAGCCCTCCATTGGAGTCAACTGGATGTAGGAGGTTCTTCTTAAGCTCCACCACAAGCTCCTCAATTACCGTGGAAACAACCGCAAAACGCTTGTCGGTTCCCTCAAACTCAAGGTCCGCCCAGTTTTGCTCAACCCGGTCCGTTCCAACATGCAAACCAATTTCAACAACCACCAAAGCGTTCTTGGGAAGATCAATTTAGTGCTCTCTTGCAAAGTCAAACCGTGATTAATAAGCAACAAACTCAAATGATGAATGATATCAGGAATCAGTTGGGGAAGTTGACAACTACGGTGGGTATGCTTCAACAAGAGAAAGGGAAGTTTCCAACACAACCTCAACCTAATCCGCAATCAACACCTACTCCGCCTAATTCTCAAGGTCTTCACTTTGCTAGCTCTTCGGTGACTTTCCCTGAGCAAGCAAAGGCTATTATTTCTCTTCGAAGTGGAAAGGTGGTGGATAACCAAATGGTGATGCCTCCGGAGCCTTCCTTGTTGGCTCCTCCTATCGATCGTTCAAGTCCAACACCGTCTCTTGGGGAATCTCCCAAAGAGCCAAGCAAGGAGGTTTTAGAAGAAAGAGCAAAGGAAAAGGGTAAGGAGAAAGAGAAGGAAAGAGTTTCGGATCCTAAAGTTGTTCCAATACCGGCACCCTTCCCCAATCCTTTAAGGGCTTTGGCAAAACCAAATCTGAATACGAAATTGCAAGAGTTGTTCAACCAAGTGAAAATCAACATACCCCTTCTGGATGCAATCAAGCAAATTCCAACATATGTCAAGTTCCTTAAAGACCTATGCACTCAAAAGCGCAAGTTGAATGTTCAAAAGAAGATTTTCTTAATCGAGCAAGTTAGTTCAATTATTCAAACGAGTATCGCTCCGAAATACAAGGATCCAGGGAGTCCCACCATTGCTGTCACTATTGGAGGGAAACGTATCGAGCAAGCTTTACTTGACCTTGGAGCCAGTGTCAATCTTCTACCGTACTCTGTTTATCGAGAGCTTGGGTTGGTGGAAATGAGACCGACTCGTGTCACATTACAATTGGCCGATCGGAGTGTTCGAACACCGAGGGGAGTAGTAGAAGACGTTTTAGTGCAAGTTGGACAGTTCGTCTATCCAGTGGACTTCGTAATTCTTGATACCAATCCAACTGATTCTTTGGCTACTTCTACCCCAGTTATTCTTGGAAGGTCTTTTCTGGCCACAGCGGATGCAGTTATTAATTGCCGTAACGGGTTGCTTAACATGACCTTCGGGAACATGAAGATGGAGGTTAATGTCTTTAATGTGGGCAGCCAAATGGGGGATGATGAAGACGTGGATGAAGTAAGCTTAATTGACACTCTTGTGGAGGAACATATCGACGAGTTGCTTTTTCACGATCCCTTGGAAGTTGCTTTCACGGCTGATGAAGTTGAATTTTTAGAGTCCTCCGAAGTGAACTACCTATTCTCGCTACTCAATGAAACAGATGACGTGTGTGCGATGGATGCGTGGGGCCCCAAGTTGGAAGAATATGAAGAACTTCTCGTATTGGAAAAGAAAGTGCTACCTTCTAGTGTTGAGCCACCAAAATTGGAATTGAAACCTTTACCGGACACATTAAAGTATGTTTTCCGCGGAGATAACGATACCTATCCAGTGGTCATTTCTTCATCTCTTGGGAATCTCCGAGAGACAAAGTTGATCAATTCACTAAAGAAGAATAAGAAGGCTATTGGATAGAACATTGCTGATATCAAAGGGATTGATGCTACCTTGTGCTCTCATCATATTGCTCTAGAGGAAAATGTTAAGCCATCCCGCCAACCCCAACGCCAGTTGAACCCGATTATGAAGGATGTAGTACGGGCAGAGGTTCTAAAGTTGCTTGATGTAGGAATTATTTATCCTATTGTCGATAGTAAGTGGGTAAGTCCGATCCAAGTTGTCCCAAAGAAATCTGGAGTTACAGTCGTACGCAATGAGGAGAATGAATTAGTGCCAACACGGGTGCAGATGGGCTAGAGAGTTTGTATTGATTATCAGAAACTTAACGCCAGCACAAGGAAAGACCATTTTCCCTTACCATTCATTGACCAGCTTTTGGAACGAATAGCGGGGCACGCTTTCTATTGCTTCTTGGATGGGTACTCTGGGTATAATCAAATTGAAGTGGCTCTAGAAGACCAAGAGAAGAGGACGTTCACTTGCCCGTTCGGAACTTTCGCTTATCGCCGGATGCTGTTTGGGTTATGTAACGCTCCGAGGACTTTTTCAAGGTGCATGATGGGGATTTTTAGAGATATGGTTGAGAAGATAGTCGAGGTTTTCATGGATGACTTCTCTATTTTTGGTGACTCTTTTGATGCGTGCTTGGCTAATTTGAAGAAAGTGCTAACACGGTGTGAAGAGAAGAATTTGATATTGAATTGGGAGAAATGTCACTTCATGGTAACCAAAGGCATCGTTCTCGGTCACATTGTGTCATCCAAAGGAATCGAGGTGGGTAAGGCCAAGGTCAACCTAATTCGGAATCTCCCTACTCTGAAGTGTGTGAAGGACATTCGTTCTTTCTTGGGACATGCCGGCTTTTATCGAAGGTTCATTAAGAATTTCAATGCCATTGCTCGGCCGTTATGCTATTTGCTTTCAAAGGAAGTACCTTTTGAGTGGACCCCAGCATGTGAGAAGGCTTTCAACAAGCTTAAATCCAGTCTTATTTCACCACCTATCGTGCGATCTCCAGATTGGGAATTGCCGTTTGAGCTTATGTGTGACGCGAGTGACTACGCGGTCAGAGCTGTTTTGGGGCAAAGGAAAGAGAAGGAGACTTATGTGATTTACTATGCTAGCAAAATGTTGAATGATGCTCAAATGAACTACTCAACTACAGAAAAGGAGTTGCTATCTATTGTCTTTGCTTTGGAAAAGTTTCGGTCCTACTTAGTGGGGGCTCCAATCACCGTCTATACTGATCATTCTGCGCTCAAATATCTTTTCATGAAACCGGATGCCAAGGCGCGGCTGATTAGATGGATTCTCCTTTTGCAAGAGTTTGATATTACAATCAAGGACAAGAAAGGTGTAGAAAATGTGGTGGTTGACCACTTATCTCGCTTAGAGTTCGAAGACCACACTGCTCACATTCCTATTGGAGATTCTTTTCCCAATGAGCAATTGTTCGCTATTTCCTCAACCCCATGGTATGCGGACATCGTAAACTATTTGGTGACGGGTTTGACTCCAGCTCATTCAAATGCGCAAGAAAAGTGTTGTTTTCTAACCGAGGTGAAGAGGTTCTCCTTTGATGATCCATACCTTTTTAAGTGTTGTGCGGACCAACTTATTCGCCGTTGTGTTCCTGATTCCGAGCAACAAAGCGTGATTAAATTTTGTCACACGGAGCCTTGTGGGGGTCACTTCTCGTTCAAGAAGACCGTGGCTAAGATCTTGCAATGTGGATTTTATTGGCCGAACCTGTACAAGGACACTTATGCCTTTTGCTGGGGTTGCGCTCGTTATCAACTCTTGGGGTGTGTTACTCAACGAAATGAGGTGCCTCTTACTCCTATCATTATCATTGAAGTCTTCGATTGCTGGGGTATTGATTTCATGGGCCCTTTTCCTTCATCCTTCGGTTACCTCTACATTTTGTTGGCGGTTGACTACGCCTCAAAATGGGTTGAGGCAATTTCTACGCGCACCAACGATCATTCCGTGGTGGTTGAATTTCTGAGGGACAACATTTTATCGAGGTTTGAGATGCCAAGGGCTATAATCAGTGATCAAGGGTCTCACTCTGGCAACCGGGCCATTGCCACTTTGATGAGAAAGTACTTTATTATTCACAAGGTTTCAACGTCTTATCATCCTCAAACAAATGGTCAAGCGGAGCTAGCAAATCGAGAAATCAAGAGCATCTTGGAGAAGACAGTTAATCCTAACCGCAAGGATTGGTCGATGCTTTGTGGGCTTATCATACTGCGTAAAAGATAATTTTGGGCATGTCTCCTTATTGACTCGTGTATGAGAAAGCTTGCCATTTACTGATGGAACTTGAACACAAGGCTTATTGGGCAATCAAGAAGCTCAACTTTAATTTACCTCTTGCTGGTGCTCATCGAAAGCTTCAATTGACGGAACTTGAGGAAATGAGGTATGATCCTTATGATCATTCGAGTGCTTATAAGTCTAAAATCAAGGAAAGGCATGATAAAAGAATTGTGATTAAAACCTTTGAATCGGGCCAAAAAGTATTGTTGTATAACTCTCGTTTGCATCTTCACCCCGGTAATTGCGGTCCTGATGGGCCGGTCCTTATGAGGTTAAAAATGTTTTTCTTCATGGTGCAATAGAAGTAGTGAACATGAATAATGGATCCCTTTTTTGAAGTGAATGGTCAAAGGCTTAAGCCTTTTCTTGGGGGCTTCGAAATTGGAGAGCTCGATGAAGTTTTGGTCGATCCTGTGTACTCGGATGACCCTGTTTGATAGTTTGTCTTAATTTAAATTGCACGGGGAGCGAAAGCGTAACAGCTGAACTTAACTGTTTGTCGGACCCGGCCCCCGAATAGGGTGTACCCACCATTGACTTGGGTATAGTAGCTCCGCACGCCGCTACTAAAAGAAGGATCGTGTGCCCAGCTCTGGTTCGAAGGACAAAACATTTAATATCAGTGACAGAGGGCTTTAATTAGCTTTTCTGAAAGGAGTAATTCACAGTAAACCACTCACGCCTTCCAGATTAGCCCCAACGGGGGCGATAGGGATCCTTAGGTTAGGCCTTGATATTCCCGTGCTAACGCACTTGGCTCTATCTTGTTGCTTGGCTGGTTACGATCTTAGGGGACGTTGAACTTCATTGTTTGGTGGAGTCTAGCTGTGACTTTGACGCTCCGAGTTCTGATATTAAATTTGTATATATTGTACATACTTGTTTTTCTTTCTTGTTTTACCTTATTTTGCTTCGTATGCATGTTTTGATTGGTTATTTTCGTTATGCTTTTCTTGCTTTTAATAAAGTCCTGGAGACACCTCACATGAAAAGATATCACCAATGTGTTCGTGTAAAAAGGGCTTTCATTAGCTTTTCTTTGTAATAGTCTATCGTTAATGATCTATGCACTCCGAGATTGACCCTATTGGTGGCAGCTTAGGTCTATGGGTGAGGTTGATATTTCCTAGAGTGCAGACTAGGTTGTATCGTATCTTACTTTGTTTTGATCCAAGGGACGCTGAGCTTGATTGTTTGGCGAGGTCAAGCGATAGATTTTCTTACGGGCGCTAGCATAACAAACATTCTCAACAGTCTAGTATAGCCACCCATTACTTACCCCCCGGTAAGAAATGGGAAGAAAAGTATGATTCGTGTGATCGCGTGATGATCGGGTGGTGCATTTCATTCTGTGTTACTTGTTTTGATTTGTTCTTTGCATGTTCTTTATGTTCTTTTATTTTTTGTCTTTTCATTTTTATTTGGTTTGAAGCCGGATAACACGGGCCGGTGTTTCTAATGTCAATTGTTTTGTGGAAAGTCGTTCTCTTAAGTCTTGCAGGGTTTATGTGCTACCACACCAGTCTTGGTAGATTGGGTCTAAAGCTGGAGTGAGTGAGGCATTCAGGATCCCTAAGCATGGGTGCGGCTAGGCACCGCGGTTGTTAGTCTGATATAGCTTTGGATATGGCCCTGTGTGACTAGCTGTGGTTCCGAGTTGGTAGAACCGAAGGAGTAACCCCTGGAAGCATCTAATCTGGCTGGAGCAAGACATTGACATGAAATCCTCCTACTTAGTCAAAGTATTTAGGGGTTGACATTCCCCTTGGACGATACATTTGCGCACTCTTCCTTTCTTCACTCTTGTTCCTAATGCTATGAGGGCATAGCATCGCTTTAAGTTGGAGGGAGGGGTTAGCTTGTGTGCTATTTGTTTGATTTTTGTGCTTTTTGTTTCATTCTGTAATTTGAAAATCCAAAAACATTTGAAAATTGAAAAATCCAAAAAAAAATAATGAGAAAATTCAAAAATTTTAAAAATAAATAAAGGTTTTTACTTGCAAATCTTTCCTTTTATCATAGTTTTTAGCTTTTGTTCATGCACTACAACAAAAATGGTCTATTGCGACGAAAACTGTTGACGAAATTTAAATTCGTCGCCAAATGACACCTTTTGGCGAGGAAATTGGATTTTCGTCGTAAAAAGTGATATTTTTTTTGAGGAAAAAAATTCGTCGCCAATAAGTACCCATAGGCGAGGAATTTTAAATTTCGTCACCAATAAGTACCCATAGGCGACGAATTTTAAAATTCCTCGCCAATTAGTACCCCATAGGTGACGAATTTTAAATTTCGTCGCCAATAAGTATCCTCGGGCGATGAATTTCAAATTTCGTCGTCGATAGTGGACATTAAATTTTATTGTGGGCAATGCGAATTGCCCCGACTCTTTTCTCTCTCCTCCGAGGGAAAGGGATTCCGTTCCCCACCCTTTTTGAGAAAGGAGAGATGCTGCCGGTTCGCGTGAGCGCTTTTTATGAAGCTGGACGACAAGCGCTCGCGGAAAATACAGAGTCGCCACTTGGGTTTGAAGGTCCGATACCCAAGGAACCGTATTTCGAAGCACTTGCCGCGCTGTTTGATTTGAAAAAGTTAAGGAACCAGTCCGTCATAACCATATCTGGGTTCGGGAGCCAGGTTACGAGAGAGGAAGGGTTTTATGGCACCCCTCTCGCCCAATCCGGAGATCGGTCTCTACTTAGGCATTTGCGAAAATGTTTGTTTTTGCGATTCTGTTTAATTAATCGATTTTTAGCCAATTAGGGCGGGGGAAACAGTTTAATGGGGATTAAAGCTGTAACATGTTTGCAAGATGTGATAGATAGCATGGATGAGCAGTTAGTATAGGATGAGAACAGACTGCTGTGGGAGTTTAAACAAACTGGGAAGCCCTTGTTTTGGAGTGACGTGCGCAGGAAGAAACCAACATGCACTGAACAAGTCACTGCATGCTGTTCACTCCTGCGCGCATAATTCCAAGACAAGCGCGTGCCGGTGAGCTTAAAACCCACAGCTCTTATTCTCAAACCTTCTGGGCTCTGGAAGGACCAGTGCACACCCAGGACAAACCACGCAGTTTATAGGCAGCATAATATACAGTTTAAAGGCTGAAAAGCCCTACAAATTAATAAAACACCCCATAAACAGTGTGGGGACAAAATAATGGCTTAAGGCCAAGCTACCCGTGCAAGGCCACTCACTGGTCAGAGGCAAACTGTCGCGCGATGGAGTCACTCTGGCGCGCGAGGATGCGCCCTGGCGCACTGTCGCGCGATGGAGTGAGTCTGGCGCGCGATGGTGCGCCCTGGCGCACTGTCGCGCAATGGAGTGAAACCCTCGCGCGATGGTGCGCCCCGGCGCGGGATGATTGCGCCCTGGCGCGGACCAGACCAGTGCTTGGTTTACACATTTCTGGGTTACCGGGACAGATCCAGAATGTTCCCAGGGGGACTCCAAAACAGCAGAAACTCATATTAACTACAAGGCTAACAGTTTATACTAAGGAAAGCAGTAAACTGATTATTATCATGCTTGCAGAGTGATCTATACGTACATAAATAGAAAACAATAGGACACCAATCCCCACGCGGTCCATCTCATGCAGCACCGAAGTGTCGCGCGAGAGAGTGGGACCATCGCGCGCTGGTTCCTACCATGACAGTTTTTGAAACCTTGCCAGCTTTAGGACCAGGACTGGTATTGATTACCAGCCTTGGCCCTGCCAGCCCCCCTCAGGGATCAGAACAGAAAGACTGTAGGTATGCTATACCTTTGGTTGAGTTTGGAAGAGTATTTGAGCTTTGAGATTTGAGGCTTGATTGAGGTGTTTGATGATTGGAGGAGGAAGAACAAGTTGTGTTCTTGAGGGTTTTTGTATCTCTTTAGCTTAAAAGAGCACAAAATAGTAACCCTTTAAAATCTTGAACCCTTGGAAAAATCTAACCCTTTGAAAGAGAAACAAATGGGGGTATATATAGGGAAAAGGGATGAATCTGGTTGGAAACAGAGGAGTTCAGGCAGTCCACGAGGCCTAGCTGAGGCTGCATTGGTGGCCAACTGTCCTCCTTCAGAAAGGTTGGTGGTAGGTTGGACCGTCGCGCGACGGAGTGAGACTGTCGCGCGATGGTGCGCCCTGGCGCACTGTCGCGCGATGGAGTGGAACCCTCGCGCGATGGTGCGCCCGGGCGCGGGATAGTTGCGCCCTGGCGCGGACCAGCTGGGTTTTTGGTTTTTGAAGTGGCTTAGGCTAGGTTAGGTTCAAGGGTTTTGCAAACACTCAAAACTCAAACACGCTATCATTCCCGAGGTGTTCTTGATCCATTTCATCATCGGGGAATCAAAAACCGTAAGTAAACTAATCTGGAAGCCCAGATTGGGGTGTCTACAGTAGCCCCTCTTTGACGGCACTTGAAGCACCATCGACTTGGTACAAGTAACGTCAAAGAATTCTAGACACCCCTCAAGGCAATCCAGAGTAAAGCATACTAGCAAAGTAGACAAGTAAACTTAAGGAACCTGATCGGTGGAATGGACTGGCTGTCCATTGCCGGGGATGGAAGTAGAAGTGGACGAGCGAATCGCCGCTTGTTGATCGAATTTGGACAGGACAGACTGTCGCTGCAGATGTGGACGGGACAGGCCGTCGTTGCTGGGGATCAAGCTACCCTCGGCATAAAGTATTCCAACAAACACGGGTAGGTCGTGTCAGGTAGGTTGAATTCCATCTGTTGGGAATCAGAGCCAATCTCCTTATCAAAGACCATCCGAGACAGAGCAATAAGGCTGCTGGAAGATGCGTGTGAAGCTAGACTGATGTAGAGGTAGTCGTTCGGGGCAGGCCGAGGCGGACTCTCCTGGGGAACAACTAGTTGCAGATGGTGGACCATTGAACAAACCGTCGGACGATAATCTGATCGTCGTTGTGGATTGTATGGATGATATGGCTAGATACCGTTGATGGATTTGACAGGACCGGCTGTCGTGGGTGCGGACGGAGAGATCAATGAGCTGAGTGATCAAATCGCTGAGGAATTTGACATGGGAGGATCATCAGTATAAATGATCGAGCCGTTGAAGTCTGGATGGAAGGATCATCAGTATAAATGACCAAGCCGTTGCAGACAGGATGGGACAATCATCAGTATAAATGATCAAGTCGTTGGAGTCTGGAAGGGAAGATCATCAGTATAAATGACCAAGCCGTTGCAGACAGGATGGGACAATCATCAGTATAAATGATCGAGCCGTTGAAGTCTGGAGGGGAAGATCATCAGTATAAATGACCGAACCGTTGAAGACAGGATGGGACAATCATCAGTATAAATGATCGAGCCGTTGAGTTTGGACAGGACCGGCTGTCGTTGATTTGAGATGGGCAGATCAGTGTGCAGAATGATCGAGCCGTTGAGAAGTGGACAGGACCGGCTGTCGTTGATTTGAGACGGGCAGATCAGTGTGCAGAATGATCAAGCCGTTGAGAAGTGGACAGGACCGGCTGTCGTTGATTTGAGACGCAGATCAGTGTGCAGAATGATCAAGCCGTTGAGAAATGGACAGGACCGGCTGTCGTTGATTTGAGATGGGCAGATCAATGTGCAGAATGATCAAGCCATTGAGAAGTGGACAGGACCGGCTGTCGTTGATTGGAGATGGGCAGATCAATGTGCAGAATGATCAAGCCATTGAGAAGTGGACAGGACCGGCTGTCGTTGATTCGAGATGGGCAGATCAATGTGCAGAATGATCAAGCCGTTGAGAAGTGGACAGGACCGGCTGTCGTTGATTCGAGATGGGCAGATCAATGTGCAGAATGATCAAGCCGTTGAGAAGTGGACAGGACCGGCTGTCGTTGATTCGAGATGGGCAGATCAATGTGCAGAATGATCAAGCCGTTGAGAAGTGGACAGGACCGGCTGTCGTTGATTCGAGATGGGCAGATCAATGTGCAAAATGATCAAGCCGTTGAGAAGTGGACAGGACCGGCTGTCGTTGATTTGAGACGCAGATCATTTTATCGCATCCTGCCATGTGAACAATGCCGCAAGAGATTTTCGATCGCATCCGCTGACAAACAATAACAAAACCGCAGGAGATTGCATCGCATCCTTCGGCCAACAAATCGAGAGTTAGGGAGATTTCCATCGCCTCCGTTAAAAAACAGAACAAAACCGCAGGAGATAGCATCGCATCCTTTGGCCAACAAATCGAGAGTTAGGGAGATTTCCATCGCCTCCGTTAACAAACAGAACAAAACCGCAGGAGATAGCATCGCATCCTTCGGCCAACAAATCGAGAGTTAGGGAGATTTCCATCGCCTCCGTTAACAAACAGAACAAAACCGCAGGAGATAGCATCGTATCCTTTGGCCAACAAATCGAGAGTTAGGGAGATTTCCATCGCCTCCGTTAACAAACAGAACAAAACCGCAGAGATAGCATCGCATCCTTTGGCCAACAAATCGAGAGTTAGGGAGATTTCCATCGCCTCCGTTAACAAACAGAACAAAACCCGCAGGAGATAGCATCGCATCCTTCGGCCAACAAATCGAGAGTTAGGGAGATTTCCATCGCCTCCGTTAACAAACAGAACAAAACCGCAGGAGATAGCATCGTATCCTTTGGCCAACAAATCGAGAGTTAGGGAGATTTCCATCGCCTCCGTTAACAAACAGAACAAAACCGCAGGAGATAGCATCGCATCCTTCGGCCAACAAATCGAGAGTTAGGGAGATTTCCATCGCCTCCGTTAACAAACAGAACAAAACTGCAGGAGATAGCATCGTATTCTTTGGCCAACAAATCGAGAGTTAGGGAGATTTCCATCGCCTCCGTTAACAAACAGAACAAAACCGCAGGAGATAGCATCGCATCCTTCGGCCAACAAATCGAGAGTTAGGGAGATTTCCATCGCCTCCGTTAACAAACAGAACAAAACCGCAGGAGATAGCATCGTATCCAGAGTTAGGGAGATTTCTTCGTTAACAAACAGCAAAACAAATCGAGAGTTAGGGAGATTTCCATCGCCTCCGTTAACAAACAGATCAAAACCGCAGGAGATAGCATCGCATCCTTTGGCCAACAAATCGAGAGTTAGGGAGATTTCCATCGCCTCCGTTAACAAACAGAACAAAACCGCAGGAGATAGCATCGTATCCTTCGGCCAACCAAGACTTGATGGTAACCATTCTGGCCACCTTCCTGTTTTCAACATTTGACATATACAATATGCAAAGATGTATACTAACAAAATGCACAAATTGAAAGTGCAGATGCAAACTAAGGGCGGCTCCTAAGAGGACAATGATGCCTAAGGACTACCACTGAGCCCCAGTACTTTACTGTCTTTTGCTTCTGAGATGCGCACCCAAACAGAGAGACATTGAGTGGGCTGACGTGCCCAGTTGACATGAAGCAGTGTGGCATTGGGCCTGCATGCCCTTTCTTCGATGTACGGGCAGATGAGCCCCAGAGATATACTTTGCTTGGCCTTGGGCTGACGTGCCCTTGCCGTTGACGAGATTTCCACAGCTTATGGATTACAAAAGCTAGGGTAGCAATGTAAAATTTGCATTTTCCGCAGTTTATGGACAAAAACTGACCGCTAATATCTAATTTGCATTGACAGGTGAATTGAGTTGACACAGACATATGTACAGACGTGCCTAGCTCGAACGAAAAGGGGGAAAGAGCCCCAGGGAACAATGCGAACCCTTAGACACATGGAATACAATGAAATTTTGGGCATTAACGTGCCAAAACTCACAATATCCCTTTTAGACAGGCGAAACTGACACTTGCGAGGTCAAAATAGCTGTACAATGACCTGCACGAACAAATAGAACCGAGAATAGCATCTCGACACGACAATAGATTGAAATCTAGAAAAATGCCACAAAGATGGACATAAGACGCAAATGATGACTCGTATAGGCCCGGACTGAAACCGACACCCCCGTGCAGTCACATTAAGTCTACACGGTATGACCAAACTTGGCAAAAGCCCCTTTGAATAGGACTCAAAGGCAACTGCTATCGATTGCTATACGAATTGAAAAAGTGCGCGTAGGGTTGAGACCAATGCAAATAACTATGAACAAATGCGCGTGAACCTCAAACTAGCGCACATGACTGCAAAGCTACTGTAACTGCTCACACCAGACTTCGCTGAATTTAGAATAAACTGTGAGCCATTAGGCCTCGCCAGCATTTCGTTCTGTTTTTGATGCTTAAAATCTTTTAAGGCTTTATACTCAGCTTTGAAATTGAATTAGTAGTTTGTAATAAAACTAAAAGACAAAAGGTTTTCCCCCTTTCAGACGCCTCACATGCAGCTTGATCTTTGATCCTCTTCGACCTTTGATGTGTACCAAATGTCAACCATGGATCCAATTGATAGATTGTGACCGAGTCTCAAGGAGAGACTGCCTACGTATCCCAAGCTAGGGAATCAGGTCAAAACGTAGTTCAGGCCAAGGTTCACTCGAGTATTTTACCTCACCTTTTGTGCTCTAACTTTTGCCTAGAACCGCCACTTCGGGTTTTCGGTCTAGCGAGCTTTCAAACATTGCCTTTACTTTTGCCTAGACCTCCTTCATAGGATCTTGGTCTAGCAGGTTGCTCTAACTTTTGCTTGGAACTGCCCACCCTTGGGGTTTTCAGTCCAACGAGCTTCTCTCAGGGAAAAGGCTTTTGAGTTGATCCATGTTGACCAAGGTCTTGGATTTGTTGCCGTCGAGGTCGAAGAAATGATTGCAGCCCCAGATGAAATGGATGCAAGGTCCAAAGTGCTTCAGTTGACATGCTTTGCTCCAGGCCACTTTTGAACTTTCCAATTTGCGCTTGGCGGAACGCTGTTCCTGCAAATTTGAGGATGGTATGAGGTGCTGGACCTTCTGAGATTTGCTTTGTATGGTTTGGCGCCTGGTAGCAGGGGGATTTGATGTTCTTTTATCTCAGGGTCAACGTTAGGCATGTCATTTGAGAGACCCTGCCAAAACATTGATGAACTCTTCGAGCCTGTCTGACTGGACACAATGCTCCTCTGGGAACAGCTTTGAACCAAATTTGAACCATTTGGAGGTCTACTTCATCTTTCAAGTTTATTTGAAAACTACTATTTCAATTAATAGGCTGAGCATGCCTTTTGTCTTCCCTTTCGGCGAGGGAACACATTTCCTTGGGAATGATCCCATCGAAATCTATCCCTTCGTCGTCAGGGTCGACACAATTTATTCAAAAACCAGCGAAGTACTTAGAAGCAAGATAATGCATAAAGAAAGCCCCTCGGGGTTGCCAAGTACAGCAGACTCAAAACTTGAAACAAAAGCTACGACGTGGAGGGCCAGAGGCACAACCTCCGACTCAGAGCTAGACTTAGACAAATGCAAAATATTCCGTGTCAGACTTAGACGAAACGCCAATGCAAACTAGACGCGGTCTTGAAAATGCAATATTTAAAAAGCTACCATAGCTTCCACAAAAAGAGGTAGGATCCAGGCGGGTGTCAGGCCCAAGCAACAGCACTTCGGCTTCCTCGGCTTCTTCGACCAAACCTACTCAGTGTTCCTTTGATCAATGGACCTCAACCGGCTGTCTTCTCCTTTGTAAGCCCCTCATCACTGTCAATCCAGGTGTCGGCAGAGAAAGTCTCAATTGCACAAACAGCGGCCAGCAGGCTGTCCTCAGGCTCAGATAGGACTGGTACAGTTGGCTTAAATCGCGGATCGATCTGAGTAAGAGGTGGGGTTGAATTTAGTGGAGATAGTGGATGTCTGGGACCACGTGTGTGGAGCCATATTGGGTTGAGGTAAGGTTTTTGGAGGATCTCAGTCATTCCTCCTTCAATGGATCTAGACATAGTCACTGAACTCTTTTCTTTTCTTTTTTTTTTTTTTATCTACATAAAATTACAATATTATTATGAATGTGTGAAAAAGTGTATTGAACAAATGATAAAATAGTAAATTTAAGTGGATGAAAATAAAAATAAAAATGTGAATGATAAAAAAAGCATGTGAAAATCAATTCTCTAATTCTTTTGGTTTTTACTGTTTAAATGAAGACTGTAATAATGCAATGTACTACTATATAGATAGACTTGATCAAAAATGGCACCTGACGGTGGGACCACCAGGGCTGCTCTTATAATAAGTTAATGTACCATATGCATGGACTTTGAACAAAATAGGCACGTGAACGGTGGGACCACAAGGGCTGCTCTTAAAAATCTTTAAGCATCGGCCAAATTTTTTGGACTCGGTTCCCGTCTATTTGACTCTCGCAGCAGTTTGGTCTATTTGGGTGCATTTGGGTCATTTAAAAGTATTTTAAACGGTTCATATTTAAAAAATTGTTATTTTTTTAAATATCCCTTTAAATCTGGGCCATCCAAAATATTTTTGGATATTTTGAACGGCCTAAATGCAACAAATGATCCAAATTGATCTAAAGCAAATAGACGGAATCTGCCCAAAACTTTTTAGGATTTCTTGAACCAGTGATAGTCTGATCTTTTTAGCATGGTTTTTTAAATTTCTTTCTTTTAGTTTTCACAAAATTTGGGTTAAATTCTTACACTAAATGAAACAAGTATAAATGTATAGATTAACGTTGACAAAAATTCATAAACGACAAAAAAAAAACCAAAACTAATTGGAAATTTCGAATTTTGGGGATAAAGTTGGAACCTTTTTTACCAATAAAACCAAAAGATTTTATTAACAACAGAAGTACTATTTTCATCAACGAAAATACCAATAGAAGTTGTGTAATTCACCCTTTATGAATTGTGAATTAGCATGTTTAGGTTTTGTTTCAAGATATGTGCACAAAGTACCTGAAAAACTAACGAAATGTTTACACAGACGAATATATACTGAAGAAAAACTAACAAAATGTTTCCACAGACAAACTGAGACAACTGAACAATGGGTTATCCCTCGTCACTATTTGAACCCTTTGAACCTTCCGAACCTAAATTATTTTGGCCCACTACAGTATGATGGCATGATGATGGTCGGGGATGCAAAATGTACAAGGTCAATTTAAATTCCCCAAGCCACCAATTGAGCAGGGCATATGATTTTTTGGGTATCCGTATCACATAAGCAAACATGCATGTAATACCATCAGCAGGTTTTGAGCTCTTTCCTAATCCGCAAAAATGTCATTTTAATTTTAATTATGACCATTAATTCAACCCATTACGTGAATATGTGGTTTATAATTGGTTGGTGACAATGGACCACGCGGATTATTGAGTTAAATATCCAAGAAATTTCCAAGGTGAAGAGGAGACTCATGAAATCATTGCGCCACCAAGGAATTTTGGGCCCCGACAATTAATTACGACAAAAATGGTCTATCGCAATGAAATTTGAAGATAAAATTCCCATTTCATCGCCAAATTGGACCAATTTGGCAATGAAAATGAAATTTCTTCGTGGCCAGTAGGTAACATCTGGTAACGAAAATAAAATTTCGTTGCCAAATGCAAGGCTAATCACTTTTTCAAATTTCAAAAAATTAAAAATATTTTAAATAAATAATACATATCGATATATATATTACATATTTTACAAATTATTAAAAAAACTAGTAATATATACTATTAAATTTTGCAATATTATCAACAAAATGACAAGTGGCCTAGTGTTTGGAGTGGTAGTTTAGAAACTGGAGGGAGTATGCAGTACTAGTATATATATAGATCTCGGGGGGATAGAGAGATAGACACACGAGCTCTCATGCATTTGATATATTGTTAAAAGTATTAGTTGCATTCTCAATTCCAAAGTTCCAAACTATATATGTGTTCATCCTTAAACATGTATCTCCATCCACTCCTCTTGTTTCTTTCCTACCTCCTATTACCACAACCCACACTAGGAACGGACATGGCCAGTACTGCCAACATCATCGCAAGAGACAATATAACCAACGACAGCTTCTTCATCACCAAGCCCGACTGCCCACTCAATTGCGGAAACGTAACCGTCCCTTACCCGTTCGGCTTTAAGTCGGGCTGCTACATCAACGATCACTTGAACCTCACGTGCAATTACACTTTCGACCCTCCAAAGCTCCGCCTAGGCGGCCTCGAGGTCTCATCAATCTCCCAAACCCAAGTCCGGGTCCGAAACTCCGTCGCTGTTCGGTGCTACAACGAGACCGGGGCCACCAACTATACAGAGCCAAGGTGGGTGAAGCTGGCGGAAGGCAGAACGTTTTCGTCGACGACAAATAAGTTTACCGTCGTCGGCTGCAATGTCTTTGCCTTGATCTCGTGGCGGCACGAAGACCGGGATTTCAGTACCGGATGTTTGTCCGTGTGCTCGGAAAATGCCGAAGTGCTTCCTGGGAATTGCACGGGGATTGGCTGCTGCCAAATCGATATTCCAAAGGGGCTCAAAAACTTCAATGCTACGGCTACCCTGAGCAGGGTTTCCAGTGAAACTAAAACCGAGGTTTGGATTTTGTTTCCTTTTTTTCTGAAAACTTCCGCATGAAAAAAATTGCCTTCTCTTGGTGTATCCATAATAGCAAATCAAAAAAAATAAGGATCTGCTCTAAGAATAAATTCTAATATTAAGAGCAACCCGCTTTGATACCAAATTCTAACTCCCCTAGGAATATAAATATTTGATAAGTATGATTTCTTTAATCAACCAACCAACCAACTAATAAGTAAATCAATCTCATAAACAAAAAGCAAACAAATAATGAATCACTAGTCGCCCATTCCCATAAGTTCGAGAAAAAAAATCACAAACAAACACAATCAAATAAAACATTGTGGACACCATTAATCTTACCCAGTATCACTCTTCTCACTCCAACTTGCTTGCCGAATCGCTCGTTCACCACGTTCAGTACTTGACTGCTGCTGCCTTAAATTGACAAGCTTTCCATTTGCCTTCCGGAAATCTACTGAAGGACTTTAACTTGCCCAGGAATCCTCCTAGAGCTTTTCTCAAATAAATTGGAGAAGATATTGAAACATCTTGGAGATGTCTTGTATGCTCAATAATCCATCGATCTCATTGTACTCCAAGATTCAAAGCAAAGCCACTCAGAATTATTTTTATCTTCAAAAACCATGTTTATATTGGCTGCGCTCTCTTTCTCAATCACAATACACGTTTTGTATATATGTGGCTTTTCCGCTGCTTTTACTGGCCCCTTTTTGTTTTTATATGGTTTTTTTTCCAAACCTACGAACCAACTTCCATATATGGCCGCCCCCTTTTGTTTTTTACTTTTGATTTCACGTTGCTTTTTTTTACAAAAAAACAGAAGGTGCCGAATGATAATAGATTGATCCCTCCATCGATCCATTTCGCTGTAGTCGACCTTCTTTTTTATCCAAAACGCTCCCTTTCAATCACAAATAATAATATATATGACCCATTTCCACTCTAATCTTATACAGACTCGCTACGCTTAAAAAAAGATAAAAAGAAATTATAACTCGATAAATAGGGATACAATTAAACGTGCATTTTGTCATGAAAAATGCCAACAAATAGAGACCGTGCGCTATGGCCCTAACATATTGTAGTATCAAACCAACCAGTAAACATTGCGGAGTCCATAATGCATATTGATGAAATACCATTAGATATTAATACATAATAATTTTATTCTTAAAAATACTCTTCATTAGATGATCTCGACAAGCTGTAATAAATCAATGGTTTCGATTGTCCCAGGCCCAAAATATGTAAAATTGGACGTTCGAGACCGTTGGATATATAGAAGTTTCACCCCTTTTTCCCCAATTTTCTTCTTTCTTGTTAAGAGTTAAGATCAAAACTACCTGAAATTAAAAGTCAATCTCTTCTATCTTGTTTTTATGCCTCTTATAGGTTTCGTCCACCTGTAACTATGCATTTCTGGGGGAGCAAAATCGCTTTGAGTTCGAAGGTGAATCAGATTTCAAATATTCCCCGAGAGAATTTGAAAAACGAATCAGGCGTAATGTACCCTTGATAATAGATTTTGTGATCGCAAATCAGAGTTGTTCTGAAGCTCGAAACTCAAGTACATTGGAGTGCCGTGGTGATGACAATACTTCATTTTCATGTCATGACTCGGAGAGTGACTATGGAGGATATTTTTGCATCTGCAATCAAGGTTACAAGGGCAATCCTTATCTCAATTCTGGATGCACAGGTTTGTTGTTGGCTATGCTGTATTTGTTTTTTCAAATTAATCATACTGCCATGGTATGGGGTAGACTCATAAGAGCATCTCCGTTAGATTCCCCAAATAGAAAATTTACGCGATCATGCATGAAATCTGTGCTCCAACAAATTCCTTGAACCCTAAATAATTTGAAGTCATCCTACAAATTTTCTTTCTCTCTTCAAATTTAGGGAATGTCCCTCACCCGTCAAGCCTTTACCGATATCCAAATGAGTTTAATTTTTTATGGAAGCCCTTAAGAACATGTTTTAAACAAATTGAACTGCTCCGATTATTTGCGTGGTGGTCCGAAAAATATATTATCAAACGTTTTTTTTTTCTGAAAAGCAAAGAAAGCAATATTTCATTGATATAACAAAATATTACAAGAAGAAGGAAATAGATGAGACAACCCTAAGAAATCCCAAACTGTAGTTGGCAAGGTACGTACCAAGCTATCAAAAATATCTCCCACAATGTTTCCCATATGAATCTACCATTACACTCCAAATATCAAAATTTTCATGCGAAGACTCCCGCATCTTCTTTGTGCTCCAAAAAGATCCATACGATTCGAATACCAAAAACGCCCCTTTAACGTCTTTCTTGCCCTTGACCTTTTTACTTGCTTTCCATTTGAAATCTTCCCCAATTTCTAGTCTGGCTCCACCTCTCGAATTGAATTCTCACTTTTCTTGTCAAACACAACCTCTCTTTCTTTTAGAGCTTATCCACCGAATTCCCACCCAAGGAAGATGAAGGGATTGTAACAAGGGAAAATGACGGTTCATGACGTGTTTTGATAATTAATACCGGCCAAGGACATTTTCAGCATTAAAAAAATTCTATGTATATCCTTAGCGGTTGTTAATTATCAAAATACGTCCGTGACCGTCATTTTCCCTTGTAACAATTGATGGGTTCAAAGTGTTGCCCGCTCGTATTTCATTCTTTTGGGTCATTCGAATTGGCCCATCTCCCTTAACACTAATCCCCATCACTTCATACTTTTGGGCCACTCGAATTGGCCCATTGACCTTAACATTTGAAACCGCAACCTGCTGTTCTCTATTAGGCCCATCACATTTGAAATCCCCTCCTGTTCTCTATTATCGAACGAATTGTCTCGTCTCTAGTACGGGCCCAATCTTTCTTTCACTTGTTTTTCTTTCACCAATTTGAATATGAATTTTAAAAATTTAAAAGGTTAAGTATTTGACTAAATGATTCAAAAACAAAAAAGTTTTTTTTTTTTTTTTTGTGTGCGCATAACACACGATTTTCTAACTAATAAATATTTTGAAAACAATTATAATAGAAGTAATTAAGCAATAAAAGAGTTTTGGTCAACTTTTTAGTAAGGTGAAAGACATTATTTTATATTTAGAGCAATAGAAGTAGAAAAATATCAAAAGTCATACCCCTTCCAATAAATACTGTCCATTTACACCATTCACATTTCTCATAAAATTTTCTATATTTTCAAATTTAGAATATATTTTGTATGTAATATGAATATTGTTTGATAGATACCACTTAATTCTATTGAAAAAAGATTTTAATAACCATAAAAATTATTGTGAAGATTGAAATTTAGACAATTTGTTGAGACAAGTGAACAATGAGATGAACAATATATGTGGGACGGAGGATAAAATAACATAGTTTATGAAAAATCTTTGTACGTGGGATGGAGTATAAAATAATATAGTTTAAGGATTTGTTGTAGTGCAGCACAGAAACTTTTGATAAAAAGTATAATTTTGATGTTAACTTTTGATGTATTTGGTAAAGTTTTTTTTTTTTTTTTGGTATCTTATATTTGTCTTGATGTATTTGGTCATTTTAATTTTGAGAATAAAAATGGAGTTATCGCTAGACAGTGTTTTAATAATACTTTTGTGTGACATGGGGTGAAACTAAACTACCAACAAGGGGTGAACTAACCACAATTCTTTGTTTTCTTTTTCTCTTTTGGAATCGAACTAACAACAACTCCCTACATTCGAAATTCTATGGACCATAATGATCTTGGATGTGACCAGAAATTACAATTCCCTATATATTCGCAAGACACTGTTTTATTTCTTTGGTTAAAATGTATAGATAGATGAATTTTTTTTTTTTTTTGTTAAAGTAGTAGTACTGATATTGATAATTAAGTGGGTAAATATAATGTTCGAAAAAGATAAAGGGACTGGTGGCCGTGCATATCGATCGGTACCGACGACCACGTGAAAAATCAGCTCAATCCGATATGTATATTTGTTCCGTCTAATCTTCCCATTTTTTAAAAAATCGGGAAAAAAATGAAAAAATTGGATCGAACACATATACATATCGGATTGAGCTAATTTTTCGCGATGCCTACTCGGTTTTGTTTTTTTTAAATTATTGAATGACTCGAATTATTTGTGCGGGACCCGTAGTGGGCCCCGCGTGCCATCGGTACGTTGCTCATTGGTACCTATAGCAGTTTTGTATAATGTTATATACGGACCAAAGATAGACTTGCAGCAGCCTGAGGTGGCAAACACTGATTTCTCAGTTCTAGAACGGGTCAAACCAAGTACTCCTATCAGCTGCTGGCTTGTTCGTTTTGGATTTAGATTTTGAGTGGAGAGAGATAGAGAGAAAAATGAGAGTAATGATTGAGAGGAAAATTATTAGAGATCGTGCGCAGAAAGAGAATCCAAAATCCCAAAAACCAAAACGAACAAGGTTGGCTCTGTCGGCTTGTATTTAATCTTCACCTTTAATTATTTTACATAGACGAATAGACAATTAGGAAAGTGATGTTTAAAATCTTTCCGATTGATTAATTTGATATAAAATCATAAGTTAGTTTAGCTTACCAATTCCTTAATGTTCTATTGGCAGATATTAACGAGTGTCTCAATCCCACGCTCAATAACTGTCATGACAAAGCAAAATGCACCAATACTGCAGGAAGTTTTAATTGTACATGTCCAGATCATTACTATGGCGATGGAAGAAAAGATCGTGACGGAAGTACTGGATGCGTTCGGGAGGCCTCACAATCCTCAGGGATAAAGTTATCTCTAGGTACGTAAGCAAAATTGTCCAACTAATAAAACCTGCTTCAAATCCATTTCTCTTTTTGGTAAAGTCATGCACAATATGCATGGTTGCTCGGTTGCATTCACATAGTAGTTATCATAAGTGTTTTGGATGGAGTTATCGCACAATCTTGATATTAACGTTACATATATACGAATAAGTATCACTCTATAGTACTTAAGATATTACCCGGTTTCGGTATATTGGTCACGGATGGAATTTAAGGCTCAATCTAGTTAAGTTTGGTTTGGTCACCATTGATAGTAGTGGGTCTTAACATGCAAGTTGTTGGGATGGTTTTGTTTTCCTTTGATGAGCTGGGCTTCATAAGAGAAAATACGCGCTGTTTGTATAAAAAATTTTCTTGGGTAAATTTCACTTGATGTTTCTGGCAAATGCAAATACCTCACTTAAAGTTTTCAAAATATCACTTTAGTCACTACAAGAAAATGCATCAAAGACGACCTGATTGTCGACGCAATGCATTTTATGTCGGCAAAAGTAAGCTTTTGCCGATGCAAAAGTTGTTCATGTAGGTAAAATGTAAATTTTTTGGCGACGAAAAGAAGTGCATCGGCAATGTTGTTGGCAAAAGTAAGGTTGGCGGGAAATATTCTCCCATAAAATATTTGCCGACGAAATTTTTTTCTAGCAATGAAATGTGCATCAGCGAAAGTTAAATATTTTGGCGACGACATTTTTGTGTCGGTGATAGTAACTTTTGGCGACAAAATGTGCATCGCCAAAAGACAAATCTTTCGGCGATGAAATCTTTGTGTCGGCAAAAGTAAAAGTTGAAATTTTTTTTTTTGGGCAAAAAAATTGAAGAACACATGGATATCTACTAATTTGCGAAAAAAAAAAGTTTTATTGTTTTTTTCAAAAAATGTATTTTTTTAGGTTCTAAGTTTGTGGACAAATTTTTTTTTTTTTTGGAACAGAGGAGTATATACATTTATGTGTGTGTGTTTGTGTTATTTGTATGTATAGACAATATTATGTGGTAAATATAAGGTACGTATATAATTTCGTATTTGTTAGTTTTTTGAAGATTATTGCTTCTTTATGACGAGACAAATCTAAAAAGAACAAAATTACAATTAAAATTTAATTTTTTTTGAATAAAAGACAAAAATAAGCCAATCAATCAATTTTTTTATCTTTATTTAAAAAAATTGGGGTTTGATCATAATTTTTTACTTTTTAGATACATCCCGTCACGAAGAAGCAATAGTCCTCGAAAATTCGACGAAAACTAACTAATGTGAATTTTGTTTGAATAAGAAGAAAAAAGCTTTCTGGCTTAATTAAAATGCCAAACGAAGCCTAAAAAGATATAAGAGTATGTAATAATGTATCTAGTGTAAAATATTTGTATATGTACTGTATATGTAAGGATAAAAAAAGGAAATTGATTTTAGCACTCTAAAAATTGATGGTGGGACTCCAAAATGACGTCGTTTTGTGTGTCAAACACAGTTCAGTTTTGGAGTCACTCTATCAATTTTTGGAATGCCATAATCATAATCCTTAAAAAAAACTGTATATATAGGTTATATATATTAGATATTGCAGTATTATTAACAAAAAGTAAATTGGTGCAGTTGGTAGACATGTGATGTGGACACTTTGAGGTCTTGAGTTCAAAACACGGGGTACGGGTTAGCACAACACCAACAGATGCACATTTTTTTAAAATTTACTTTTGGCGATACAAAAATCTCGTCGGCAAAAGTGTCACACTCTTTGTTTTTAAAATCCCTTTTACCGACGCAATACCATTTGCCGACAGATATGCGGATGCAAACTTGCATCGCTGAAACTATACTTTTGCCAAAGAAGGATAATTCACGTCGGCCAAACCCTTTCCTAACTTATCAGTGCCAACAACTTGCCGACACAAAATTTTTCGTCAGCGAAAACCTTTGCTGACCCATATACACTTTTGCCGATGTACTTTGTTGTGTCACCAAATCTGTATTATCTTGTAGTGAGTATAAAGAAATGGAATTGTGCATTTACCACTACCTGCGGGTTTTAATAAGATTGTAAGCGCTTGTCACTTGATCCTAACACATGCTACCCATCCTGACACCTAAAAACTCCCATGCCTCTTGAGCCACCTTCATAGTTTGGATTAGATAACCAAATATCCAAAAACCTAAAAGGTTTTGAACCCCAATCCCAGCAGTATAGTCATCTACCAACATGATAGGGATATGGTCAGATATGGGTCTAGGAAGACCCCTTTGCTAATTACAATATAAATCACACTTTAATATAATTATACTACTATTTAAGCAATTAAATTATAGTTTAATTGAATAAAATGTTTTCATTTTTTATTTAAAAGTTTGGAATGATACATTTTTTCTCAGATTCATCTCCGTTTACTTGTCAAGAAATTGCTACAAAAAAATTACTTTTGAGAAACTTTTAGTTAGATGAAGCAAGGAAAAATGAACCCGGCTAAGCGGTGCTGATTTTACAAATCGGGTTGAGTCGTGCTACATGGAACATGACGTTTTCTAGTACACGTCAAAATTGTTTGTTGAGGGTATTTGAGTCTTATTGTCTCCAAAATTTGCACCATCAAAGCCAAAGTAACTTTACGGTTTTACATTAGTTTGAAATTTAAGGGAGAGAAGTGATATTTCAAAAACTTCAGGGGAGGTCTATGCATTTTTCAGAAATATTGGGGAAGATTAGAGAAATTTATCCAAGTTTTTTTTTTTTTTTTTAGCTGATCAAAAAAATTATTTTATAGAGAGTATTGTCATACGAACTTGAAAGCTTAGTTGTATGATTGGTCCCTATCGTGTCATTCTAGTTTTTTTTTTTTTTTTTTTTTCCGAGGGAGAAAAGTTTATTAATCTAGTAGGCGAAAGCCTAATTAAACATGAGACAAAAGGGAGCCCATGGGACTTTCTGAGCATACGTATGTGTAGCCTGATTACAATCACGTTTAATGAAATTGAAGTCAAGGAATAAAAGAATTCTTCAACGCACAACAAATCATGATGAGTAAATAGCACCGCAATATCAGAAGGTGGGCCGTGCGTAGGCATTGCAATTGGACGCACCCCGTCCAGAACGGGGTGGGTAAACCCGTTCCCCTATCGGGGTGGGAACATGGGTACCCAAAAAATATTTGACCGGGGTACGTACAAACCCACCCCGCCCCGTTACCATTCCTAGTCATGTGAGTCCAAACAACTTCTCACAATTGCTTCCGAATCTGATTCAATAGACACCCGTGGAATTTTAGAAGCTATCCCCAGTTCAAATCCATCCCGAATTGCCAGCGCTTCTACAAATCGAGCCAAGATAATTCTAGGATGAATATTCAGCGATATACGTACCCAAAACCTAACCATCTTCCCCGCGAGCAGGAGCTCTAGTTCCAATTGTTTTTGTGTTCCTTGATGCTGCCGCATCCACAATATTGATCTTGACTTGATTAACCATAGGGCGTTGACAGGCCCAGATCTCATTTCGAGTCAGTTTTGGTGAAGGATGTGAGACCTTGGTATTCGCCTCTCGAAACTCATAAAAATCACTGTGCCTAGCTAATAGTTAAACTTCGTAAATTTCCGTTTGACAAAAAAAAAAAAAAAAAACTGTTTAAAGTGCATACTTTCATCCGTGCCTAGCTACTCGGTACTTTAAACAAAATATCGTATTTATAATATTCTATACAAAATACTCGATCAAAATGAGGATGCAACAACATTTCAAAATAGTAGGCCAAGTTTGACGGGCTTTAGTTTAAGTGGATAGGGGAGTATAAAGGAGGCACCAACTGCACTTCACTTCACTTGCTACTTATTGTCTCATTATTATGGCTTATATTCAAATTCCACCATTGGAAATTTTTTTAGAATTCTTCCACCATAAATGGAAAGGAAGTTTCATCCATTTTTTAAGGTGGGAAAGAGAGACAAGAATGATGTTTGCTCCTCCATGAGGTCACATGGTCCATTTTCACGGAGGCAAACATTCCAATCCTTGAGACCATTGGAGATATGAGCAAGCTGACGCGGACATTGGTTATTATGAAAATAGACAGGAATTGTGAAAAAAATGAGAATGATATCATATATACTACCACTACTCAATTTGAATCGTAACCAATTTACTCTCATGGAACACAAAGTCTTGTCAAAGCTCATTACATACAACATACTTCAAAAATAGTTTTTATTCGTTTTAAGTAGAGAGTACCTAATGACTGAATCTATACCTAAATTTTTCGCAGGATTGAGCATTGGCTTCTTGTCATTACTCATAATTGTAACTTTGCTATACTTCGGCATAAAGAGAAGGAAGCTAATCAAACAAAGGGAGAAATTCTTCGCACAAAATGGTGGGTTATTAATGAAGCAAAAAATTTCTTCAATTAATAAAACAAGTACTGCAGAGCCGCTGAAAATCTTCACAGTTGAAGAGCTAAAGAAAGCCACTAACAACTATGCCAAGGACAGGATACTTGGCCAAGGTGGTTACGGTGTGGTTTACAAGGGAATTCTACCTAACCAACGCGTAGTTGCCATCAAGAAGTCTAAATTAATGGAGGTGGACCAAGTCCAAGTAGACCAGTTCATCAATGAGTTGTTGATCCTAACACAAGTTAACCATAGGAATGTTGTGAAGGTCTTGGGGTTTTGTTTCGAATCAAAAGTTCCTGAGCTTGTTTACGAGTACATTTCAAATGGCACGCTGTCCCAGCATATTCATAAGAAATTATCCTGGTTAACGTTGGATCATCGATTGCGAATAGCCACAGAAGCAGCCAGTGCACTTTCTTATCTTCACTCTGACGCTTCCATTCCGATAATTCATAGAGATGTCAAGTCTGCCAATATATTGCTAAATAGTGATTATGTGGCAAAAATAGCGGATTTCGGTGCTTCGAGATTAGTCCCCTTGGACCAACCTCAAGTGATCAATACAATTGTACAAGGAACTTTAGGTTATTTGGATCCTGAGTACTTACAATCTGGCCAGTTAACAGAGAAGAGTGATGTTTATAGTTTCGGAATAGTTCTAGCGGAATTAATGACCGGAAAAGAGCCTATTTGTCTTGAGAAGTCTGAAGCGGAAAGATATTTAGCGATCTACTTCATTGTGTCAATGAAGGAAAATAGGTTGTCCCAAATTTTGGAGCCTCGGGTGTTGAAGGAAGGGACGTCGGAGCAACTCCAAGCAATTGCAGAGCTTGTGAAGAGGTGTCTTAGTTTGAAAAGTGAAGAGAGGCCTGCGATGAAAGAAGTGGTTACGGAATTGGAACGTTTAAGGAAGTATAGAAAGGATCCGTGGGATGTTAATCAGCAAAGTATTGAAGAGACTGAAAATTTGCTAAGCAGAGAAGCACGAGTAGACTCCTACACTGAGCCACCAAGTCTCGCTACCAGCGCGACTGAAATATCTGGACAATATAGTTTCAACTGCAGCATGACGTTTCCGATTGATAGCTCCCGGTATTAAGCGGTGGTGCTTTGTCTCATAGCTCCGGGTATTCCAAGGTAATGTGTCGGGCTTTCTAATAGCATTCTGGGTTCCTACAGACAAAAATGCTTTTGAATTCACTGTTAGAACAGTTAGGAACTCGCTTTACATTCTTGGGAATGGTTAAAATGTTTGTGGGTATCATTACTGAAAACTCTCATGAGACTTCACTCGTCCTACTAGATTAACTAGGGGTTTAAAAGGCTTGTTGCACGTGCTAAGTGTAACCGTGAGTCCTACGAAAGTGGCGTTGAATAATCCAGTTAGTTTTTATTTACTTGTATAAATTTCCTTTTGTTTTGCTCGAGAACTAGTAAAATGTAAGTTAGGGGTGTGATAAGCACATAATATTGTATGTTCATGTGCTTAATCTATCACGTTTATCATGTTATTATAGTTATTATTAATGTTTTAGATAATATTGCGCGTGATGTATGTTTTGAATGGTTTCAGATAATTTAATATAAAGTTTTTCTGTTGGCACCAAAATTTTACTTGACCACTCGCGCGCACAAAATGAAGCCCTCTTGTTTCAGCCATGCACGTGGTCTGATTCCAAGTGCCAGGAAATGTTTGAAGTGCAAAGATTAAAAGAATAAATAATGGAAAATCTAAAGTGGAAAGAATTAAAATAAAAAAAAAAAAAACGAAATTGGAGGTGCTCATTGAATTATCAGAAATGATACTGATACAAACATAAATCGATTTCCTTTTTGGCCATGTTTTGGGTAAAAAAAAATGATCTGAGCCCCTCATTCTGTTTAAAATATTTTGTTTATGATCCTGCAAAAAATAAGCTCAATCCGGTACCGGTAAGAACGTTTATAAAACATCCAACTTTGCTTTAAAATTCAGGCTGAAATCTGTGACAAAGTTGAATGTTTTGTAAATGCCCTTACCGATATCAGATTGAGCTAATTTTTTCCTAGAATCATAAACAAAGTATTCTAAACAAAATGACCGGTTCCGATCATTTTTTTAGACCCAAACGAGACCCAAAAAGTCATTTGTACTCGTTGGTACAGATATTAATGCTATGTTTGGTTTGGTTTTTGAATTTTTTTTTTGAAAAATAACAGGGGTAATAAGTGGAAAGAGATAGAGAAGGAAATGTTGAAAATAAAGAGAATTTACGGAGAATTTATGGAGTGTTTTTTTAAAAAATTCATTTTGAAGTGTGAAAAGAACAAAACATTAAATATGTATCAGTAGCACCACTCTTGAATTGTAACTACCCAATGTCACATCCAATTGCTTCAAGCTTCAAATACGCCTGAAATGCCAGTGGCAAAATTCTATTATGCTTGCCGAAGTGAAGTGTACACCCACGCACTACTACAATAAACCATAAAAATCACAGCTATTGGTTGTGATTGTAAGTTTTTCATCACGCTCTTGCTACCGTGATGGATTTGGGTGTGATTGTAAGTCACTCTCTTTTATCACGGTTATGAAACCGTGATTAAAAGAGAGAAACAATCACGGCCACAAGATGTGATCATTTCTCTTCTATCACGGTTATAAGTCGTGATTGTTTTCTTGTCATTGCCAAGTTTTGAACTCATGCACCCTTGATTGATTTCCCAAACTCTTACCACTAAGCTAGCCAAGAACTTCTATTCCATCAAGAAAACAAAAATATTTATACTTACTTCCTAAAGTGGGAAAACTTTTTTTTTTCCCCTTAAAATTTACTGAATTTTTTGAACTGCAGAAATCAAAACTATTATTAGTCCAGACGATTGACACGAAAGCATGTTTAAGTGATCGTAAGTGTACTAAAATTTGCTTCATAAAACAGTATGCATGCAGTGAAGTTTATAAAGGAAGAAGTCGAATCCATGAAATTAGTGAAGTGAACCATAACGAATTGTGTATGTATAAATCAGTATCCTATCATTTGACAAAAAAATAATGCACAATGTATAACCCTTTCGGTTGTTTTTTCGTTCTTCGATTTTCTTTTTCCTTAAGCAGGGGCTGAGTCATTTAATTTTTCAATTTTTTGTTGAATCGCATATACAATTGCTAAAGCTCTTTCCCTCAACCCCACCACATGCATTTCCCTTTCATTATGTTCTTGTTCAATCTTTTTTTTTATTATACGTGAATATGCAGATAGGTACTTCACATACCCATAGGATTGAACACAGCAAAGGATCTCACCGCACCTACGTGGGGCTGAAATTTAGTTCTCACTGCTTAATTTGAGTGTTTAACCTCACCAACCAACCACGAAGGCTTAAGCCAACTAGTGAGTGGAAAAATTCAAGTATTTGCCAACTGAATTAGCCACTCAACTATTGGATTTCTGAAACCTGATTCGATTTGTTTACGCTTCAATAAGGTTTTTTTTATTTTAATGAGGGTAATAGTTTTGTAAATGATGAGAGATCGGTTGTCATTTCCCAAACTTTTTTTTTCCTAAATGGGTAGGCTTTTTATCTCGCTGCAAGAGTGAGATCATTTATCTCACTTTTTTTTCGTGTTAAAGTTTTTTATTGTTAGGATCGACACACACGCACACAATTTACGAGTATAAACAGTAAAGAATAAACACAAAGATATACGTAGTTTTCCAAAACCGGGTACGTCCAAGGGAGCGAGAGCGGCTGCTGTTCTTTATTATCACAGTAGTGAATTAGGGTTTATAACATAGAGTATTTATAACTACTCTATTCTAACCCTAGTCTGGTATTTGGTCTATATCCCAAAAAAACCCCTGTACGAGCCGTACTGTACCGCGGGAGGCGTTTCCCCCCGCACCCCCCAATTACGTAACTGAGCCACAGTTCTAACAATCTCCACCTTGGCGAATTTACTCTCACCCATTCAGAAGATAACCATCACCATCCAGTAAGTTCGGGGATGCCTCCCTTTTCTTAACACCGGGAGACATTAACCAAGTCCAAGCAATGCTCAAACTTGTCTGCAGTAACCGTCTTTGTCAACATATCAGCTGCATTCTCAGAAGTGTACACCTTTTCCAGTATCAAATCACCTGCATCAATCAACTCTCTTACCTTGTAAAACCTCACGTCGATATGCTTGGTTCGAGCATGATACACCTAATGCTTTGCCAAATAAATGGCACTCTGACTATCACAATGCAACTGAACTCCACTTTGATCTACGCCAAGCTCCTTAACGAACCCTTTCAACCACAATGCCTCCTTAGCCGCCTCAGTCACCGCTATATACTCAGACTCAGTAGTAGATAAAGCCACCAGAGGTTGTACCATGGATCTCCAACAAATGGGCCCACCCACAAGTGTAAACACATAACCAGTTGTCGACCTTCTATCATCCAAACCCCCAGCATAATCTGCATCCACATACCCAACAACAGAAATCTGACCTTGTTGCCTACCAAACATAATCCCGCGATCCGAAGTACCTCTCAAGTATTTGAACATCCACTTGACTGCTTTCCAATGCTCTCTGCCTGGTTTTGCCATGTACTTACTTACTGTGCTAACTACATGTGCCAAATCGGGCCTCGTACAAACCATTGCATACATTAAGCAACCCACTGCACTTGCATAAAGCACCTTTGACATATCCTCAATTTCTTCATCTGACGTCAGACACTGAGCTGAAGATAATCTGAAATGACTTGCCAATGGAGTGCTGACTGGTTTGGCATTATTCATACTAAACCTCTCCAACACTTTCACCACATAATTCTTTTGAGATAACCACAACTTACCAGCTGATCTATCTCTGCGAATATCCATCCCAAGTATCTTCCTAGCCGCTCCTAAATCCTTCATGTCAAAATCTTTAACCAATAAAGACTTCAACTTATTTACCTCAACCATACTCCCTGCAGCAATCAGCATATCATCCACATAAAGAAGCAAGAAAATATAGAACCATCATCAAGACTCTTAACATAAACACAACAATCATACTCACAGCGTGTGTACCCATTCTGTATCATGAAAGAGTCAAACCTCTTGTACCATTGTCTTGGAGACTGTTTCAGCCCATAAAGGGACTTCTTCAACTTACAAACAAGATGCTCAGTCTCTGGCTGCATGAACCACTCAGGCTGCTCCATGTATATGACTTCCTCCAAATCACCATGGAGGGATGCCGTTTTCACATCCATCTGCTCTAACTCCAGATCATAGCTAGCCACCAATGCCAAGATAATCCTGATTGACGTATGCCTCACAACCGAAGAAAAGACTTCATCAAAATCAATTTCCTTCTTCTGTGAATACCCCTTTGCCACTAACCAAGCCTTGAACTTTTCCCTCTCCTTTTCTGTTGCTGCCTCTTTTCGTTTGTATACCCATTTTCAACCCACTGGCTTCTTTCCTTTGGGCAGTTTTTTCAACACCCAAGTCTTATTCTTATGCAAAGACTCAATTTCCTCCATCATGGCTTCCATCCATCTGTCCCTTTCAGAACTCGTGATAGCATCCTGAAAAGTAGATGGATCCCCACTAGTAGTAGTCAATGCATAAGAAACCAAGTCCTCAAACCCATACCTCACCGGTGGCTTGATAGTCCGCTTGGTTCTCCCAGCGGCCAAGTTTTGCTGCTGCTCCTGTTGCTGTAGTTGATCAAACTGTTCATCTAGCTCTGTATCACCTCTCTCAAAACTTTCCAGCTCAATTTGTACGCCCTGCTGTCTACTGCTCGCTTCCTCTGACTCAGCTTTTTGAACCTTGCAAGGTGCCTTGACCATAGAGTCTTCATCAAATACCACATCCTTACTGATCACCACCTTCTTTGTCTCTGGATCCCAAAGCTTGTAACCTTTGACCCCTTTCTCATAACCAAGAAAGATACACTGTCTAGACTTCGCTTCAAGCTTTGACCTCTCATCACTGGGAACATGAACATAGGCCGGACACCCAAAAATTCTCAACCCTGAGTAGTCAACCTCTTTTTCTATCCATATCTCCTCAGCAACCTTCCCATCCAAAGCAGCACTCGGTGACCTATTTATAACAAAGCATGCCATACTCATTGCTTCTGCCCAAAAAACCTTCGGAAGTCCCGCATTCAATCTCAAACACCTTGCCCTTTCTGCAATGGTTTTATTTATCCTTTCTGCCACCTCATTCTGTTGAGGTGTCTTTCGAACTGTAAAGTGTCGCTGAATCCCTTGTTCCTCACAAAACTTCAAAAAAGGCCCATTCTTGAATTCCTTCCCATTTTCTGTCCTGAGGCACTTAATCTTTTTCTCTATTTGGTTTTCCACTTCAGCTTTCCACACTCTGAACTTAGCAAAGACTTCAGACTTGTGTTTCATGAAGTACACCCAAACTTTCCTAGAAAAATCATCGATAAAGGACAAGAAATACAGAGATCCTCCTTTCGAAGCTACCCTCACTGGCCCCCAAACATCTGAATGAACGTAGTCAAGAACTCCTTTCGTTCAGTGAGTTGCATTCCTAAACTGCACCTTACATTGTTTCCCCAGAACACAAAACTTGCAAAATTCCAATTTACACAATTTTACCCCTTTCAGTAGATCCCTCTTATGCAACTCTAACATCCCACGCTCTCCCATATGACCCAACCGCATATGCCAAAGCATGGTATCATCAGTATCATCTGTTGTAGTGACAGCAACTCCACCTATAACTGTATTCCCTACCAACCTGAAGATATTTCCAGGAACTTTGGAACCTTTCATAATTACCATGGCACCCTTCGTTACCCTCATAACTCCATTTTCTGTTTTATAAACACAGCCGTTAGAGTCTAAGGTTCTTAACGAAATCAGATTCTTCCTCAAATCTGGAACATGTCTAACATCCCCCAAAGTTCTCATAACACCATCAAACATTCTGATTTGTATTGTGCCTATTCCTATGACTTTACACGATGCATCGTTACCCATAAGAACATTACCATAATTCACTGACCTGTAGGTGTTGAACCAATCCTTGTTAGGAGACATATGAAACGAACATGCTGAATCCAGAATCCACGAATCTGCCAAGTCATTCTAACCAGATGAGACCGAAAGCATATCACCACCGTCTGACTCCTGCTCCACAACGTTTGCAGAAGTTGATGATCAATCTTTCTTCTCCCCTACCTTTCCCTTTTTCTTCCAGTCAGTTCCTTTTCCCTTCTGTGGACAGTCTTTCTTCATGTGCCCCGGTTCATGACACCTGTAGCATTTGAACTCAAACGTGCCCCCCTCGGACCTGTTCTTTGACTGGGACCTCCTATGCCCCGAAACTGATTTACCCCTCTCTTTCTTCCTGCCTTGATCCCCATACCCCTTAACCACCAGACCTTCACCCTGCAGCAATTCTGTTTGTTGCTTACGTTGATTATGCACCCGAAGGGCTGCAGTGACTTCCTCCAGTTCTAGGGTTTCTTTCCCCCAGAGTAAGGTTGTAGCTAGGGTTTCGAGAGAAATCGGTAGTGAACACAGTAACATCAGCGCTTGGTCTTCCTCCTCAAATTTTATGTCAATCCATTGCAGGTCGCTTACAACCTGATTGAACGTGTTGATATGCTGAATCAGATCAGCACCCTCGGCCATCTTTAACCCAAACAGTTTCTGCTTCAGAAACAGTTTGTTCGTCAACGACTTTGACATATACCTGCTTTCCAGTTTAGTCCAGACCCCAGCCGGCGATTCATCACCCAACACGTGATACATAACTTCGTCTGCAAGACACAGACGAATCGTACTCACCGCCTTCATCTGGAGTTCTTCCCAATCGTCATTCGACATGGCTTCTGGCTTTGCCTTTAACCCCTTGACAATCCCTACTGCACCAGCAGATCCTTTACCCGCTGTTGCCATAATCCGAAATTCGAAGTTCCATCGAACTTCAAAACAGATGAACTCGATGACATCGTTCTTCTGTGCGATCTAAAACAGCCTGAAGCTCTGATACCACTTGTTAGGATCGACACACACGCACACGATTTACGAGTATAAATAGTAAAGAATAAACACAAAGATATACATGGTTCCCCAAAATCGGGTACGTCCATGGGAGCGAGAGCAGCTGCTGTTCTTTATTATCACAGTAGTGAATTAGGGTTTACAACATAGAGTATTTATAACTGCTCTATTCTAATCCTAATCTGGTATTTGGTTTGTATCCCAAAAAATCCCCTGTACGAGCCGTACAGTACCGCGGGAGGCGTTTTCCCCTGCACCCCCCAATTACGTGACTGAGCCACAGTTCTAACATTTATCACGCCACAAGAGTGAAGTATTTTCTCTTTTATCTCACCACAAGAGTGAGATCTTTTATCTTATTTTTTTCCGCCCTTAAATCTTTTATCACGCCACAAGGGTGAGATCTTTTCTCTTTTTTATCATGCCACAAGAGTGAGGTCTTTTCTCTTTTATCTTGCCACACGAGCGAGATCTTTTATCTCATTCTTTTCCGCCCTAAAATCTTTTATCATGCCATAAGGGTGGGGTCTTTTCTTTTTTATCTCGCCACATGAACAAGATCTTTAATCTCATTTTTTCCGTTCTAAAATTTTTTATCACGGCGCAAGGGTGAGGTTATTTTTCTTTTATCTCGCCGCAAGAGCAAGGTCTTTTATTCCGCGCTAAAACCCACTTTTTATCTCAGCTTTGGACTTAAAGTGAGATAAAAAATTTTAAGCACCACTTTTTATCACGTTTTCATTGAAAACCGCGATCTTTGTGAATTTACTTAGTGTGGCACATATCTATTATTGTAGTAGTGATGTGGCAGATTTTCATCCGTTGGATCATCCCCTGGTTAGTTTAACTTCTCATCTGGACCATTGATCTCTTTGCTCACCTAGTCGCAATGCACTGGATAATTTTCTAGCCCTTGGTCTTATCATACTGGACGACAACATATTTATTGCTGGGATGGGTTCTAATTAGGGCTGTAAATGAACTGAATCATTCGCGAACTGTTCGAGGCTCGGTTCGGCAAGAACTCGTTCGAGTTCGATTCGTAAACTAAATGAACTGAACCTGAACCTCAATTCTAGGCTCGTTCCGTAAATAAGCCGAACCTGAGCCTAACGGTATTCGGCTCGGTTAGATTCGCAAACCTATACTTAAATTTTATTAATAATTCAATAGGGTCTATTTGTAAATGTAAAAAATTGGAAGGTTGTATATATAATTCAATACTTATTTTTCTCCCAAATTCTATGTGATCAATGAGAGAGTTTGAGTTCGCTTGAGTTTAATGAGTTGAGCCGAACCAAACCTAAGTCTTGACGAGCTCAATTAGAGCTTAGATTTGGCTCGGCTCGATTCATTTGAGTTTACCGAGCCAAACTCAAGCCAAAATGTTCAAGTTCGAATCGAACCCGAGCCGAACTCGAACCAGATTAGTACTTTAACGAACCCAACCGAGCAGAACTCGAGCTAGACCAGTACCTTAACGAACCTAATCAAGCCGAACTTGAGCCAGACTAGTACCTTGGCGAACACAACCAAGCTGAACCCGAGCTTTGAAAAATTTTAACAAGCCGAACTTGAGCCAAGTTGTTTAGGCTCGAATTGAACTTGAGCCAAACTCATACTTTAACGAACCTGAGCCGAACTTAACAAGGTTCGGCTTGATTCGGTTTGTTTACAGCCGTAGTTCTAATTCAACAGTAATGAATGAGCTTTCATAGGCCACGTGGTGACGGTCTGTACATCAGATCGTGCTTAGGTTTGGATCTCGGCCGTTTATTCATTTCTCAAAGTCTCATGTGCGCGCCATACTGAATCATTTTGCTCTTTTTTTTTTTTTTTTACTCAGAAACAGAGTTGGATATTATTCATAAGAAATAGAGTTTGAAGACCTAATATCAACAAGAGCAAGATTAGCTAAATGGTGAGGGATAGGAACCCCCCCCCAACCCAATTCTCTAACCTAGCACCTAATAGGGATTGTTTAGCCAACGAACGGGCTACCCTATTGCAAAAGCGATTAACATGTTTAAAAACACAAGAGGAAAATAAAGGAAGAAGCTCTAGACAATCAGAAAGGATAGAGCTACAATCAAAGAATGATTTTTCCTACTTGAGTAAGAGTTTGAACAACTTGAACTGAATCACCTTCAATAATAATACGTGAGAAACCCTTATACGCAACGATAACCAGAGCTTCCCGAAAACCAAATGCTTCAACCGTTCTCAGGGAGAATAAACCGTGAAAAGGAATGGATACCGTTCCTAACATAAGGCCGGAGTGATCATGTGCCACAATACCAACGCCAACAAGATCACTGTTCTTGCCAATAGCACCATCAACATTGAGTTTTATTACACCAACAGGTGGTCGATACCACATTGGGGGAGGCACGGAGACTGGAGCTCCTGGTACCAAGGTTAGAAACATTCGCTGCCTTAAAATCAAAACAAATTGCAACAACTTTTTCCAAAATAGAAATACTATCCCAACCATGGCCTTCAAAATGGGTAGCATTCCGAGCCTTCCACGAGAACCAACAGATTGATGCAAGTAGTGCACCTTTATCAATCTCATCAACAATTGTGGAAGGGGTATGGGAGAGATCGATAAGACCACCACTCAAAAAATTGAAACAAATCCCATGAATTAGATAAAGCAGATGCAAAGGGGGATTTAAGCCATCGTCTCTTGACAATTTACATTGGAAGAGCATATGTTCCAAGGTTTCGTGCTTGGAATGGCACCTTGGGCAATATAGAGAGATATCAATACCCTTTCGATTTAAATTAGCAAGAACCGCTACAGCATTATGGGAACATCACCACAAAAATATCTTAATTTTATTGGGAGTAGAGAAAGACCATAGAGATTTCCAGAAGGGGTCCGCTGGATTACCTGAGCTTGATTCACCTCGCTTATGTGAATGGCGAGGGGTAATGCTCATTTTTGCCAGGTGGTATGCCGACTTAACCGAAACTATGTGTGTATATATGGGTATCCATCGAAAGGGCGGGGGAGGAGGAAAAATTCCAAAAGCCTTCTATTTTGCCTAGAACCTCTGTTCCACTCCACAAATGGCCAACTAAACAATCAGCTTAGGGTGTAGGTAAGCCCTAACTTTGTATCTATGGTTTCTTTTATTTTGTAATTGTATTTTGTAATTAGATCAATTAAATGTGGTGATTGTATAATCCAGAGTATTGTCTCAATAATTGGTTTTCATTGCCAAATGTCAACCATGTGTTTATTTTCTGTGATTATAAATGCAAAGGTACGTTATACAATTGTTTTCACGCCACCTAGTATATTATAAGTTAAAGACAAACCATGCTCACGAGAAGACGGATTGTGCCCATGACCCTAGTTAGTGTTAGTTTAGCATGGACAGTTCGTGCTTAATCAAAGATGGTTTGTTCTTAATTTACATGTACAAGAACTTCTTGAAAGATAGTATTTTGGCTTGTAACGAGAATACATCACTACCACATTGATTGACCTAATTCTGAAATTAATACAAAATACCTCAAACCATTGATTATAGAGTTAGTGGTGGATCCGATACCGTAAGTCTTCCTTTTATTTGATAAAAATCTAAAACCTCTTGTTTTTAGTAAATTTAGTTCATAATCTAAATCACCAAATCTCTGCCTTTTAATTATTTTGGGAGTCCGTTCTTATAATTGAAGTAATTTCTAATCTCTGTGGATCGACACCCGTAAAGAAACAAAGATTCTCACGCAATCATTCTATGTGGAATGTAGAATATTTCTGTGGGAAACATTTTTTTATTATTATCTGAGATTCTTTTGCCAGATATACCTATCAAGTAAATTATGAGATATCATGACCTTACCACACTATACTTTGCCTAAATTCAGAATTGCAGAACCATAGTCGACCTAGACATATCAATGGATCGGATCCAATCCGAAAAATTCGATCTGAATCCGATCTGATCCGTATTTGAATTACCGAATCGACGTTATCGAATTCGGATCGGATTAAATCTGATATCAATCCGAATCCGAACTTTATTTTTAAATTTTTTTTTAAAAAAAACTGTAAATTTTTTATCTTGAAAAAAAAATTGTATTATTTTGAAATATATATATATATATATATATTTTTTTTTGCTAAAATTTTTGAAGTACAAAAGTTTTCGGATCGGATTCAGATTTTCGGATTGGATTCAGATTTTTCATATTCGGATTACCACTATTAGATTCGAGTCTTATCGGATCGGATTTGAGTCTCATCGGATTCAAATCGAATTTGGAGCTGTCGGATCCGACCCATTAACAGGCCTAGTCGACCCCACCGCGCAACCCAAAAAACTCTTGGCCGGAGTTGCTGGGGCTGGTGGCTCATGAAGCAGAAAGGAAAATAAAGAAAGAGATGCCGACAGCTCAGATTCAGGTGATTCCACCGAATAGTGCTTACATCTTGGAGTTGATCTTGAACAGGGTACGATTACACGTTGACTCCTCCGGAAAAGTAAAACATACACCAGAAATTGGTTAACTGATAGTAGTTTTGTAGGGTCTACCCTCTCTTCATACTATTTGACTCTCTTCACACTATTTGACTGTAGGGCCATTTGAGCGCATCACGAGTCAGTTACAGTTTGATGATTTGAATTATCTGTGCATCAGTTCATGGTTAAGGGAATGTGCTTCTTTTGGTATGTTTGAATGTTGTGAACTTGGAGTTGAATGATCCATACCATCTGTTTTATGTGATGACCACACTTAAATTGTTCAAATGGAGTGCAAAAAAGAGGAAATTGTTGTTAATTGACGTTCTCAGAAAAAATCTAACCTTAAAGAAGGCTCTAAAGAGTTAAATGGGGATGCTCTAATTGTTGATCTAGGATTTTTCAAAAATATTTACCGGTTGAAACTTGAAAGTGACCAGTGGGGAAGGCTGAGGAGGGTATAACAGTCATTGCATCATGGCTTCACGTGTTTGCAAAATTATTAGTTGGGACCAAACATAAGTCCTGCATTATAACGACAAAGGTGAGGAATGTTTATAACCACACAAGTCCATACACAAAAATTTGAAATACAACTCAAAATACATCTGTATCCTGAATCGTTCAATTAATACATGTGGATCATTTACAACATGAATTGAACGATCATTAACAGAGTAGTGTCCGAAGTGATATTTTAAAATTGTGTGCATATTATTATAACCATTTTCGTGGCATAAGTAGAAGAGAAGAATAATAAACGCGGATTATTGAGTTGAATATCCAACAAATTTCCAAGGTCAAAAGGAGACTCATTAAATCACAAAAATCAACTGGTAGATTTTACAGGAAATTCCTGGCTGGTCCCAAATTTTACATGGGGTTCCATACAAATCCTTTTTTAAAGTGTTATCCCATCTGGACCCATTTTAAAGATGTTCTTACTATTTTGCCCCTATCACTTTCATACCCCAAGAATTTACACTTCCCAAAATTCAATTCACACCACATAGAATTCACACCTCCCAGAATTCACACTCCCAATAATTCACACCTCACAAAATTCACACCTTCCAAAATTCACACCCCCAAGAATTCACACCTTTGCGGAATTCACGCCCGTAAAATTCACATCCTTTTTTGCAGAATTCACGCCCCATCTGCGCTATTCATACCTCTAGAATTCACATCTCTTTCCAGAATTCACACTCATTTTTCAGAATTCACCCCTAAATGCAGAATTCGCAACTCATCTGCATAATTCACACCTACTTAATTACACAATTCACACCCCATCTACATAAATTCACATCTCCAAATTAAGAATTCACACCCTTCAGAATTTACACCTTTTTTCATGCACCCCTTCTCAAAATTCACTCACCTACAAAATTCACTCCTTTTCAAAATTCACACCTACAGAATTTACATCTTTTTGCAGAAGTCACAACATTCACGCTCACTCAAATTACACAATTCACAACGTTAGATCTAGAATTCACACCCCTCTAAAATAATTTAGAAACAAACAAGCATTTAATCCGGATTAAAATAAAATAAAAAACCCTTATCATGGAGGGGTGAATTCACACCGTCTTCTGCACCTCAATTCAATTCATAAGAAATATTCAACGATTAAAACTTCACTCCAAAATTACGTAGACAGACAGCGAAAATCCATATACGCAAAGCAAATTACTCATAACATGAATTTCTCTTCTTGTCATTGTTGCTCCGTGGCTGATCGTCTGTATGTTCAGGAACTAGATCCAGGGTTTCGTTTGAGCGTTGTTGTTCGAATTGGCAGCGGGACATGTTACAGGTCTGAACAAATTTGGGAACGACTTTGGCCATGAAACCTTGGGCAAACACCTTCCGCACGGACTGCTTCTCGTTGCAGACCACGCAGATCCACTGGTTGGTGCTCTTCTTCTGTTGCTTCACCTGCAATCGGTCACGACGATTTACTGCTCCAACCTGTGCCGCTTCGAGTCCTTGACCCCGGCGCTGTCGGGATCCGGACCCTCCATCGATGGCGTCAGCGTCTCGCCGACGATCCCTCACCTCTCGATCGACGATGAATCGATGCTCACCACGTGACTCAACTGCTGCTTATTGCTCCGCCACAACATCGGCGGCTTGCTCCGAGCGAGGCTCTTGGCACGCGACCTCGCCTGGGACAGGCCTCGGACTACCTTGACTTTTAGAGCGGAGAAGAAGACCCGTTTTTTCTCCATTTTTTAAAAACCCTAGATGGAATAGACGGGTGAGGGATATTTTAGGTACATCACTTAAAACAGGATTTGTGGGGAAATGGTTTAACATGGGGTGGGGCTGAATAGGTATGTTGAGTCAAAAAGGGGCCGGCCAGTAAAAAGCCCTAGATTTTAATAATGCAAACCAGCTTTAACCCTTGACCTTGGAGAAGAATCCATTGCGCCACCATTGAATTTTGGGCCCCAAATAATTTTCAATTGTTCATTTACAGTTAGGGTTCACTCGTCATCAAAATAGAACTGTCCCTTGTACTTATATAATATATTCCTTTTCTATATGTTGAGATTCATGTCATTCCTCTTGTACTTAAATAGTATTTTTGATACTTAGTATGTAGTATACAAGTGTATATATACAGAATGTTTCAAATGAGGACCTCTCTTCTATCTCGGGGGATAGAAAATATAGACAAACGAGCTCATTTGATTGTTGAAAGTGCATTCTTTTCCAGTTCCAATTATGTGGTCATCTTTAAACATGTACCTCCATGCACTCCTCTTGTTTCTTTCCTGCCTCCTATTAGCACAACCCACACTAGGAATGAATACCAGTACTACCAATTAAGTACCAGCATCACCCCCAATGTCGTCGCTGTAAACAAGTGCAGCTTCTTCGTCCCAAAGCCTAGCTTCCAACCCACAAGCAGAAACCTAACCGTTCCCTTACGGGGTCTTGCCACGATTTTAATCTTATCCTCTGCTAATGGCAGTAGAATTAAGTAACTAGAGATTAATAAAAATGTGCGTAAACTAGCCCAACCCAGAGTTATTAAAAGGAATACGTATAGTATCGATGTATAGTAAGATCGATATATGGTTACATGCAGTATAATGGCATGATAATGGGCGGGGATGCAAAATGTACGAGATCAATAAAATTCCCCAAGCCACCAACTGACCAGGGTATACGATTTTTGGGGTATCACATAAGCAAACATGCATGTAATACCACCAGCAGGTTTTGAGCTCTTTCCTAAGCCGCCAAAATGTCATATTAATTATGACCATTAATTCAACCCAAGCCACCAATTGACCATGGATATGCAGGGTCTCCATGGGTGTGCCAAGTGTATACATATGAAAGGAATCTTGGCCAGTGGGTACTTGATTTGAGTTCAACCTAACATGTACCAATTGAACTATTTTGGGCCCAACCATTTTAGTCAAATAGTAATTCTTCACTGGGATGTTTTGCCCCAGCTCGCAATCCTCGTTTTGTGCTACCGCTCTCAATCATCACTCTTGTGAATTTTAGTCGTTTGAAATAATTTTGAAAGTTTCTTTCATGCTCGTGCTCGTCTGGCCTCAAGGTTTGAAAATCAACAATAGTTTGTTCACCAGATCGGCAAAGCTTCAAAATTCAAAAGAGTTTGGAAGAAATGACAACCAGAGCGTAACATGCAGTTTATCCATTCTAATAACCCTTTTTTTATCAGCAATGAAAGGTTTCTATACCATTAAAAATAATGATACAAAACAGAAATCTTAAAGTGATATACTAAGAAGCATCATGCACAAACGGTAGTACCTCATCATACTGACTAAAGATTTTATGTAGCTTTATTGTCCAATTATATATGGCTTTGAATGGACAAAGTAATAAGTTGTTTAAAGTGTTTAAATAAGGAGGGTATATTCAAATAAGGGGGGACATTAAAATATCCTAAAGTGTAGATATTTAGCATTACGTGAGAACAAATTTGATGATAGTAGTCATTTTGAATGCCATAGCGTTGGCTCTAAAGTCGCCGTGGTGCAATTATACTAGAAACGTGAGTAACGTTTTACAATAATTTCTTCAATATCAAAGTCCTCACAAGTTTCTAATTAAAGCGTCCGACAATAGAGAGATCGTTCTATCCTTCAGGAACAATGCTCTTTCCTGTCTAGAAGGTGTGTGGTGTTCACGTAATCCTTCAGGAACAATGCTCTTTCCTGTCTTGAAGGTATGTGGTGTTCACGTATTTGAAGCAGGAGCCCCTACTATTATGTTAGAGGAGTAAATTTGCACTTGAAGCACAAAATAAATTTTCTTGACGACACTCTACGATGTTTCTGGAGCACCACCACTTGGTGCTTCAAGGACATTTTCTACCAAGCATTAGTGTGGATTCCACTGTCAAGTATGTGGCTTGGTCCGCTGATGTGTACATGGGGGAAGAAAGCCCGTGAAGCACCTCCTCATGGTGGTTCTCCCGGAGCAATTAATAATTCTCCATTTTTGTGAGAACAGAAGCTCTAGATTTCTAGAAGGAAACATATTGATTGCCGGGTTGGTATGACATGCTCTCCAAGAGTCTTATTCAGCAAGGGTTTCACAATAGTCTAGCAGATTCCTCTTTGTTTATCTATTCTAAAAATCAAGATTTGGTCTATGTCTTGGTTTATGTTGATGATATCCTCATTACTGGGAACAACTCTTCTCTAGTTCAGCAAATTATTGCTGGTCTTGTGTCTAACTACTATAAAAATTGATAAAGATCTTGGTTTTCTGGTGTGATCTTTCACTTTTAATCTCGCATTCAAAACCGTGGTCGATCAAGGTGTAACTAAAAGTCCATATTTTTAACCACGTGATAAAAACCGTGATTAAAACTCATTAAAATCATGATTAAAAAAGTAAAAATTGTGATTAAAAATGACAAAATTGTGACATCTAACAACTTAACATCTCAATTTTATTATAAAACCGTGGTTGTTTAGAGAGAAATAATCTCTATTTTTGGAAAAACTGAGGTTAAAAGTGGCAATTTCCTAAGGGAAAAAAATCCCACTCTATTTCTCCTGTGGGGTTTTGAACTCAAATCTGGGTTTGCATTCAAGTTTCAACCAACTACACTACACACACTTTTCAATATATACTTGAAATATTTAATATATAACATATGCGTTTAATATTTCGAACGTCATTTTGAACTTTTAAATATTAAAATTAGCAATTTTGATAAATATGAAAGTTGTAGTCCCTTTGTGTTATTGTTCAAACCCAATTTGAATTATCTCAATCAGAATTCTGAGTATAGAGTTATACTCAAAATACATTTAGTGACGAAACGCAACCTTCATAAATTTTGTCACCAGAGGTACCGATTAAGCAACAAAATATATTTTTATCGCCGAATGTGCCCATTTTGGCGACAAAATATTTTTTGTAGAATGGTTGAGAGTGAGAGACGAACGAGAATAGAGGACGGAAATTTGGAAGTCGATCGTGACATTTATTTAGATGTATCGCGCACGGATTCTATTAAGGGGTAAACGGTTTTCAACTTTTCCTATACAAGAGCTTTCATCTCAATCCAAATAAAAAGAAAATATGATGTATTCTCTAACTTACAATCTCAGTTTCTAGATAACTAAGATTAAAGGTTCTTTTTATCTCGGTTTTTCCTAAATGAGACATATGCTTTTATATACAATCTCAGTTTTTCGAAAACGAGATCTATTCTTTAAGTTACAATCTCACTTTTTAGATTACTGAGATTAAAAAAATCTTTCCATCTCAATTTTTTCATATAACTGAGATTAAAACTATAGTTCATAACATTTTATTACATTTTTACAAAAAGTGAGATCTTCTTAGTTTTTGGACCGTGATCTTTATACCATTTTGTAGTAGTAATTTGCTATCAAGGATCTAGGCTCTCTTCATTACTTCCTAGGAATTGAAGTGCTCAAAGTTTCAGATGGTCTGGTTCTATCTCAAACTCAAGATATTTCTCAAAAAGCTGGGATGGTTGATTGCAGGCCTTGTGCCTCTCCTTCTTCCTTAAAGGCTCCTTCCAGCTTAGTGAAAGACTCCCCTTTTGCCAACCCAGAGTTATACAGAACCATTGTTGGCTCTCTACAATATCTGACCCTTACACGACCTGATATTTCTTTCTCAGTTAATGCTGTTTGTCAGCGTATGCATCAGCCTATGGACAGTGATTTTACATCAGTTAAACAAATTTTGAGGTACATTCAGGGTTCTTTACAGCAAGGCCTTCATTTTACCAAAGGTTCTCGTCATCTTCCTACATTTACAGATGCAGATTGGGCAGGTGATTCCACTGACAGATGTTCCACAGGTGGTTATTGTATTTTCTTAGGCCCTAACCTTATCTCGCTAAAAAGCAAGCCACAGTGGCCCGATCATCTACGGAGGCAGAATACAAGGCTCTTGCTAATACCACTGCTGAGGTAATGTGGTTAAGTCAGCTTTTGAAGGATTTACATGTTTCAGTTCCTTATTCTCCTGTCCTATGGTGCAATAACGTTTCGGCAATAGCTCTAGCTTCCAATCCTACTTTCCATGCTCGTGCCAAGCATGTTGAAGTTGATTTTGATTTCATTTGTGAGAAAGTTATAAATAAACAGTTGGTAATCAAGTTTGTTCCTTCTCACTTACATACTGCTAATAATTTTACGAAGCCCCTCACTATTGGTCGTTTCCAATTCCTCCAAGACAAACTGAGGTTGTCATTCCTAACACCCTCAATTTGCAGGGGTGTGTCAAGTAGTAGTGGTCAAGGCTCTTCCAGCTCAGCTCAATACAATACAAAAATGCTACTCACATAATAATTCAAACACAACATCAAATACAACCTCTCTTATACAGTGGAGCCCCATATATGTATATGAGAAGTTGTGTTTAGTGTTATGTTTGGATTATTATGTGAATAACATCGTCCATAAATTCAGCTCCAACAACTGCTCCAGGTCAAACTCCTGCTGGCAGTTAGGAAGATGAAATGCAGATGGTTCTTTTGTTTTTCATTTCATGTACATTTCAGTTGTAATTTCCTAAGTAGCTTCTGTTATTGTAAAGTCAATATGTCGGAATAAAAGTCAAGATCCAGTTTCTTCTTTATCTTTAAAAGCTATCAGGGCCAGAGCCTGTACTGGACACTTCGATTATGCCACACGTCGTTCCTCCTTCAATGGATCTAGACATAGCCACTGAACTCTTTTCTTCTCTTTTTTTTTTTTTATCTACATGAAATTACAGTATTGTTTTGAATGTGTGAAAAAGTGTATTGAACAAATGATAAAATAGTAAATTCAAGTGAGTAAAGATAAAAATGAAAATGTGAACGATAAACAAAAGCATGTGAAAATCAATTCTCTAATTCTTTTGGTTTTCACTGTTTAAATGAAGACTTTAATAATACAATGGAGCTACAATTCCTGACCGGAGGAATTCAGATCAGAATCCCGAAACCTCACCGGGCACACTCCGGCCATTGGACGGCCGATCCGAGCCTTCCAAAAATTCTAAATAAAAAAACCAAAGGGGCCCAAGTGGGAATAAATGGCAGCTGACCTGTACAGGTGGCCAATCCAAGCACTCCATTTTTGGCTGATCCAAACACAAAAATGGATTTATTGGATCGGTCATCTACACACGTCTAATGCCGTTTATTCCCATGTAGGGCCTACTTGGTTTATTTTTTAGAATTTTTGGACAGCTTGAATCGGCCATCCAATGGCTGGAGTGTGCCCGACGGGGCGTCAGGATTCCAATCGGAATTTTGGGTCGGCAAGCGTAGACTTTCCTTCAATAATAATGCAATGTACTAAGTATATGCATAGACTTGAACAAAAAAGGCACTCGACGGTGGGACCACCAGGCCGGGCTGCTCTTATAATAATGCAATGTACTATGTGCATAGACTTTGAATAGACTTTGAACAAAAAAGGCACGTCACGGTGGGACCACCACGGCTTCTCTTAAAAATCTTTTAGCATCGGCCAAATTTTTTTGACTCCAAACCTGTCTATTTGGTTCTCGGAGCAGTTCGGTCTATTTGGTTGCATTTGGATTGTTTAAAAGTATTTTGAACGGTAGATATTTAAAGAGATTGTAATTTTTTTAAACATCCCTTTAAATTTGGACCATTCAAAACATTTTTGAATATTTTTGAATATTTTGGACGGCCTAAATGCAACAAATGATCCGAATTGATCTGATGGAAATGGACTGAATCCACCCCAAAACTTTTTAGGATTTCTTGAACCAGTGATAGTCTGATCTTTTTAGCATGGTTTTTTAAATTTATTTCTTTTAGTTTTCACAAGATTTGGGTTAAATTCTTATACTAAATGTAAAAAGTATAAATATATAGATCAACCTTGAAAAAAAAAAATCATAAACGACAACAAAAGAACAAATCAAATTGGAAATTTCGAATTTTGGGGATAAAGTTGGACCTTTTTTACCAATAAAACCACAAAAGTTGTGTAATACTGTAATTCACACTTTATGAATTGTGAATTAGCATGTTTAGGTTTTGTTTCAAGATATGTGCACAAAGTACCCGAAAAACTAAAGCAATGTTTCCACAGACGAATATATACTGAAGAAAAACTAACGAAATGTTTCCACAGACGAACTGAGACAACTGAACAGTGGGTTATTCCTCGTCACTATTTGAATTTTGAACCTTCTGAACCTAGATTATTTTGACCCATTACAGTATGATGGCATGATATTGGTCGGGGATGCAACATGCACTAGGTCAATAAAATTCCCCAAGCCACCAATTGACCAGGGTATTTGATTTTTGGGTATCACATAATTTAACATGCATGTAATACCATCAGCAGGTTTTAATTATGACCTATTCAACCCGTTACGTGAATATGTGGTTTATAGCTGGTTGGTGACAATGGACCACACGTCAAGTTTTAACTTTTTCCAAAGGTAAGAGAATTTTGGACCAGTGGTTTAAGTCCACTTGTGGCGGAAAAGAATTAAACCATTTCCGAGGTAAAGGGAAGAGAGGAATAAACGCGGATTATTGATTTAAATATTCAAGAAATTTCCAAGGTCAAGACGAGACTCATGAAATCATTGCGCCACCTAGGAATTTTGGGCCCCGACAATTAATTACGACAAAAATGGTTACTCGCAACAAAATTTGAAGATAAAATTTTCATTTTGTCGCCAAATTGAACCCATTTGGCGATGAAAATGGAATTTCTTCGCAGCCAGTAAGTACCATTTGGTGACGAAAATAAAATTTCATTGCCAAATGCAAGACTAATTACTTTTTCAAATTTCACAGACAAATTTGCAATTACTATTTATAAAATAAGTTATTACATAAAGCATATATATTTACATATTTTACAATATATTAAAAAAACTAGTAATATATACTTTAAATTTGCAATAAATCAACAAAATGACACGTGGACCTAGCTAGTGTTTGACCAGTGTGTAGTTTGGAAACTGGGAGAGAGTATGCAGTAAGTATAGAATAGATCTATCTGGGGTGTAGGAGAGATAGACCAACACGATCGAGCACTGTCATTTGATTGTTTGAAAGATATTGCATTCTCAATTCCAAAGTTCCAAACTCAGTATATATGTGTTCATCTTTAAACATTGTATCCCCATTCAGTACTCCTCTTGTTTTTTTTCTGCCTCCTATTACCAGTCTTAGATATTGTTAAAAATTTGGGAAAACATAATTTGCTATAAGTTTGAGTCAAGGGCTGGAGTGAGAAGTGAAAAAAAAAAGATTAATCTTTTTTGGTTCATTTCGTTTCTTGTAGCATCTCATCATTTGGTGAGAAATCTCTCCTTTTACAAAGGGCCTTTTTAGTAAGCATGTAAATGTAAAGGCATATATGGTTCATCATTTGGTGATAACTGATAAATCACAGTAACTTTTTTTTTCTTCCCTTTTCTCACAATCAAAGGGCTTGTTAATGTAGGTATGTACATGTATATGGATATGTAAGCAAATCTGTTTCTCTGTTCCAATTGTTTTCTATCAGACAAGGAAGATGAAACATACGCGCAAGCTCTACTAGTTCTGGAACAGTGCCTGGCTATTCAGCAAGATGACAATTCCAAGGGAATGGTCCTACTTGGCATGTCAACCTTATTCTATGAAAGGTTCTCTTTTTCTCCAATAAGAGTTTTTTTTTGGTCAGAATGTCTCCAGTTAGCTATGCAAACACGCCTGTTAGTAAAACAGCCTGTCGTACAATCTTTTTCAGAACTTCAATGGATCAGGCAATTAGCTAGCATTTAGTCTTTTTGCCATGTTGGCTGGCTACATATACAGCCCCTTTGGATTGTAAGGTGGGAAGAGAAAAAAATGGAGGATGAGAGGATCATATTACTTGTTTGGGTAACTCAAAAAGGTGAGAAATAGTGATAAGAAATTAAGAATGATGAATGAAGGAAAAAGAAGTGTTTTATTTTGTCCATTTTTTCTTTACCAATTGTCAACATGGTGAGAAACAAAAATCCATTTTTTTCGATCCCTTCTCAATCCAAAGGGCCTGTTGGCCAGCCATGGAAGACTAAGGAAATGCGCCCAGCCGATGGAAAACAGACGGTCGTCTGGCACATCACAAATCATGTTAAGTTAGTTTCAATGAACCCCTGAAATACAGAATAGAGTTGGAGCACATAAACACAAAGTGGGTAGGCGAAATAAAAATGGTAGTCTTTTTGGTGTGCTTTAGCTAGACAACATCAAATTGAAGCTTTATTTAATATGATATACTGGATGGGCAAATACTTATTTAAGTGTAAAACTTTAGCAAAAACATCTTAGTGGCATGACAATGAATTGAAAGCAACATAATATCATTAAGAATTTTGAGTGGAAAAAAGAGAGACCCCCTTTATTTGGGGTAAAGATTTGGATAGCAAACTCATTTTGATAGAACTTCGGGTCAAGGAGTGAAGCCATGATTGAGTGTATTTTACTCAAATTTAAATTTGGGTTGACACTTGAGTAAGGGCTGGAGATGCTCTTAGGTTTTTAAGTTTATTTTAATTCTTTTGAAGTTGTTGATAGTGACGGTGGTTGAACTTCGATTCTTATAGGGGGAATTTCTCTGAAGCCATTGATAGACTCCACAAAATTGAAGATCTAAACATCTCTTCCATGGGGGTTAGAGGTAAATTTGGTCGTTTCGATTTCTATTTGATTGTTCCATTTTTTGTTTGCATAAGGTTATGGGTGTCCGATGCTGTATATATTTGTCGTTGCAATACGCATGAGATTAATGATTTTATTTGGCCCTTTGTAACAGTTGCTGCTACAGAAGCTCTTGTTGGAATCTATTTAGAATTGGGTCAGGTATGGTCTCGACTCTTCACAAATGTTTTAGATTATGCTTGGAAAAAGCTCTGTGTACAGACATTGCACACAGACCTCCAAAACGATATCATCCCTCACTGGGGTCCCTATCTTGTGTGACACACCCCTTGTGAGTGGTCTCTGTCCGGTGTTTGCACGTACAAGTGCCAATAGGCTTTTCTTATTATAACTTATAACTCATATTTTTAAGCTAATAGAATTAGATCTCCGATATTGCCTTTACAGGATGATACTGCATCAGCAGTTGCAGAGGTATGCAGGCAACTGATGGATGCAATAAAACTAGAAATTGGTACTGGGTTTGTCCTTGAGGTTCTAGATGCTCGCACTAAGGCGATAGAAGGACTAGTCAAGCTTGTACGCGGTAAACTTAAGAAAGGTAGAATCCAAGAGCCTGCTTGACTTTCTTTCTGTGTCTCAATGTAGTTCTGGTTGTACATATGATGTAATGCTCGGTTACTTTCCTGCAGCGGAATCGTTCTTTCTAGGTGTTGAAGATGACAAATATTTCACCGGTGGGTTAATTTCTGTTGGTAATACTGGTAGGCTTTGTTCTACGCTGTTTGACGATGTGATATATAGGAATGTTGCACTATCTTACGGGGAATTCAAGCATGTCCAATGTGATTTTTCAATGGAAAAGAAGTTATATGGAATGGCAACGCGGGAGATGCCTGATGATAATAAAGATTTCAAAATTCCATATTACTTGGCTGCTTGTAATATGGTATCCGAGGAAGTTGAGATGGCAGCTACTTGCTCATTAGGACAACTTGAATCACACCTGGGGTAAGTGGGGGATTTTTTGTTTGCATTCATACAATTATCCATGCCCGTGATGATCTTCTCATGTTGTGGAATTTGAACATTATTGTTTTAGGAATTTTGGGTTGCAGAGGAGATATTAACTCGAGCATTAACCATAGCGGAAAAACATTTTGGTGTGTTACCTTTTCTCTTACTTGATGGGCGTGAAATCTTCTTGTGCTCATGCATGTATGTATCACATTGTTTTATTGATATTGTGTAGGCTCACATCATCCCAAGGTTGGGGTTATCCTAACCTGCATAGCTCTCATGTTCCGACAGAAAGCAATGCGGGAGCAATCGAGTTCCCTTTTGATTCAAGAGGTTAGTAGTTACATAATTTATCTACTCACTTCCCCAGACATTTCAGTTCGTACTTCTTACCATGGCTTTATGTCTTATGGTTCTTATAAGTGGCTCCATACAAAATGCAAGTGATTTTCTTGTTTTAGGAAATTGATTTCACTGTTTAATGACAATGCCACAGATTTAGAGCACCCATATTTTTGACTCGTTTAAACTGAGGAAAGTACGTTTGATTTAGACTTGAGTTGACGTATTTATTGTGAAGCAAAATAAAATGTTTGCCTACTCACTACATGATTTAATTACTTTACCCTTGGGGAGCAATCCTCTTCCATGTCACTGTTTTTATTGAACTCTTTTGACGTGATCTGTTGATCTATCAACTCTTTGTAGGGACTCTTCAGACGGGCATTAGATTTGCTGAAGGGTCCTCCATTGGAGGTTGAAGGTAGGCGTAATGAAGCAGTTCCTTTACTCATTTTGTGTGTGTGTGTGAAATAAGCTGAGTATGCCTTTTCTTTTGGTTCGTAGGTGCGCTTGCAAAGGATTGTAGAAGGGATATATTGGCTCTTGCGAGAGGTATGGTTCAACATGCTCGTTTTATACTGCATGCTTATGTCTTGGGTTTGATTTGAAAAACGTGGTCTTGTTTTCAAAAGTGCTTTGTGCCATTAGTCACCGATTCATTGACAGCAAGATCTCTTTTCTAAGACAAAGCACAGAACGGGAGTGGGTTCAGAGCTTATATAAGTTTATATATTTGTAATGCTATAATTTGTATTCCCCATTGGATGAGATTAAGTTTGTGGCTTCTATGTTACAGGTTTAAAGACCTACACCTCACTTGCACAATCCCACATTGGTTACAAACTTACAAATTAAACTGTATTAGACTTTTTTACTTACTATTTGAATTCATGTTTTACTGCCCATCAGTCCATGAGCTAGGGCAGGTAGCAACAATATCTGGCCTATAACAGAGTAACACTTCCCCTCATGTGAGGCGCACAACAGGTTACAATTTTAGTACACATGGCATTAAATGAAGGAATGGCTGGAAGGAGAACTTGTATTGGACTCCTGAGTTTGACCAAATAAGTTAACGAATTGGACTTCTTGCTGTCAAATTCGCCCATCCGTGCTCCTTGGCGTGATTCACCCACCTTGACCAGCGAATTAGGTTGACTAAACCTGTGCCTAGCTTGTGGCAGATGGCAATTTGGCAGACATAAACATCATTTGTTGCACTTCTTTGACTGCGCACTTTTTTGGGGGGTAATGAGAACTTTCACCTTATAAATTGACCTCCTTTTGGTGCTCCTGCGAGTTCTTATCGGAAACAAACTGTAAATGTGCTAACAATTAGTTGAAAATTTTGGTTGGAACTTTTCCGCAGTTGGTTTAACATTTTTTAAGTTTTCTGAGAGAGCGCTCAAGGGTGATTTCTTTGTCTTCTCTACCAAAAGGCAAGTGTGGCCTGTGTAATGAGATACTAAATGGGAATAGTGTCCCAGAGTTGGTATGGCGTCAACAATGTAATGAGATACTAAATACGACTTTTCATGCTTGCTGGCACACATGTGTGCATAAATGCGTGTCTGCGTGTATCTATGGTGATATGTTTCAGTCTTGGTTGTGGATGCAATTGGTGTGATTGTTGATATCCTGGTCAAGAAAACCACAGAAAAGCCATCACTGATCATAGTATGCATGCATTTAATATCTCTGTGTTTTGAAGTCTCATGCAATTAGTGCAAGTACCATCGTAAATTTTTGTTTGTCATTCAGTTTACTTCTTATTTATTAACTTATGCTTTTCTTATACTGATCCTACTATTTATGTTTTTTTTTGTGTAAATTTCTGGAGTCATTTCATAGACATTTCCCCAACTTTTACATAAAAGCAAATAAAAATTTAGTGAATTTATTTGAATCCACTTAAATGAAGGATGTGCCCTTGATTATTATGGTGGTTCACTCTAATGTCACTAGAGTGTTAGGGTGTATGCTGCAAGTATTTGATTATGGTTATGCAGGTGGATATGCAGAAACGTTGTGTGTTCAACAGAATAGGAAGGATGAAGGAGAGAAATTGAGGAGTTTGGCAGAGTCTGCCTGGAGAAACCCCCAGCTGTCGCTGGCTGAGGCACTAGATGTATCAGAGCATTCTTCCAAAGTGCCAGTTGTTGATGCTCGAATAAGCAGGGTCCTCTAGTTTCTCCTTGTATCGGCACCGTGGTAGCTTCCCAATGTTTGTTGGCCATGCATAGCAGATGTAGTGAAGAGTTTTTTATTCCCGCGGATGTGTAACAGTGTAAATATACTTCCACAAGATCTGCAGATGCATGTACATTTGTATCTCCTTCTTTCCTCTTTCTTTTTTATTATTTTTATTTTTTTCCTTTTCTTTTCTTAGAAACCCAAACGTACATAAGCCACGAGTAGAGTAATTCAATAATGAGAGTTGTATGGTTGTCCCAACTCGTGTAATGGGTAATAAAGTGGAGGGTCTATTTTAAAGTGCAATTCTGCTGTAAATCTATCAATAACTTCATTGCTGATCCAGCATGCTTGTTGATAAGCAGGCGAAGAACTCCAAAGTGATTTAGACTGGAGATGCAGATGCTCCTAGATAGGAGCATTAGAGATCGTTGGAGAAAGAGAGTTCAATCGTCGTTTGATGGAGTTATTACCGGTGATTCAAAATTATCAAAGAGGGATTTTAAAGATTCATACACAGTAGAAACGAGAAGAAATGTACTCCTATTACAAAGTTTCGAGGCACTTCTTAGCTGGTACTCGTCCACCCCGCCTGTTGGTAGGACACAATACGGAATTGATGATGATTTCAACATAATAAAGGCTAGTGCGTAAACGATTTCGACATAAGTCACATAATAAAGGCCAGTGCTTGTGCAACGTTAAACCAAGTCTGATATGAAGCCCTGTTTATTTCGACTTACTGCTCATAGAGGAAGATCCAGACCTTTCCCAATATCCACTCCAATCACTTGAAGTATTCCCTTGTTTAAGATCTGAAAAACAAAACCAAAGTCCCTTAACTACAGTCAATGACTCAAAGATAATACACAATCTGAAATGAGGAATTGCATACTCTTGTTTACCATGACTATGTTCTCTAAAGTAAGATTGGGTGTTTATTATTTGACGGCTAGGCAAGAGATGCTATTCAAAATTAATGTGCATCTCGTTGGCTCAAGCACTTCAAACCCCACGATTATGTTTCCAGATTTGTGCCCACGAAATGATAAGTGATTACGAGTGCAATGGAATAGAGGGACAAACAAGTGCAAACGGGATTATTGATTGATGAGAGAAGTGGCTTTACCAGTTCCACAACGAAAGTCCCAATGAGGCCAATCATACAAGCCTCGAATTCCATATTTCTGCAGTCCTTGTGAACCCAAGAAAGGGTGCTTTGAACTGAGGCTCCACTTCTGGCAATTCTACCTGAAATTTTCAGAAACCCATTTGGGTTTAGCTAGTTTTAGTGCATTATCACACAAAGACATTCATATATCTGAAGTATATATATACCAACTGCATCAACTAAGAAAACAAGAGAACAAAAAGACCAAGAAAAGAAGATAACCCCAGAAGGAAGCTTAGCAGCCTGGACCTTGAAACATAGGGGCATTTTGGTGGTTTTGATGCCTTTTCGGATGGGAATATGCAGGTGTGAGATTGGTTGGTGATTGTGAGCATGAATTGTTGGAGATCTTGTGGGGAGGAGAGAGAATGAAATGTCTAACAGAGTAGCCATTTCCTTTTTGGTCCCCTTCAAACAGTGCCCATTGCTTTCTCTCCCTCTCCAAAACCTTATCTGGTGAATTTCAGATTGAGTATTAGTATGGGTCCCATCCTAAAGAAATAGAAGCTTGTAACAAGTCTTGAAGCAGAACTTTCGGGATTTTTCCAAGGGCTGGAAATGGTGAAGAATCATATCATGGAAGCCATATATGGAAGTAGAGTCTGATTCAGAGAGCCGTGTTGATGATCAATGAAGAGTTCCCTGAACATTCTCCCCACAAGGTGTTGATCTACGAATGCAAAACCCTTCTAGCCTCCACGAGATGCACTTTAAAACATGCGTTTCGGAAAGGCAACCAGGTGACGGATAGATTGGCTAACATGGGAGTGAATCAGGAAGACAAAATGGTGTCACATGATATTCAGATGGATGACATCGTTCCGCTCTTAGAGACAGATATGAAAGTGTACTTTTCACATATTAACTAAAAGGTTCGGACACTTTATGCGTGGGTACATTTTTAGAATTGTTGTGCATAGTGAGGTAGTGGTTATGATAAGTTGGTTTTTAATCAATTACTCATTTGCCCAAGTATAGACGCCCATGCCAAGTTATGAGTGAAGCATTAAGTATTGATTTGGGAGAGGGGCATTATTGAAATAGTAGAGGTATACGCGATCTCAAAAAAAAAAAAGGACACTAAAGATATGCTCTCCCTTTCTATACTAAAATACATAGCAAATGATGGTTTACTCTTCTGAATTGATAGGATCAAAGAGTCACTTCTTATGTTTCTTAGGGCCATTGGACCACATGGGTTTTGGCTAGGTGAATTTCATTGATGTTTATGTCCATTTACTTCTCTGTAACTAGTGTAATGGCTACAAAAATCAAGGAGTAATCATACATGTATTGAATATACTGTTCAACTAATCATTTAAGGAAAATCTTGGGACCATTTCAATCTTTAATACAATTGAAATTAACTTCATTGAAGTAATTTAATATTTCACAGCATTTCCATGGATCATTATTGCTCAAGTCTTTTTCTCACGATTTTCTTTTACAAACGGATGTCCAGGCCAACTTGTGCGCATGCACCTCGACTTATTCCGAGGCCTTGAAGTTAATGACCACGGACCCTCCGGTGGTCCAATTCTTATCTCACACTCTACAACTTCGCAAGACTAGGAAAAACAAAAGGAAGAAAAATGAGAAACCCTAGAACTGGTTACAACGTACTCTTTCCCAATTTCATCACATTCATCTTCCCACTTCCTATTCGTGTTGCTTGATTTGAAATTAGGCATCTTGGACAAATCACCTTGGCAATCACATACTTCAACCTGTTCCTTTTTCAGTACACTAACTGGGCTTGGAGGGCAAATGCAATACCTTCTTCAATTCTACCCATTGATCAGTTGTGAAAATGGATAAAGCAGTTTCCCTTCCAGGATCTTGTGGCACTTGATCATATCATCCAAGTAATAGAAGACAACATATGCAATGGGTAAGGATCAATGTATAAGTGTTGTAATTTAAGATTGGTCGAGGTGCGCGTAATTAAGATTGTCCGAACACTTGAGTTATCAAAAAAAAAAAAAAAAGATTCGCACACTAGTAGAGGGGTAAGTGCTTCTCTATAAGCTCGAACCTCGAGTCTCTTTTTTTCTTGAAAGATTACAATAAATTGAGGTAGCTATATTGGCTCAAGTTCCATTTTTCCTTTATGAAAAAACAATTTTCAATACCTGCTTTTGGGAGAACATGCATTTTGGTAATGATCCATCCTCTTAAAGAACATGGATTTCTGAATTTTCACTAATTCAGCGTGGACTCGGGCTCGTGGACCCATTAATTACATCCTTTCTCAAAATGAATCAGTCCCTCCATTTCGTACGCTAGCTCAATGTGTAGATAATTTGGGAAGAAATTCTGTATTTAAGGGAAACCCCGCACTGAAATTATTTGAAAAAGTAATTTCCAGTTTCAATAACAAATGTTGGTTTACTCTTCTGATCAATTGATATAGGATCAAAGAATCGAATGAAGATCCTCTCATGTGACGCAAAACGGGACTCATCACGGTCCTTTTTCATGATCCGAATTGTTCATTTAGTAGGTCACAATGTTTTCAACATATATGCAAAAAATTAAGTTGATCGAACTCGGTAAAAGCTTCGTTGAATGATTTTTGTCACAAGTGAAACACAGAGTCAGACCCTGACGGTCTATTTCACTTGTGACAAATATGATTCATTCAAGATGTCCAATGAAATTGATTTTTCACAAGGACGTAAGACGCATCGTGTCTGACAAAATGAACTGTTCAGATTGTCAAATAGACCCGTAATTTGTTCCATTTCGCGCTGCATGAGAGACCACGTGAGAAATCATCACATGAGAGGATTTCAAATCGAATCGAATCAAGGACCACTTCCTCTTGTTTCTTTGGGTCATTTTTGGACCATATGGATTTTGGCTAGGTGAATTTCATTAATGTTTATGTCCATTTACTTCTCTGTAACTAGTGTAATGGCTACAAAAATCAAGTGTAACCATTCTTGAATTCAATATACTGTTCAACTAATCATTTAGGCAAAATCTTGGGACCATTTCAATCTTTAACACAGTTGAACCTTCATTGATGTAATTGAATGCTTCACACCATCTCCATTGGATCATTATTCATTAAACCCTTTTCTCACACTTAAGAGAACTTGAAGACTGCCAAGAGGCCTTTGGCTCAATAGCATCAGGGGTGCAGATAATTAGGTGTCAGGAGTTCAACTATTCCTCTTTCAAGGTGCTAATTTAACTATTCTAATAATACTGTCTTTAACCGATTAAAAAAAACCTATAAGACTAGAAGAAAAACAAGAAGAAGAAAAATGAGAAACCCTAGAACGGGTTACAACTCTGTCCCAATATCATCACATTGATCATGATCAACTTCCCTCTTCCTCTTCATGTTGCTTGATTTGAGATTAGGCATCTTGAAAAGGGACAAATGATCACCTTGGCAACCACATACTTCAACCTGCCCCCTTTTCAATACAGTGACTGGGCTTGGAGGGCAAACACAATACCTTCTTCTATCCATTGAGTTGTGAAGTAGTAATGGGTAAGCCAGTTTCCCTTCCAGGATCTTGTGGCACTTGATTATATCATCCTAGTAATTGATCCAAGACAACATATATAGCATGCAATGGGTAAGTATGCATTCAAGGAACAACACCATTCGAAGAGCTAATTTAGGGCTTATAAGATTTGCACACTAGTAGGATATAATGCTTCCCCATGGGCTTGAACCTTGAGCCTCTCCCCCTTTTTATTTTTATTTTTATAGATAACAAAATTTTATTGAACTCGACAAAGGGTACATTGAGGTGGCAAAATCTCTGGATACAAGGAAGAACTTAGAGCCTCTCTTTTTCTTGAAAAATGTACAATCGCTCAAGCTAGGCTCAGGTTCATCGATCCATTTTTCCTTCATGAAAAACACGTAAACAATTTTCAAAACCAACGTTTGGGAGAACATTTTGGTAATGATCCCTCTTAAAGAAGATGGATTCTGAATCTTCACTTATGTAGCGTGGACTACATCCTTTAGTTTGGGCTCATACGCGGACCCATTACATTCCTTCTCGATCAATGAATCAATCCGTCCATTTTCTACGCTCAGTGTGTGGATTATTTAAAAAAAAAGAGAAGAGAAAGGTTGATCCTATAATTTAAGGCACATGCATTTTTCATCGTGAAAATCATGGTCTATTGTGAAGAGCAAATTAAATCAAATAACAATAATTGTACTTTCCTTCCTCCCTCCCTTCATGGAAGATGTTTTTGAAAAAAAATGTACTTTTCTCTAAAAGAAACTTTGTGGTACAAAACTCTATATGAAAAAAAGGATCCAACCCGCGGGCAGTAAACAGATTCAAGGAACAAACAAGTGAAATAATGTAGTAATTGATATCATTCACCTTTTGATCTCCAGGAATGAGACTATTGATATGTGCAAGGTGAGAATTAGTTGTTGATGGATGCTCCAATTCTTTGATAACACATCTGACTGCAGATATAGCGATAGTACACGGCCGGAACTCTACAAGTTCAGAATCTGCCCATTTTTAATGTTCATAGTTGTCAGTACGATGCGATCGATGAAAGAAGCAAAATCAATATGATTTCATCTACCCTCGCCATAACAACTTATATGTATTTTCATGTATTTAAATTAAAGGATCTTCTGTTATGAAATGTGGATGGTTGTAACTTAAAACTAGATTCAAAATTTCTAGGAAATACCTTGCCCTTCATGTATTTCTAAGAAATATCTGTTATAAAATGTCAATGATTAGAAATTTGTTCTTCAATTTTCACTTTTTTAAATAACTGTCATTTCTAAAAAAATTAACTAACTGTCATATCTGCATAGCGGAATAACCGGAACTATATACAAGGTTCTCTAGAAGGAGCGTACGATAAACAGTGTGGTAGTATATACTTGCTTTTTACCAGAAAGGGCACCAAGAAGCAGCTCACTGACTCTTGTGGTTAACTCTCCAAGCAGGAAAGAACTGAGGGTATCAATGAAATTACTCATCAACAATTCTACGTAGGAATAAGCTGTTACGGAGCCAAGTCGCCACCCTAAGGTCTTCAGTAGGGTCAATTCCATCCATTGGATCAAGTTAGATTGAAATGAGTGGTCAAGATCTTCCATCTGCAATCACCATATATGACAATGTAGAATTCATTGATCACATAGACAAATTCTATCTTTTTGTGTTTTTCGTTAAGTAGAAGAAATTTCATTAAATTGAGTAAGAGAGATATGTATACAACAAGATATATACAAAGGAGAGCGAAAAAAATAGCATCATTCTCAAAGAAAGTATACCCAACTAGGTTGACACATATCATTAGACCAATCATGTGCTCCCATATAACAAAGTTCGCAACATACCAACCAAAAAATCGAAACAAAGGCCATACACAGAGAATTTTTTCTATCACCAATTTTTTGGTAACCGCTTAATTATAGCACTGGGAATATGGCTAGATATTGTATTCTTTACACTGTTTCCTTGTCGATTAGTATTTGCACGTTGAGTATTTAAGTAAACAGCAATATAAAGCAATGACCAAAGCTGGTGATATGTGGTGTTCCGGTCAACCCCTTAAAAAAATAAGTACTTATTTGTAATTTTCAAGGTTAAAAATAATAGGCTTATTAAAATAAAAAAATATGCAATATGAATTTTATTTGATAGAGATCTATTAAACCTTGCAGAAAAAATTAAAAAATTATTTTCGTAAACCCATTATTTTTAAACTTAAAAATAGGCCCTTATTCCCTAAGTACTTCTTTTGGAATGTAGAACGGAGCCTCAGCAACACATTGTAAGTACACAATTTATTTTTTTGTCACTCATATATTGAGATTAATAATGCCAGAGTTTTTATGGTAATAAAGAAAATTCACCTGAATTTCATGGAAAGGATGGGCTGTCTCACCAAACTTGGAGGCAACAGATAAGCATGCAATGGCCAGTAATTCAAACATCCAATATTTCCAACCCTACATTATTTATGCACAAAATGCAAATTTAAAGATAAAAGCAAAGAGTTTCTTCGTCGTCGGATAATAAGAACATGACTGAAACAAAGAAAATTGGAATCAGGGAAGATAATAGGAAAAAGGCAAATAGTAACTAAAAACATAAGTGCATAAACTGATAAGGCAGCAATATTTTTGGTATCAGTATCTGTTATTCGCAACACTATATATTTTGAAATAAAAGCTAGGCCTCTAATTAAGTAATTATAGCATTGTATAAGCGGAATTCCGTCGAGCGAGAAAAGTTATATATATGTATGATGTTCCCTCCCGGGTTGGGTAAATAAATAGAAATTAAGCTGAAAAGAAGAATGGGAAGAATATATATATGCTGAATTAATTATGGAGTAACAAATTAAGAACACTTACTTTGCATTGCTTCGAGGAGAGGAATCGATCAAAGTAATTTGCAGCATTGAAAACACTTTGGCATGACAGATTCAACCGGCTTTGAGACTTCCATGCAGAGAGAGAGAGAGAGAGAGAGAGAGAGAGAGAGAGAGAGAGAGAGAGAGAGAGAGAGAGAGTTTCAGGTCACAAATTATATAAACACGTACATATATACATAATGAATAAGGATCCTCACTAGTGAAAAACACTGATCGATCTCAATAGCACACGAAAAATTCGAAAGATGTTACGTTTTCGTGCCACATCCAGAATGAATCTCAATCATGCACAAATTATCTCTTGAAACTAGTGGATATATCGTTGAATAACAGTAATGGATAAATTCCTACCCTCTATCGTACCTTAATCATTGTTATGTTCTCATTCTTCGTACGGGAACGATTTTTCTTTCGAGGTAACATAGCATATATAAGACTGTATAATAGTTTACGCGTGGGGAACGAACCTTGGCGAGCCACAACATGACTCTGAATCTGGCTAAACTCAAACCAGAGGATTGCAGATGATCTCGATATCCCGATTCAGGCATGTAACTCAACTCCTTTTGCAGGCAAATGTCAAAAGCTTCTCTGCAATCTTCCTTGGTAGTGTAGAAGCAACCGTTAACGTTGTGCCGGCTATCCCACTTAGAATTTTCGGTGAGCCAAACTTCATCACAGAGAAGGCTATCCATAAATATATGTAGTTTAATTGCTTCAGAAACCGCCTTGATTGAAAACTATATATGCCTGGTTAGATGTACATACATGCATGCACGTGCATATCCATAAATATATATGCCTGGTTAGCTAGTTTTGACTGTACGTTTTGGTATTGTACTTGCGACTCTACAAAGAAAGGCAATGAACGAGTCGCACATATATACTCTTTGAGAGAGAGAGAGAGAGAGAGAGAGAGAGAGAGAGAGAGAGAAGTTTATTTTTTTTTGGAGAAGTGGAGGTAGTGAGTTGGTTGAATTTAGGTAGTTTGGCGGACACTGCTTATTTATAAAGCCGTGACATAAAAAAAAAATCAATACACAATTTTGCTCGTTTATAAAGCCATAAAATAAATAAATACTCAAAAACAGGAGATAATAACTACTACTAATTAGTAAGACTTTCTTTTAATTTTGTTTTCTCAGACGATAGAATGTTAGTTGTTAGTAGGGAATTGATTTTGTTACTCTTCTTTTTGTTAATGTCACTCCCCTTCTCTCACAGAACAATTCATCTAATCAAGACACAAAGGAGAGTAACATTAACAAAAAGGAGAGTGGCAAATCAATTTCCAAAATCATAGAAGGAGAGATCTGAAGTAATAATAGCGAAAAAAAACCCCGCCCAAGTCACATAAACCATAGCTAGTTAGGGGTTTGTTTGATAAAACTGAAAACTAAAACTGAATGCTGAAAAATTAAGTACTGAAAATTGAATGCTGAATTTTTTAAGCTGAAAAACTGTTTGGTAAACATATTAAGTACTGAATTAAAAAAATAATAAATTAATTTTAGTTCCGATTCTCTCTTAATTTACTAATGGTCACAATGTACGTATAATAATGGTGGAGTGGTGATTGTGGTGGTGGTGGTGGTGTGTTGGTGGTGATGGAGTGGCGGCGGCGGTGATGGTGTTGCAGTGGTGGCGGTAATGGTGTAATAGTGATGGTGGAGTGATGGTGATGTAATGGTGGTAGTGAGTGGTGGTGGTGGTGTAATTGTCTAATGGTGGCGGCGGCAGTGGAGTGATGGTGTAATGGTGATAGTGAGTGGTATCGGTGGAGTGATAGTTATGCAATGGTGACATGGTGGTGGCGGCGGCGACAGTATGGTAGTGGTGGTGGCAGTGTGGTAATGGTGGTGGTGGAGTGATAGGGGAGTGGTGGTGGTATAGTGGTGGTGATGGTGACGAAGTGGTGGTGGTGGTAGTGGTGATGGTGATGGTGACGGTGGCAAAGTGGTGGTGGTTGAGTGGTTGTAGGAGTGGTAGTGGTGGTGAGAATGGTTGTGGTGGTGCTATGGTGATTAAATGCAAGTATACAAGAATTCAGCCAGAATTAAGTAGCTCAAATCTACTTAATTTTTTTCAACTTTTAGCCTACATTTTAAGTAGTATTTAATTTGTTAAGCAATATAAAATATTGTTATCAAACCTACTGAATCACTTATTATTTAATTGATTCAACTTTAAGTGCTGAATTTAGGTTATCAAACAAGTCCTAGGTAAGGAAACTACCAAACCATAAAAGTTTCCCCAATTATCTTTTTACACTAATCTACGACTAGACACCAAAAAAATAGGTTTTCTCGGCTAAAATACTCCCACTCATTTTATATACAAAAGCTCTTATTTTCCTATAACGTCAGGCTCAGACGAAAAAGCTATTCGCGAGTAGCTCGAGTCTCGGTTCGTTTGGTAAACAAGTCAAACTCAAACAAAATGTTAACTCATTTAATTAACGAGCCGATCTCATGTACGTTAGTCGCAGCTTAGCTCGTGAAAATTTGTTAGAACTTAGCTTAGCTCGTGGCCACCGAATATTTACACTGGGTAGGTGAAGCAAAGAAGAGTGATCGTGGTGGTGGGTTAATAAGAGAGAGAGAGAGAGAGAGAGAGAGAGAGAGAGAGAGAGAGAGTGGGTAGTTGAAGATAAGAGAGGGAGTGGGGGTAGAAGGTGTGCGTGATACGAGAAATGTGGACACGTTACACATGAATTGGGGTAAATGCTGTAATTGATACTACTACTATTACTATTTTTGCCCGCTTCGTCATTTTTTGTTTTAACGGCTAGAAGTGTCCGAGCCATCTTACGACTGTCTTATTCTCCAGTTCATATGGATCTATTTCCAAACCAAATATATTGAGTGCGAAACTTGACAGATTCTTAAATTTAGGCCGCAAGAGGAAAATTTGTTGTCCCAACCGTGGATAATTTGCCTTTAATAAGACATAGGAGAGAAATTGTAAAAATGCGCGTAAACTGACTCAGACATTTCTAACTGTTAGAATAAAAAGAAATAGGAGGCAAAAATAGTACTACTAGTAGTAGTATCAATTACAGCATTTACCCCAATTCATGTGGAACGTGTCCACATTTCTCATATCACGTACACCTTCAACCCCCACTCTCTCTCTTATCTTCAACTACCCATAATATATTTACCTCTCTCTCTCTCTCTAACCCATCACCACGATCACTCTTCTTTGCTCCACCTACCCAGAGTAAATATTCGATATAGGGACCCGGGGAGTGTGCTGCGCAGCGTGCTGCACAGCCCCCGGCACCACCTTGCCGGCATCGGTTCGACGATCGGAGACGTCCACTGCGTAGAGCTCGTCGAATACTACAAGTGTACCAAAAATCAACCCGATCAAATATCGTTAAGTACTTCATCAGAATACATATAACTTGAAAAAAAAAATCCTAATGGATACGAAACACTGGATCAAAACCACTGAATCCATTCTTTTTGAATTATATGTGTTCCGATGAGACACTTAACGATACTTGATCGGGTTGATTTTTGGTACACTTGTAGTATTCGACGAGCTCTACGCAATGGACGTCTCCGATCGTCGAACCGATTCCGGCAAGGCGGTGCCGGAGGCCGCGCAGCACGCTGCGCAGCACACTCCGTCTATCCTCGATATAGAGTTAGAATTGATCAGATTTAGTTCTAATTCCTATAACTTCCCGAGATTGTTTTAATTAGGACGTATGGGATAGGTTGTAGGTCTCACGTTAAATATTGAATCTTAGGCTCCGTTATTTCGGCGTAAAATGTTTTCTAGAAAAATATTTTATTTATTTTTTAGCGTTTGATTGTGCAAAAGACAGAAAAACATTTTACTAGGTAAAATATTTTATTTTGTATGGTTGAAAATATTTTCTGCTTAAAAAGGCCATAAATCATTTTCTAGAAAACTTCTTGTGTGGAACAACTATGAACGAAGCACCAGAAAATAAATACAAAACTTTTGTTTTTTGCAAAATCATTTTACATGAAATATTTTACTTTAAAAGTTAAAAAGGATCACAAAACTCTGCATTGGATCCCATACACACTTTAATCCAAAAGAACCCTTAGCCCTCCAAAAACGGGGAGTTGATAAGATTTTACTGAAATAATTAATCCAGTAATAAAACTTGGGTAGTGATAATGCGAAAATTGTTTTGTTGATGCCAAAACTCCAGTGCATAAAAGTCTTATATATTGCAAATGGTATAAGCCTTTTGTGCATTGGAGTTTTGGCATCAACAAAAACGGTTTTGGCATTATCACTATCCAAAACTCTAGTGCATAAAAGTTTGGGCAAATTTTACAAATGGTCCTTCTAGTTTGCACCAGTTCTCATTTTCATCCCTCTAATATTAATTGTATCAATTTTAACCTTATAGTTTTCATTCCGTCTCAATTTCGTCACTCTCCCTGACGCCGTCAATGAAACAAATGGAATTGAACGGTAAAATTGTCATTTTCTTTCATAGAGGGACTAAATTGAGATTTTATGTAAACTTGAGGCACTATTTCTAAAATTTTACATTTTATTTTCGTTTTTTCCAAATAAAATAAAAAAAGACCATAAGTTATGTATTTGACAACTGAATTATTTTTTATTAGGTAATCAAACTATATTGAAAAAAAATTATATTTATATTTCATTACACATTACAAAAATATTAGAAAATGCACAAATCAACCTCTTAGCTAATGTGTCTTTGTATCATGTTCTTATAATCTCCTTATTTTTTTCACCCAATCAAAAAAATGTTCAAAATCCATTTTTATATGTTATATGAGTGATCTTATGAGTAAGTCCCAAAATAAATACACTTATATCCATGTTTTAATGTATTTGATCTCGTAATATTCAATAGTGTTTTATTGCTAAATTAAACACAATTACAAGATTTCTAAATACTATTGAACAACTTTTTCTTTTTAATCATGTGACAAAGAAAATAACGAGATTGAAAATTCAATTGAAAAAAATAAAATACCAAGACATTTTAACATAGGGGTTGCTTTTCAAAATTTCTCATATTTTTTTGTGATATATATAATAAAAACTTTAAAAAATTTCAACATATTTTGATTATTCAATATAAAATGAGATGAGAAATATGTTACATATGATGTATTTTGATTTATTTGTAAAAACAAAAGTAAAAAATAAAATTGTAGAAATAATCCCCCTAGTTTGCATGAAATCTCAATTTAGTCCCTCTATGAGGAGAAATGACAATTTTGTCCTCCAATTCCGTTTGTTTCATTAACGCCGTAAGCGAGAGGGATGAAATTGAGACAGAATGCAAATTATAGGGCTAAAATTAACACAATTGATACTAGAGGGACGAAAATGAGAATTCATGTAAACTAGAGGGACCATTTGTAAAATTTACCCTAAAAGTTTTGTACATCGTAAATGGTACAAGCCTTTTGTGTACTAGGGTTTTGACACTAACAAAAATAATTTTGACACCAACAAAAACGGGTATGGCATTATCATTTCTCTAAAAGTTTATATATTATTAATGAGATACAACTTCCTCTACCGATTTAACAAAAAAAGGAAATATATTAAAGTACATTGCAAGATTGGAATTACAAGGTCACTTGAGTGGTAATTCAATGATAGTCACCATTATTACTTCCTTTCATTTTCTTGGAATTTAAATTCCACTAAATACGACTAAGAATTAATACTGACTTTTGCCAAGTAACAAAAAAAAACTGGAATTACAAGATACAATAAAAAGATTGACCATGTATATCATCTATAACAACAATAACAGAGGTTAATTCGTATCTTATCACCCTTACACTTAGGACCTGTTTCATAAGTCTTAAGTTTTATCTCATTTCATTTTTCTGTTTTGAAATTTTATTTTTCTTACGGCTTTATAAATGGCATGGGCATATTGGTTTTTGAAATATTTTTTTTTAATGTTACGGCTTTATAAATACGCAAATAAGCAGTCTACAAAACTGCCTAAATATATATTACAAAACAAAAAACCACTCTCTCTCTCTCTCTCTCTCTCTCTCTCTCTAAGAGTATATATATACACCTCGTTCTTTGCCTTCTTTGTAGAGTCGCAAGTACCAATATCAGAAAGCTCGTACAGTCCAAACTAGGCCGATTTCTATGCCTTATCACAATCATAACCCTACAAACCTTTTGGAATTTTACTGTTCCATTGGAATTACTATCATGAATTAATACTGCAACATGCACATGCATGCATCCATGTATATGTACATATTTTTTTGTTTTTAGTACTTCGGAATATTATAAATAGTCAATTAAAAAGTTTGCAGCATAGGTGCATACATGGTTCAAATATTACAATCCACAAAATAGAACACCAAAAACCCTAATGGAGAATCTGCCATTCGCGAATTCAAAACTCTCTGAGCGAGGGTGTTTGAGCCAAAGAAACCACCAAGCCTTCATTTTGTTCCGCTCCAATTCTAGCAAAGATGAACGGCACATTGATTTGGCTCTCGACATATATGGATGAGTGTTGATCCCGTCCTAGCGAGGATGACGTGGGCATCATTGATTAGATTCCTTTGAGGATGATTAGTAGCATTGCCTTCGTTATACTTTTCAATCAAGAATTTTTTTTTATTTTTTTTAAACTTGTAAAAGTAACATTTTATTAGGGATAAGGAAATGGATTCCAAGCAAAAATTTAGGGATAAAGAAAGAGATTCCAAGTAAAAATTGAAAGCAAATCCAAAATCTAGCCCTAGAACAGTAAAATCGCTGCTGCCCACCGCGATACATCCACCCCGCCGGAAACCACACCCCGACAACCAAGAGGTTAGTGAAGCAAACATATAGTATATGGTTAGCTAGCCTTCTCTGTGATGAGGTTTGGCTCATCCAAGCACATTACTACCATTTTTTTTCCCCCTGTTTTGAACTGCAGTAACCAATTGCGTGATCACACGGCACGAGGATGGTCCATTTATTTAATGCATCTTTCTTACCCTAGGGGCTAGGGTACGACGAGCAAGCAAATGTTTGTTCGATCACCAGGCTAGCTAGCTTGGTCCCACACAGGAAGTATATAGACCACAATTTCACGTCAACCCTATGCACGTTCGATCTCTGACTTGATTGTACTTTCTCTGACCACAATTTCACGTCATTGATCACCATGGTATGCAATCACAATTTGGGGCCGGCACACGTTATGTGTGTGCAAGATAAAATCTATTCTAATATTTATTCTAATCTATAAAAGGCGTACGCCTTTTGATATAGACAATTTTTTGAGTCTGACTCACAATTTGCACTTTTCAATTGTCCTCCAAACAAAAAAACACGGCACAAATCAAATAACCTCTGCACAAACAACCGTAAGGACTAAAAAGTAAAATCACACCCACAACCCCATGTAAAAGCTGTAGCTATCAGTTACACAACTTTGCAAACTGCACTTCACAGAGAACCGTTTTCTTCCTCAGAGGAACTGTTTAGGATGCCAAAAGCTGACGATTCAAGCAAGAAGAATCACATCAATTACTTTTGACCGTTTGTTGTGCATATTTTATCAGAATTTGAGGTGCACAAGTTTCGAGCGTGTCCCAACCTCTAATAATCTATGTAGACACAATGATGTATGATACTAATAATTGACGATAATTTTTTACTTCAGTTTTTTGTCAATATGTTTGAAAACCAAAAGTGCTATGGGTACTCTGGTGGTGTACACCAAATGTACACCACCTATCTGGCAACTGGTCCACCCAGGTCGCCGGCGACATCTGAATGTACTGATAATGGTGGATAAAACTAGCGTTGGTCTAACTTGGGACTGGATTCAAATGCATAAGAATTAATCATTCTTGGCCTCAATCCGTTCAAACACTAAATTTTTTTGTTCAAGTGAACGTAATTGAGCGTCTCTTTGGGTTTTTATTGACAGAGATTGAGTTTATCCAAGGCCAAGTTTGGTTGTGTAAATGATTCAACAGTAGAATGATCGACTGAGTTTCATCATTGGCGGTCCTGTGACAATAATGATGTTAGATTATATCGTAATCATATAAAATCGTAATCATGTCCCGATATGATATGATATGATGTGATATTATATGATGTGATTTCCTTGATCCCCTTGATTTCAGTTTGATTGTAATTGATTCCGAGTGTATTGTAATTAGGATGATTTTCTTTCCATAGTTAGGTGCTCTCCCCTGTATAAATAGAGGTCTTATTGTAAACTTTCATTATTGAATTCAACACAATATCTCTCTTTTTCTCAATACTTTCACATGGTATCAGAGCTAAGGCTTAATACTTAGCTTTTCCATCACCATCTTCCGCCTTGCCCTTACTGTCTCACCATTTTGCAGACACCGAGCCAACTCCACCAATTACCATCAGTTTCTAATTTTCCCATCTACTGCCTAAACCCATCTCAGTTCCACTAAAATCAAAACCATCTCCAATTTCCAACAGCCACGTTGGACCAATTGGACCCATTTCAAGTCCAAACCCACCAATTCCAAATTCAAGTCAACCGCATCTAATTATCACCATCTGATCATTATCATTCCACCCGACCCACCCAGATTATAACCCAGCTAGCTTCAATATTATCGGTCGGCAACAAGACCATACACCCGCGACCCACCCACACAAGGACACCACAACTCCAGTTTCGTTTCTGGTTCCGCTTCAATTTCAAATCGACCCTGCACCATATATTTTTTAACCGGTTCACGCCGCCTCATTTTTCCAATTATTCTCTGGTATTTTGCATCTGATCTCTGGTGTGTTGATTCACTCCGTACTCTCTAATTATGGAGCAATCTGTCATGGTGTCATACTTTCGGGTCATCTTGGAAGGTCTCAAACAATACCCTCCGTCATCTCGGTTTACCAAAAGTGAACTGCAATATGTTTTTGCGGACATTCTCTCAAAATGTGGTATTTTATCCGAGTCTGGTAAGAATTCTACTGCCTTTTTTGTTGCCACAAGTACATCCACATGGTTAATTGATTCAGCTTGTTGTAACCATATGACATCTGATTCTACCATTTTTTCCTTCAAGTCACATGCCATTCACACTCCAGCCATCCAAACAGCTGATGGTTCTCACATGCATGCCAGTCATGTCGGTCATATCTCTACTTCCACCATATCTCTATCTGACACATATTTGATCCCTAAACTTACATTGAATTTAATCTCTGTTGGTCAATTGTGTGAACTTGGGCTTACCGTTATCTTTTCTGCTACTGGCTATCATGTGCAGGATCCTCGGACAGGTAAAACTCTTGGGATAGGCTGAAAGGTCGGGCGCCTGTATCAGCTCATCAATCTTCACATTCCATCTCAGTTCTCATCTCTTAATTCTGCATCTCCAGTGAGTCAATCACAATGTTCGTTTACGTCTAATTCTCTTGGTATGTGGCATTCTAGATTGGGTCATGCGTCTTTTGGTCGAATACGTACCCTAGTTTCAAGTGGACATTTAGGACCTGTTAAAGATGAACATGTAGATTGTCTTTCTTGTCAACTTGCTAAACAACCAGCATTGCCATTACCTCGGAGTGACTCTTTCTCCTTTGCTCCTTTTGATTTAGCTCATTATGATATTTGGGGACCTTCACCGAACACCACCATGGGCGGATCTAAATATTTTGTTATTTTCGTAGATGATTATTCTCGTTTTACATGGTTATATCTCATGAAAAATAGATCTGAATTACAACAAATTTATTATGATTTTTCTAAAATGGTCCAAACTCAATTTTCTCGCCCAATCAAAGTTTTTCGTGCTGATAATGCCATGGAATATAAAGAAACAGAATTTTTAAAATTTCTTCGCCAAAATGGAACCTTGACACATAGGTCTTGTCCTGGCACTTTGCTTGAAGGATTCCTAGTCCTAAAATAATGGGTTGCCCCAAGCGTAGGGCGGAAACCGATGTACCATAATATCCGGTAAGTCCGGAGTCGAATCCACAGAGACGGTGATGTGTGCTGACTAAAAATTCGGGTTGTTAATTATTTAAACGGACTCTTAGGTAGCCACCCCTTATCGATTGATTGAGATTAACTAAAAACCTAAAAATTGATTGTACTTTTCAAATAATTAAAAAGAGGTACGATCGTAGGATTCATAACACTTGTAACTAGTTCGGATCAACCTGCTCTATTGGGAGTTCTTAAGAACGTTTAATTCTAGATATAACAAGATAGCTCGCAAGATGCGAGACCCTATGGTCGCCGTATACCCATGTGCATCGAAGAACGAGTTTTCGACCCCCATTCCCCCGTTCACATGGGCTCTGACGATACCCGGGTTCGTCCGCGGGAAGTATTTTTCAATCTAAAATTATTTTTTCATTGTTCGATAAAAGGAGCAGTGCTCGAACTAGCTACGGTGTGCTAATCACCCCGTGATCCTACCTGTACAACTACTCACTCATCATTAACTAATAAACAAAAGAAACCCTAGATTTAAATATGCTTCTATTACTCGAGATAGAAAATAAACAAAAGATCAAAGTTAAAATAAAAACTAACAAACAACTTAAATAAAGAATGAAAATCAATACGAGTTACGGAAGTATGAGTAATCAAACAAAACTTTAAAACTTGAAAAGAAAAAGTCTGAATAAAAGAACTCAAGTCTAAAAGCTGCTCTATGAAATCCGAACTAAAAGAAACTTCACCCGGCAGCACCGTGTTTTACTCTTTTCGGCAGCCCCTGGGAATAGAGTCCTGCGTGAGACCCAAGATGGAATCACCGCAGCCTTGTCCATAGTCCTCTGTCTTTTTCTTTTTCTTCCGTCCGAGATCCCCCCGTTCCTTTTTTTTTCTTTTCTTTTTATGCCTTTCTGTAGCCGACTCAATAGAAACCCTCGTGGGCCCATTGACTAAGGCCTCTTCTTCTTCGTTTTGTCCAAGCCTTCAGTCAAAACAATTGGTAAATAAAAGACAGCCTTTTAGGCCCACCGAGACATGCAACAGTAGGAGAAAAGTAATTATTTCAGTAATTTTGTTTAATTTTGTTGTTCAAATTACTAGTAAAACTATTCTATAAAATTATAGAGCTATTATATACACGATTTATTCATTGTTCTTTCACTGTTTCAAATTTACTATTCATCATTATTCATTATTCACTATTCACACGTCACTATTCATCCGTCACTATTCACCATAGGTTTTGTTTGATTCCTCTGATTGTTTTTGTATGATTCCTCTGGTACTCCCAGTAAACATTAGTATCAGTATCCTTTTCCAATTCCCACTGTCTTTATCACTCTGACCCACATGTTCTTCCCCCTTGTCCGTGCTTCCGCCCCCCTCATGGTATCAGAGCCAAGTAGGATATAGTTGAAGAATTAAACTCAAGTAATCTGTAAGTTGTATTTACTCCTACTTAGTTTTCATTTAGTGTTTTAGTCCTGCTGAAATTTTAGTTAGTATTTTAGTTCGGTTGTCATCGGTCGACCACCTTGTCCTCTGGCCACCTTAAGAAATTCGTAAAAGTCCGCGTGAGTAAGTCCCAGGGTAGGGCAATAAAGGGGTTGGGAAAAAACTTAGGGTATGTGTTCGAGTATGCGTTACGCAGGGTATGTGTCTATCATGATAATTTAGGATTAAAATATTAATTAAGAAATCTTTAGGGTTAAAATTCTAAAAGAAGGATCTGTAGGATTAAACACAATGAATAGATTATTTAAGTGTAGTTCTTCAGCCAGTTCTTTAATGGCTTCTCTATATGAGTTAGCGGACATAGTCAACCAAGAAGAACATGAGTATCAGGATTTGGAAACAGAATTAGGAAATTGGAATATACCTAAAATCCCAGTAAAAGAAATTTACAAGTCAAGTTTTTTAGATGATACTTTTTGTACTGATCAAGTTGCTAAAACTGCTGAACATGTTTATGCCATTACTAAACAAGAAGAGAGATGTTCTCTCCTTAGTCAACAATCAGTCAAACGTCACCTTGAACGTGGATATAATTATATTCATGTAGGATTAATACAAGTTGCTATTAAACCATTAACAAGAAGAGGATTAAATTCCTCAGTTTTATTATCTTTGAGAGACAGTAGATTCATAGTTTACAGTGATAGTCTACTAGGATTAATGGAGTCAAGTCTACATAACGGTCGAGTTTATTTTAACTGTTACCCTGATTTACCCCTTAGTTTAAAAGATAAAAATATTTTGAAAGTATTAACCTTAAATATTCAAATTGCTGGAGCAATTACTCAAATGCTTGAAGGTAGTCAGTCAATTGCATTAATTTACCGTATTTACTATAAATGTATGAAAACTAATTTAAATATTCATGCATTAGTCAAAAGTCCCAAGGATAAAACTGTACTTATACAAAGTAGCACAAATGCTAATGTACAAGTACCTAAAACCATTTCTTGGAGTGATATCCAGTTACCAACCAGTTGGCTTAGTGAAAATGAGAGTTTCCCACAGAAACTCCAAAATGACATAATTAATCTAGACTATATTAAACAATACTTAGATGGTACAGTTAGGATAAGTTTTGATCAACAAAGAGTAAACCCTCCTCTGAGAATCAGAGAATTAAGTAGATCCAGTAACTCAGTAGCTATTGATAGGACAAATAGCTCAACTACTTTGCCTAGGAAGGACAAAAATTTAATTGATCCCAGTATTAAATTAAAAGGTGTTGAATTAAGTTCACAAATTAGTAAACCTTGTTATTCTACACAATCAAAATTTGAGGATGAAGACACCTCTCAAGGGTCTCCAACTCAAACAGATTTTGAAGAACCCACTGATCCAACTTTACTAGTTTTAAATAAAGATTTTGAAATAAATTTTGATAAATTATATTCTGAATTCAAGTCAAAAGAAAATAAACAAAAAAGAAAAAATTATTTTGCTAAATATTCATCTAGTAAACAAGATAAAATCTTAGCTCGTTAGGAAGCTTTCATGGACGTATCCAGAACTGAAATTCATTTTTTCGATTACTTGGAAAATTATTACAAAAAAGTCAACAATATTAAAAAAGTAAAAAAGAAAGGGTCGGACCAGCCTGTTATACCCACAGGACACTCTCCTTTAAATTCCATCACTATCAGTGATACCCCATCATCTAACAATAGTAAATTAGAAATCGAGGAATTTAAAAAATTAAATGTAATCACCAAGAACTTACCAGAAGAAGAATTATTAATTGACCTAATCAGTAAAATAAAAGATTCTGAATTAAAGCAAAAATATATTAGTCGCCTTAAGCAGATTTTACTTCAAAAATCTCATTCCAATGCATCATTAGAAAATTCTGGTAAAAGATTAAACAAAGCCCACACTGAAGTCACTTTGCAAGATTTAAAACAGGAAGCTAATCTTATTAAAAAAGATATTACCAAACTAAATAAGTCTCAATTTAGTAAAGAAATTACCACAATTCCTCAAAATCACCAAACATCTGATCAACAAGAATATTACCAACAATGGTATGCCAAAGTAAAATTAATAATCCATGATTATCAAATTGAAATCCCTGCCCTCATTGATACAGGAGCAGACTTAAACTGTATTCAAGAAGGTATATTACCTACTATGTACTATCATAAGACAACAGAACAGTTGAGCTCTGCTAATGGTAGCAAAATGGTAATCAATTACAAGCTACCCAAAGTCCATGTTTGTCAAGATAAAATTTGTTTTAGGACTTCTTTCGTTCTAGTTCAAGATTTATCTGACAGAGTAATTCTGGGTACCCCTTTTATCTATTTACTCTACCCTTTTACAACCACTGAAGAAGGAATTACTACTAAACCTTTTGGTCAACAAGTAATGTTCAAATTTTTAACACCACCAGAACAAAGAAAATTGAAACAATTAACATTACCACCTACTTATAAAATAAGTCAAAAAATGAACCAATTAAAATTTTTACAGGAAGAAATTAGATACAAAAAAATTGAAGAACAACTCACCAATAAACTCCTTAGTCAATAGATTGAAGATTTTAATAAAAGATTAAAAGAGGAAGTTTGTTCTAATCTTCCTAGTGCTTTTTGGCATAGAAAGAAACATATAGTAATTTTGCCATACATAAAAGACTTTAATGAAGCCCAAATCCCAACAAAGTCAAGGCCTATTCAAATGAACCCTGAAGTTTTGGAAACCTGCAAGAAAGAAATAAATGATTTACTTAATAATAATATTATTAGAAAAAGTAAATCACCATGGTCATGTCCAGCCTTTTATGTTAATAAAAATGCTGAAAAAGAAAGAGGAGTACCAAGGTTAGTCATAAATTATAAACCATTAAACAAAGTGTTAGAATGGATCAGGTATCCAATTCCAAATAAAAAAGATTTAATTAATAGATTAAGTAAAGCAGTCATCTTTTCAAAATTTGATTTAAAAAGCGGGTTTTGGCAAATCCAGTTACACCCCAATGATAGATATAAGACAGCCTTTACTACACCCTTTGGCCATTACGAATGGAATGTTATGCCTTTTGGATTAAAAAATGCCCCCAGTGAATTTCAAAATATAATGAATGAAATATTTAACCAATTCAGTCATTTTATTATCGTATATATAGATGATGTTCTCATCTTTTCTAACTCAATTGAAGAGCATTGGAAACATTTAGAATCATTTATTAAAACTATTAAATATAATGGATTAGTCATTTCTGCTCCCAAGGTTAAATTATTCCAAACAAAAGTAAGATTTCTAGGATATGATATTTATCAATCTACTGATTGGTACTATAGTTGATTGATAAATATCATATCCTAGAAATCTTACTTTTGTTTGGAATAATTTAACCTTGGGAGCAGAAATGACTAATCCATTATATTTAATAGTTTTAATAAATGATTCTAAATGTTTCCAATGCTCTTCAATTGAGTTAGAAAAGATGAGAACATCATCTATATATACGATAATAAAATGACTGAATTGGTTAAATATTTCATTCATTATATTTTGAAATTCACTGGGGGCATTTTTTAATCCAAAAGGCATAACATTCCATTCGTAATGGCCAAAGGGTGTAGTAAAGGCTGTCTTATATCTATCATTGGGGTGTAACTGGATTTGCCAAAACCCGCTTTTTAAATCAAATTTTGAAAAGATGACTGCTTTACTTAATCTATTAATTAAATCTTTTTTATTTGGAATTGGATACCTGATCCATTCTAACACTTTGTTTAATGGTTTATAATTTATGACTAACCTTGGTACTCCTCTTTCTTTTTCAGCATTTTTATTAACATAAAAGGCTGGACATGACCATGGTGATTTACTTTTTCTAATAATATTATTATTAAGTAAATCATTTATTTCTTTCTTGCAGGTTTCCAAAACTTCAGGGTTCATTTGAATAGGCCTTGACTTTGTTGGGATTTGGGCTTCATTAAAGTCTTTTATGTATGGCAAAATTACTATATGTTTCTTTCTATGCCAAAAAGCACTAGGAAGATTAGAACAAACTTCCTCTTTTAATCTTTTATTAAAATCTTCAATCTGTTGACTAAGGAGTTTATTGGTGAGTTGTTCTTCAATTTTTTTGTATCTAATTTCTTCCTGTAAAAATTTAATTGGTTCATTTTTTGACTTATTTTATAAGTAGGTGGTAATGTTAATGTTTCAATTTTCTTTGTTCTGGTGGTGTTAAAAATTTGAACATTACTTGTTGACCAAAAGGTTTAGTAGTAATTCCTTCTTCAGTGGTTGTAAAAGGGTAGAGTAAATAGATAAAAGGGGTACCCAGAATTACTCTGTCAGATAAATCTTGAACTAGAACGAAAGAAGTCCTAAAACAAATTTTATCTTGACAAACATGGACTTTGGGTAGCTTGTAATTGATTACCATTTTGCTACCATTAGCAGAGCTCAACTGTTCTGTTGTCTTATGATAGTACATAGTAGGTACTATACCTTCTTGAATACAGTTTAAGTCTGCTCCTGTATCAATGAGGGCAGGGATTTCAATTTGATAATCATGGATTATTAATTTTACTTTGGCATACCATTGTTGGTAATATTCTTGTTGATCAGATGTTTGGTGATTTTGAGGAATTGTGGTAATTTCTTTACTAAATTGAGACTTATTTAGTTTGTTAATATCTTTTTTAATAAGATTAGCTTCCTGTTTTAAATCTTGCAAAGTGACTTCAGTGTGGGCTTTGTTTAATCTTTTACCAGAATTTTCTAATGATGCATTGGAATGAAATTTTTGAAGTAAAATCTGCTTAAGGCGACTAATATATTTTTGCTTTAATTCAGAATCTTCTATTTTACTGATTAGGTCAATTAATAATTCTTCTTCTGCTAAGTTCTTGGTGATTACATTTAATTTTTTAAATTCCTCGATTTCTAATTTACTATTGTTAGATGATGGGGTATCACTGATAGTGATGGAATTTAAAGGAGGGTGTCCTGTGGGTATAACAGGCTGGTCCGACCCTTTCTTTTTTACTTTTTTAATATTGTTGACTTTTTTGTAATAATTTTCCAAGTAATCGAAAAAATAAATTTTAGTTCTGGATTCTTCCATGAAAGCTTCCCAACGAGCTAAGATTTTATCTTGTTTACTAGATGAATATTTAGCAAAATAATTTTTTCTTTTTTGTTTATTTTCTTTTGACTTGAATTCAGAATATAATTTATCAAAATTTATTTCAAAATTTTTATTTAAAACTAGTAAAGTTGGATCAGTGGGTTCTTCAAAATCTGTTTGAGTTGGAGACCCTTGAGAGGTGTCTTCATCCTCAAATTTTGATTGTGTAGAATAACAAGGTTTACTAATTTGTGAACTTGATTCAACACCTTTTAATTTAATACTAGGATCAATTAAATTTTTGTCCTTCCTAGGCAAAGTAGTTGAGCTATTTGTCCTATCAATAGCTACTGAGCTACTGGATCTACTTAGTTCTCTAATTCTCAGAGGAGGGTTTACTCTTTGTTGATCAAAACTTATCCTAACTGTACCATCTAAGTATTGTTTAATATAGTCTAGATTAATTATGTCATTTTGGAGTTTCTGTGGGAAACTCTCATTTTCACTAAGCCAACTGGCTGGTAACTGGATATCACTCCAAGAAATGGTTTTGGATACTTGTACATTAGCATTTGTGCTACTTTGTATAAGTACAGTTTTATCCTTGGGACTTTTGACTAATGCATGAATATTTAAATTAGTTTTCATACATTTATAGTAAATACGGTAAATTAATGCAATTGACTTACTACCTTCAAGCATTTGAGTTATTGCTCCAGTAGTTTGAATATTTAAGGTTAATGCTTTCAAAATATTTTTATCTTTTAAACTAAGGGGTAAATCAGGGTAACAGTTAAAATAAATTGGACCGTTATGTAGACTTGACTCCATTAATCCTAGTAGACTATCACTTTAAACTGTGAATCTACTGTCTCTCAAAGATAATAAAACTGAAGAATTTAATCCTCTTCTTGTTAATGGTTTAATAGCAACTTGTATTAATCCTACATGAATATAATTATATCCTCGTTTAAGGTGACGTTTGACTGATTGTTGACTAAGGAGAGAACATCTCTCTTCTTGTTTAGTAATGGCATAAACATGTTCAGCAGTTTTAGCAACTTGATCAGTACGAAAAGTATCATCTAAAAAACTAGACTTGTAAATTTCTTTTATTGGGATTTTAGGTATATTCCAATTTCCTAATTCTGTATCTAAATCCTGATACTCATGTTCTTCTTGGTTGACTATGTCCGCTAACTCATATAGAGAACCCATTGAAGAACTGGCTGAAGAACTACACTTAAATAATCTATTCATTGTGTTTAATCCTACAGATCCTTCTTTTAGTATTTTAAATAAACTCTCTTACTAGAGGTCTTATTGTAAACTTTCATTATTGAATTCAGTACAATATCTCTCCTTTAATTTCTCAATACTTTCACAAATCAAAAGAGTATCAAACCACAATATTGATCAAAGGCTAGTAACCCGTAGAGGGTAAGCTTTGCAGAGACAATTCAACGAATAATAACAAATCATATCAATCAAAGGCTAGCTCATCCATATCGGGTGGCAAATCAAAAGAGTAGAATAAGGGCAACCTTTGCCATGGTTGATGGCTCTGTTTCTTTGCTTAAGAACAGGGTAATTTATGTTTCCTCAAATACCTCATTTATTTCTACTTAATGTTGTTTGGAATAAAATTTTATGTGGGTTGCACTACCAAGGGCCCAGCCGCCCAAATAATCTAATGGGTGAAGAATTAAGATGGTACTGTTAACTGATTTGTATCACACCCTCTAATGGTAAAGCTCCCCATTCACGTTTTGTCAAGAGACTGAGAGAGAGATGGGAGTTGTTGGCCGCCAGCGTACGTAGATGGTACGTGCTGGCGGTCGTCGGCGTCGACGGTGGGAGTAAAAGTTTGACTCGGGAGGGTGTTGGGTTTGGAATTGAGTTTAGTAATGGGTCAAATTCCCGGCAACTTTTGGGGTGAAATTTTGAATTAGAAATAGACGATGCAGAGCCCATTTGTCAGTTGCCACATTAATGGTGTACATATGGTGTACACCACCGGTGTAGCCATAGCACTTTTGTTTAAAAACTGACTAAAAAACGGATTTTCTCTTATCCTAGTCCCAGATTTTTTATCAAACAAAAAAATTTAAAGGTTAAAAGTCAAAATGTTTTAAAAGTAAACGACTGTTTTTATTTAATCATCACAGCCTCAGTTTTACCAAAGCTACACAACCTCAGATTTCACATTCGACCCAAAACAGCAGAGAGAGAGAGAGAGAGAGAGAGAGAGAGAGAGAGAGCCAAAAAAGTATTGAAGTACAATTAAAACCTATACCAAAAGGGAATTGCAAAAGTATTCGCAGTACCTGTTTAGTTAGATTTTGTGTGAAGCATTGATGATCGATCTCTTGGACTTCACTGGATAGACGGATGTTTGAAGCTTTTGGCAACCATGGATTTTCGAAATTTGCTATACAGAAAGGAGAGGAAATAACTGATCAGGAATCAGGATCATAGGTGTAAAAGTTGTAACTGCACGTCGTTTATAAACGTGGGGTACTTTGTTTAGTTATTTCACTTTTCTGACCTTACAATTAATAGGTGCGTAGGTTGCTTGTCAAGTAAATTCTTTATTTTGTTTGTGGCAATTTGGGGAGAGAAATTGTGAGCCAGCCTCATTTTGGAGTCCTCACCAAAGTGTGTTCCCCCTTTATATATTAGAATAGATGCTACTATCACACATACAATTAAAAAAACTCTCACATTAAATATGCAGTAAATTTGTCCACATAGATAATCTATGCACAGATTGTGCATAGATTTTGTTGTTGCGCCCACCACAGGTCACACACAAACGATCCGAACTGTTCATTAAATGTAAAATATTTTTTCAAAGATTCCCGTAAAAAATCAGCACAATCCAATACCTATAGGTGCTTGATCTAATCATCTAATTTTTTATTACCCGAAAATCTGAATGAAAATTTAGATGATTGGATCGAGCACCTATAGGTATTAGATTGAGCTTATTTTTTATGGGGACTCTTGAAAAAATATTTTACATCTAATGAACGGCTCGGATCATTTGTGTGGGATCCATGGTGGGCCCTACAACAAAATCTGTGCACAGATGTATGTGTGGTAAGCAGCTCGGTTAAATATGAGGCTCACGCACACTGCACACACACACTGGGTGTGAGCCTCATGTAATCATGTTTGATGTGAGACAGTTTGTAATTGTGTGCAGTTAGAGAATTATTGGAGATGTAATATCGCAACACCTTCTATGATCACATACGAAATTCGGTTTTTGGCCACGATTAGTCGCCCAAATTTGTCGTCGTTCTTTGTTTCACACCAAAGAAGTCACTTCTTTTGGCGACGATTTTTTTCCTCGTCACATGTAAATTTTGGTGACGAATGAAACATTTAGGTGACAAATTTTTTTTTCATCTTCAGAAATGACCAAACTAGAAAAATTATTTTCAGTTTTTCGTTGCTCGAACTTGAGGAGCCTGGTTTCTAAACTACCACTCTCACCACTGCGCCACTTGTCATTTTGTCTATAATATTGCCAAATTTAATATATATTAGTATTATTATTTTATCACTAATTTTGTAAAATCCTGACATTTAAAATCCTAGTCACGTGGTTTGAATAAACATGCGAATCCCGATTTAATTTTGTAAATATGATGAGATATTTGAGTTAGACCTGACACACGGTAGCAATTATGAAACGTTGGGATTTTCGCTTAAAAATCAGATATATATCGTCGCAGTGAATGTTGTATTTTATTGGCTAAGATCAAGTGTAGTATCTGTTTTTATCAATTTAATATCTGATACGTAGGTTATCGACTCACATGATATAAAATTAATTTTTTTAGGGGAAGAGTCCATCACAATAGTTTGCTGCTCGGGCTCTCGAGTGTCACATTGGCTTTGCACTATAGCCTAGGCCTGGCGCACCTCACCAATTCTAGTTCTAACTTTTGTGTTCATAGGTCCAATGCGATGTTAGCCGTTGGTCTAAGCTTGAAAAAAATTTTCAGAAGTAGAAATCTAAAAGCAGAGCAACCTTGCTCTAAAACAGTGTAAATTCTGCCTGCCTCATCAGGCAGTTCTTGATGGCTGGTGGGCAAATGAGAACGTGCAATCCTGGGCGAAAACATTTTTATTGCAATAGTCCTGGACGAAAATTGGGTGATGTTGAAAAGTTGTGTTTACACCCGTTTTTGGCACCCAGTCCTGGGCAAGTGTTGGAGGGTCATTTAATTATTGTTTAATTAAATTGGGTTGCAAAATGAAGTTATATTGAGTTAAAGATAGTGGGCCAAGCTTAATTAAATTAGGCCCAATTGATTGTAGCTTTATCCGATCAAAGGCTAAAAGTGTTTTGGGCCTAATTGTCTAAACAAAATATAAAGGCCCATGGTTGGAAATATCTATTGGAGATATTCTGAGACAAACCCATGCAAATGGGAGGTGGGCCCATATTTGCATTAGTTAAGGAAAGTCTTCTGGAACCATCCCGTGAAAAGTGGACGTGGGTTAATTTATTTTTATTTATTAAAAGGCCATTTGACCCAATGGTGCTTTCAAACCCACGGAAATAGGGAGTGGAGGAGAAATACGTAGCCCATTATTTCCTTAACTGCCCATGATCAAGAATTGACATGTGGGTAATTGATATTCACTTCTAGTAACTCCTCTCAACCGCCCATGATCTCATAATGGGAAGTTACATGGGATACTTGTCATCACGAGAAGCAAGAGTGGGAAATTCATCCCATGCAAATTCATGAGAAGCCGTGGCCTATAAATACTAGAAGTCAAGAAGAAAAAGACGTCTATACACCAATCAAGCTCAACGCCTAAAAACTAAAGCCTTCCAGTGAAGCAACTATCTCACTTCTCTCTCATTTACTCAATTGCTTCCGCAAGTGATTTGAGTTTCTATCTCTTTTGTATCTCAACTTTATTACTTCGATGTAATAAAGTTATTCATATCTCTCTTGTATCTCCAACTTTATTATGACGGTATAATAAAGTTATTCTTACGTTATTTCTTTTCCTACACGGTTAGGAAATTATTAAATCCTCGCTCGTAGTGGCAAAACCACGAACTAACACTGCAATCTAGCTCTTAGGTTTGCAGCACTTTCGCCCTCACGGTTAAGAAGTCAGAAAAGGGGCACTCAATCCTTTACGTTGGACACGACAAGTCCTGGCACGCCTGCTCAGTCCTTTGAGCCATTTTGGAGCCGAACATCTTTTTGGCACGCCCGGTGGGACCCTAATCGTCTAAGGGTTTTATCATGGTCAAGAAGCCGCAACAACAGCAACAACCGGATCCACCACGAAGTCCTGAGGGAGTGGCAGTCGATGTGCCATTACTCGAATAAGCTGGTCCTCAGATCAGCGCTCAAGATCTTAGCGACGCTACCGACAGCGTCAAAAATTATATATTTATGGCAGAACGTGAGATCTCCCACAACGTTACGCAGTCAATCTCGCAATCGTTCACTCAGTTCTTGGAACTTCTGACCATAACAGTCAACAAAATGGTTGCTACGCTTATAGAGAGGCTACCGCTTGTTCCTTAGTAGCAGGGCTTTCCACAGTTTGGTGTCTTTGGCAATGGTCAAGACCAAGCTGGCTTATTGGGGGTTCCTCCCCCTCCTCAGACGCTTTATCACGCTACTTCGTCTAACAGCCCTGCACTCGGGGGGCAAAAAGAGAAGGGAGTCGTGATTGGTGGAGCTTTGACGCCTCCGAATAACGATCAAAGATTTGTTTTGGTTGAAGATCTGAGCAAACCTGACAAGTCTGACAAGATAGATAAAAGGCCTTTGCAAGGAGGCCTAGGCTCTGGAAATGACAAAGAAGTTGCGCATACTCCTCAAAGCTCTGATATTTGGGGGGCAAGTCCAGCCTAGAACCAACAAGCACAAGAGGTGCACCCACAGTCGCCTCCTGAGCCAAACCTAGTCATGGGAAGAGATCAAGTCTTGAATTTGCTTCAAGAGCAGTTAGGGCCTGGTTTCAGACCTTTAGGAAGGCCAATGTATAGGAAGCCTCATACCGAGGAGGTGGACAATACACCTTTCCGGAAGGGTTATAGAGTCCCAGAATTCCAGACCTTCAATGGTGAGAGCACACAGTGCTTCGTCGCAACCTAACCTCTTAGAAAGGTTCACACCTCGAGCGGAGGGCTAGGTCGTTGAAATCATATTAACCGGTAAGACCGGAATCATTCCCACAGAGAAAACTTCTTAAGCGAATTTGGAATAGATGTTGAGTAGAGAGTTGCGGCGTTCAAGCGGCCAACTTTGGAGTTTTGATTCGATTGACGAAAGTAAACTTGGAAATAAACTAGATTAAAGATGGTCGAGTCAAAGGGATTGATTTACCCACGACTTAGCCATCAAATGGCTCCTTCATCTAACTCATGAGTGAACCAAAATAGTTCGGATTCCATTTGAAGAATTAAAAGCTGAAGACTCTTTTAAACTTAACTCAAAGCTCTAATTCAAATTGAACTCATTTAACGTAAGTGAGAGACGAAAAAGAATCGTTCGCACGCGTAGGATTATCAAGCACGTAGCATAAGGCGATAGACTTCATTGATCAAAGAAGCCATCAACCCCATGATCAATACTAGAAATCATGGGTTTAATTCATTCAAAACCTTGAAATTAAGCTAAAGTTAAGAGAAACCATTTAATTGACTAATCCATAGGGTGAATCTCACCCCATGACCTAACCTATTAACTACTCACTCATAATAAAAAGACTAGAAAGCATACTAAGAAATGAAAACATGAATAACCGATAGAATTGGAAACAAACTTGATTTATATATAGACCGACACAGAGAACGGACACGTAATCTACAACATAAACTGGAGAATTTAACATATAACCATAACGTACTTGTTTTGAAGTTTGTGGAGGAATTGAATGGCACAACAAACCTCTGAACATAAATGCTAGGAGCTCTTAACCCCCCCCTCCCCCTCTCCCCCCCCCCCCCCCCCCCCCCCCCCCCCCCCCCCCCCCCCCCCCCCCCCAAACAAAAAAAAAAAGGTGAAAATTCAAAAAATTCGAAATGGGGGTTTAAAGGCTTGTGGGGCTCAAAACACAATTGTATGATAGATAGATGATATATTGAGGTGTTCCCTGTTGGGGGAAAATGACGACTCATAACGTATTTTGATAATTAATATCCGCCAAAGACAACCTAAGAACATTTGTTAATGTTGAAAATATTCTTTGCGGGTATTTTATCAAAACACGTCCTTAGCTATCATTTTCCCCTGTTGGTTGTTGGAACGATGTGAGCAGGTTGGGCTTCGAAAATCCAGCCCAACTACTGCTGATTTTTGTATTTAACATTAAAGAAAAGACTAAGACAAAACGTAATATCCGAAGAATGGTTTAACATTTTTTTAGGGAATAGTCATTAAACGTTAGTGAAAAGGGAAAATGACGGCCCATGATATGTTTTTATAATTAATACCTGTTAAGAATATGCTAAATATTTGTTAATATTAAAAATGTTTTTAACAGATATTAATCATCAAAACACGTACTTGACTGTCATTTTCCTAGTGAAAACCCCCTCTCTTTTTCGTTCAGCAAACGAAAAAACACATTCGCCCATAGAAGACCTTATTATGCCAAAAATGGATGAGAATTGAGACAATACTACTACAGAGATCAGTAGGTCCAACCGTTAGTCTCAAAGCCTTAGGCCTGCCATTCAATGGGTTTGGGCCTATACTTTGGGCTAAGGTGAAAAGATAGAAGTTTGGGCTTGATTGAGCCATCAGATGCCAAGAAAAGTGATGATCGGCCTATAGTGAGATGAAAAGGGCCAAAGAATTTGAAGTGGGTTAGTCGGGTCCGGACCGGGGTGATTCAAAGCTGTGCGGTTGGCGACCGGTAATAGTTACACTACGCGACTAATTCCAATTTAATTAAAACCAACATTACAATTTGGACCATTGACGGACGTGAAATTGAGCGCTTCGGTGGGCACCGCTAGAGAAAATTCATGGTCCCTGAAGGAGGAAAAAGAACGTCAATTGATTGATGATGGTGGGCATGGTGGTGAATTATTAGACTGCAAAATTATTTATGTTGTATAATTGCTTTCTAAAAGCACTCTTCGTGGACATGATCCATTGATTTTTATTTTATTTTCCCTTGTGAGTTGCGATGGTGATGATGGTATGCACATGCCACTAGTAGCTTTAGATCACTAGAGTTTTTTTATATTTTTATTTGCGCATGATTTACTTTCCAACGAAAGAGTTTTTTTTTTTTTTAATAGTTAGAGCGTTAAGGCCACTTTACGTGCACCTTGAGTTTTTTCCTCTCCGATCTGGTTGAAGGCAAGTCATCTATGCCGAGACTAAGAAATTTACAAGAGATTTTTCTCTTGCCGCTTGGCCCAAGAGACTGTCAAGTTTCAAACTCATAATGTCGGGGTTTACAACTCACCCATGTTGTCACTTGAGCTACCTCCTGGAGTTATCAAAAAAGAAATTAAATAGTTCTTTTCCTTTTTATTCCTCAAATTATGCACATTTTCTCTATTTAGTTCATAAACTATCAATTTAACGATTTCATCCCCTCAACTATCAAACCGTTACCTACCTAATCTAATAGATAACGGAAGCTAGGAATTTGAACGAAAAATGCCATGTAAAGCCTGTTTGGGATTCTGTAGAGCAGATACTTAATTATGAGAGTATTAGAGATAAAAATTAGTTATGACCCTTTACGATAAAATGATCTTCGCACCGATTTTAATAGATTAAAAATAAGAGTACTTAATTTTTTAACCATTTTTTTAGTATATAAACCTTCTTTAAAAATTAACTGTTCGAATTTTTCTTATGTTTGGATCGGTGCGAAGATCTTATTTTTCTGATCATATTATTTTAAAGAACCATGATATCTTAAACCGAAACTTATTTTAAAATTGTTATATTAAAATCAACAAACTCACAAACATCAACAAAGTAAAGAAGAGTAGATGAAGGAATAGGTCCAATATGGAATAGAATATTAAATTAGAAAATTAGTTATCTATTCCGTATTAAATTAGAAAATTAGTTATCGAGAAAAAGATTATGCAATCATTTGACTAAGTCAAGCCGTGTATGCTTAATATACTGAATTCATAGGAATAGGTTATCATATCTAGAACTTTAGGAAATTAATATTAGAAGTTAAATAACAGGGTGGTGGTCCTGGTGGAATGGAACATTAGATTAGGAAATTAATTGACTATGAAAAAAGAACACAAGAAAATAAATTTTTTGTTATATCACACTTTCTATTATGTCCATTTTTTCCTTTCCTAGCGTGATCTGTAACGTATGTTAACGGTAGCAAATATAAATATTTTCTTGCATGATTCTTAGAAACCTTTTTTTTAAATCAAATGCATGGAAAAAAAAATTTCACTTTCTTTTTTGCTAATTTATTTTTTGTCATATCACTTTTCAATATATATACTTTTTTCTTTTTAGTCAAACGGACCCTTATTGATACCCATTAATTGCACATAGGTTTTCCTTGCACTTAATTGGAACCCAAATCCTAACCACCTTGCCGAAAATTCAGAGTAGATAGCTAGATTCCTCTTTCACATCAAAATTCCCTCCTCTTAGTCCTAGTAAAATTGTAAGTGGAGTGGAGTACAATTGGTGTCTCTCTTATACTTTCATGCACAAGGGCAGAATTCGATTCCCGTAAGCACTCATCCCCCCCTCCAAATCCCCTTATATAGAGTAAATTAAGTTTAACGAATGGTAAAAAAATTCCTAGTAAAATTAACGGCAAAAAGAAAAATCCTAGTAAAATTATGAGTAATTGTTTATGCGCTTGGTTTGTTTTCGTTCTGATTTGTTTTGTGGTAGATTGTTGGCCAGTAGGCCCTTTTTGAAACCCTAGTAAAAAAAAAATCATCTATTTTAAAGTACCAAAGGCGTTGTTCGATTGTCAGAAATGTTGTACATGAAAATTAGTCATACGAAAATTGAATTGGGCTAGAGTCATGGAACACAGAACGAATTAAAACTCTTCCCCAATCGAAATAGAACTGGGCTTCAAAGCTAACATAGTCCACCGATCCAGTACTTCCATGGTGGATTCAGGAGTCCATGGCATCAATCAATCAATGCAAACTCCACATTCATCAATCTATCTATCTATTTATTAATATTTTATGCAAATGTGTCCGTGACTTTCAAGACTCCAAACCCTATTCACTAATTTTTTGAATTTTATAAAATATGGAAAGAGAGGGAGGGGGAGGACGTGAGAGAGAGAGAGAGAGTGAGTGAGAATGTGTGTGTGTGGGTGGGGCGTGGTGGGGGGAGAGTGAGAGATTTTGGGGAAATTGTGGAAAAATTACTCAATGTCCTTGGGGAGATTTTCACATAGTGGCCCAACTCATCTCTTCACAACACATTTGTGTGATTTCCATTACAAAGTGTCGAGTCCGTACAAATTATTTTTTTGTCTCGCGAATCAAATGGTTACAACGCTAGTACATACTTTATGGAATGTGTCTGTCTCTCTCAAAACTCTAAACTCCAATCCCTAATTTTCAAAAAAAAAATATTTTCTTTTAATTTTTTAAAATTTGAAAAGAGTAGGAAAGAGAGGACATGGGAGGGGGAGAGAACGTGGGGACGGGCTGAAGGGTGAGAGAAGGGGGAGAGAGATTTGGGGAGAATTGAGAAAAATTATTCAATGCCCAGAGACATTTTCACATGGTGGCCGTACTCATATCTCCATCACACATATTTGCATAGTTTTCACTAAAAAGTGTCTGAGTCTGCACAACTTATTATTTTATCCTGTGCATCGAACGGGTACAATACAATACATACTCTATGCAAATGTAGTCGTGCCTCCCAAACCGGATTGGGAGATGCTGCCAAGCACGGGTTCTTGGTAGTGGTGCCAAGTGGCCCATCAGGGAGCTCATTTCGGCGCAAATGGCTTGGATCTAATTCGAGTGCATAAGAATCTCAAGCGCCCGTTGTTGGGATTAAAATCCGAACCGTTAATTGTCAAAATGAACGACCGAATGAGCTGTTCGACACTGCTGCCAAGCGGGGTGCTAGGCAAGCAGCATCCCCGGGTCCTCCCAAACCTCCAAATTCTAAAATCTCACAATTTTATTTTTTTTTTTTAGAAATTTAGAAAATGAGGGTGAGGGAGAACGTGAGGTGCATGGAATTGAGATTTGAGAGAGACAGGGAGAGGCTGATCAAAAAGAGAGAGAGAGAGAGAGAAACAGGTAGGTAAGCCTCATCATTTAGCCCGACGGCCCACGGCCTGCCCTTAGCCCGCCTGGCCCATCGGGCTTTTACCCGGCCCGAGCCCGAGAAACGGGCGGGCTAGCCCGGCCCGTAGTTTGTAATAGGCGGGCTCAGGCCTATGAATATTTACTCGGCCCGCCCGTAGGCCCGGCCCATGAGCCCGCCCGGCACACCTGTCCAAAAGCCCGCCAACAAGCCCGCCCATTAGCCCAAAATCCCAAAAAATCCTTTCTTTTTTCCCTTGGTTTAGTTTTGCCCAAGGAAATTTAAGTCCGCCCGGCTTTTGGCCTGCCGGCCCGCCAATTGGGCTAGCCCGTGGGCCGGGCTCGGGCTTCAATTTATGGTAGGTGGCCCGACCCGCCAAAAAGAAAAAGCCCGATCGGCCCGGCCCGTGGGCGGATTTGGGCCATGACTTGGCGGGCTGGACCGGCCCGGCCCAATGATGACCCTCACAGGGAGAGAACGTGGAGAAGTACGAGAGCTTTTGGGGAAGTGGGGATTTGTGTATTATTATAATACTAAAGATCACACGTTTTAGTAGCAGTCAAAAGAAAAAGTTAGCACATTTTCAAAAAAGAAAAAGAATAAGTTAGCGATGAAATATTTTAAAAAGATTCATCCTAAAATCAATTAACAATGTGCGGAGCATCCTCTGCAAATAGGAGCTTTTTTTAAGTCATATATCAAAATAATTTATACTCCCTCAAAAGCTTCCACCCAACCTATATCAATTATATGGGTATAAACATTTCGTCCATAAGAATTGAACTCATAATTTCATTGCACATAAGTACAGTTACATAACCGTTGTACAACGTATTCTGATTTATAGAATACAAGTTTAAAATGGTGAAAAACAAACATAACCATGCGTATTATCCCTAGAAGTTAAGACCAAATTACTTTGAGATTAAATTCTTTTCATCAGTGGTGGAAAACTCCACTTTTCCACTATCACTTTTTTCGGTCTTACCTTGTGTTTATTGTTGATCTAAACCGTTCAGCTTATAGACCCTATATAGTAATGTATTCACAAAAAATAAACTTGATATATCGGACATCGATAGGAGTATCAAAAATTGAATTTTATTTTGAAAAATGGACAGTTTACCGTTATTATTATTCACATAATCAGATTGTAAAGACCTGGTAATTTTTTGGAGAAAAACAGATTTATTAAAGGGACTGAGCCCAAAACTCAAGGAAAGACCTTGAGAAAGAATACAACCAAACCAACCAAAATCAACCAAAATCAACCAAAACCTGACCAGCCTAACCAAACTAGAAAGAAAATTACAAGAAAACTGAATCAGTAATCCTCCAATCACAACAAACTTTGAGATTGTCAGGGGATTTGATCTCATGTCTCCAAGAGCTAGTACAACTCTTCATTTCCTCCAAAATCATCTGCTCCACAGCAGAATGATCATGACCCAACTGTTGAAAAATACGACAATTTCGTTCTTTCCAAAGATGGTAGACAGAGGCTGCTAAACTGAGCTTAAACAAAGCAGACCTCATAGAACCTTCCTTGCTATGAAGAAGAGCCCACTGAATTTCAGAATTGAGATCGCATGCGTGGGTTGGAAGGCCACAAGCAGCCCTAACCCGGAGCCAAACAAAAGAGGAAAAAGGACAATCAAAAAACAAATGGGAATGACTCCCCACTTCCCCATGGCACAACACACAGATGCAGTCATTTATAATCCCCCAATTACACAACCTATCCTTGGTAGAAAGCCTTCCAAAAACAACCAACCACAAAATGAAGGACCACCTTGGGACGTGTTTTTTGTACCAGACCATGGGCCACCAACCAACAACAGGAGCTTTGAAACGCAAGGCTTCCCAAGCTGACTTAGTAGAATAGCGACCAGACATAGTCAAGGTCCAAATAACTGTATCCTCTCTCCCTTCATGGGACAGCAAGTCAGGAGCAGTGTTATCCATAATCTCTTTAACTATAACATTTCTATTCCTTGGCCACCTCCATCCCCCATTATGGATTATAGTACTAACTTTCGCATTAAGGGATCTCCCTAAATTAAAAGCCCCTCTATCCCCATACTTAAGGTACAAAGGACCTAGGGAATGCCAGTTATCTAACCAAAGAAAAGTGTTGCAACCATTACCAATCCTATGTTGAATAAACCTCTAACCTTCTCCTCGCAAACCAAAGATCTTTCGCAAAGTCCAAGAAGAGTCTTGGGGGAGATCCATAGCCCAGAAGCTACGGTTTTTTATCACATAAGAGTGAATCCATTTGACCCACAGAATGTCTTCCTTTCGGCAGAGAGCCCATAAATGCCTTAACATAGAAGCTTTGTTCCATTCAGTAAGCCTCTTAAAACCCAGACCACCTTCTTTCTTAGGAACGCAAACTGCTGCCCAAGCAACCTTAGCTCCAGAGGATTTCAACTCCAATCCTTTCCAAAGAAAAGCACTGAGTAAACTTTCTAGTTCCTTCAAAATTTTCTTAGGAAGAATGAATATAGAAGCCCAATAAACCTGGATACTAAAAAGAACAGAAGAAATCAACTGAGCTCTCCCCCCAAAAGACAAAAGCTTATTGGACCAGGATTGGATTCTCTTCAACAATCGTTCCTTAAGAATCACACAATCAGAATGCCTTAATTTTGAAGAAATAAGAGGAACCCCTAAATATTTTACAGGGAGATTGTCCTCAGGAATGTCCAGGATAGACCTCAGATCTACTTTCAAAGAAGCGCTGGCACCAGCAAAAAAACAAGCACTCTTACTAAAATTAGGCTGCAGCCCAGAATAGGAATGGAAATCCTTCAACAACCCATCAATAGTAGCAAATGTTGGAGAATCAGCCCCACATAGAATGAACATATCATCAGCAAACACTAAATGAGATAGAGACAGAGCAGCACATTTAGGATGAAAAGAGAAAAAACCCCGGGAAATTGTAAGTTGTAACAAAGCAGAGAAAGCCTCCATGATAATCAAAAACAAATAAGGGGAAATAGGGTCCCCTTGTCGCAGTCCCCTTTTGCCAGGAAAGAACCCTTTCAACTCGCCATTAATGAGAACAGAGAACCAAGGGGTAGTGACACAGGCTTTAACCCAACTAGTGAATTGGACAGGGAAATCCATAATCTGCATAACACCAAATAGAAATTCCCAATCCACACTATCATAAGCCTTCATGACGTCCAGTTTAATAGCACATCGCGGAGCCCCTTGGTCCCTATGATAACCCCTCACAAGTTCTTGCATGAGTAAAATATTATCCATAATAGATCTTCCTTTTATGAAAGCTGATTGAGAGGGCCCAATGACAATAGGTAGAACAATTAGCAATCTGTTAGCCAAAATCTTGGTTACGCATTTATAGACAGTGTTGCAGCAGGCTATAGGCCTAAAATCCTTAATGGAGATTGGGGCAGGAACCTTGGGAATCAAAGCTACGGCAATAGAATTCCAACCACGAGGCATTGTACCAGAAGCAAAAAAAGCCATCACACTGGCGACAAATCATCCTTCACAATATCCCAGTTATCAAGGAAAAAAGTAGAATTAAAGCCATCTGGACCTGGGGCTTTATCCCTATGAATAGACTTTAAAGCTGTCCAGATTTCATTTTTTGAAACAGGCCCATTAAGGCCTCATAAAACTCCTGAGGCACTTTATTTCGAATAGCCTCAGATAAGACACCAATGGCATCCCTTCGAGGAGAGAATTCTGTCCCCAACAACCCCTGGTAATAACCAAGGATCTCACCTTCAATAGCAATAGGATCTTCCAATCTAATCCCTTCACCATTAACCAAACTAAGAATAGTATTCGCATTTTATGGGCAACCATCTTTTGGTGAAAAAATTTCGTGTTCCTATCCCCCAACGCAAGCCAGTTAACTCTTGATTTCTGCCGCTTATAAGACTCCTCAGCATTGCTTAAAGAATAGAACTGTTGAACTAAATCCTTTTTCCAAATCATGTAAGAAAAGATCAGCAGGAAATTTAAAACACAAGCCTTGAATTTTAGCCAAATTCTCTCTAGCCCCATTTACCCTTCCACTAAGGTTACTATAATGTCCCTTGTGGAAAGCTTTAAGCAAAGGCTTCAGACCCTTGAGCTGAACACCAAGCCTTTCCATAGGATTCCCAACCATAGCAGACTTCCAAGACTGAATAAGCAAACCCTTGAAGCCCCTATTGTTCATCCAAAAATTATAAAAACGAACCGGAATAGCTTTAAAGCGCTTATGCACAATTGAGAGAACAAGAGCACAATGGTCTGAGATCCCAGGGGAATGTCCAACCACTTTAGCATCCCGAAAAGAATCCAGCCAGATATCATTCACCAAGACCCTATCAAGCCGACTTTTATTAGTCCCAGTACCCCCCCTTTTATTAGTCCAAGTGAACCAATACCCTTTAGTAAACATATCTTGCATGTTAATATCCGCCAAGCAACTATTAAAGTCAGCAGCAGCAGACTCATCAAAACCCACCAGTCTCTCAGTAGGGCTACGAACAGCATTGAAGCCCCCATAAGAGTCCAGGCAGAGGAACCAATCACTGGGAACAAGGTTCTCAGATTATTCCACAAACTAAACCTCTCTCTAGCCAGGTTCAAACCATAAACCACAGAGACAAAGAGACTCTTATGTTCAGCAATGATCTATACGGACAAGGTAATCAACTGATCAGAGCAAGAAATAACGGAAACAGAAAGCAAAGAAGGGTCCCATCCCACTATTATACGAGCCACTGGAAAGCTTACCAAATTATGGGCGAACTGCCATTCAGGAGGAAAACACCAAGCAATAGTACAAACCATATTCTCAGGCCTAATCTTAGCTTCAACAACACCAAATAGAGATATACAGTTAATTCTGATAAAGGAAAGTACCTCCTTTTGCTTTAAGGGTGAGATTATGCGGAAGCGTTCAAACTACTCCTAGAGGGGGGTGAATAGGAGTTTTGATGAAAAAATCACCAATTTTCTGATTTAAAAATTAATATAGATGAACGGGTTGATTATCTCGATTAATCCAAACCAAAAATCAAATAGTGCAGTAGAATAAAAATTGAGACAGGACACACACGATTTACGTGGAAAAACTTAGGGTCGTAAATAATCCTAAGCCAAAACCACGGCCTAACACTACTGATTTATTCTATTAATCAAAAAGAAGTACAGACTGCAAAATAGTAAAAACCTTACCCAAGCCTTTACCTATTCTCGCCAATCTCCGATGCTCCCAGAGCTTCTTCAAGATCCAATAGATGCACCACGGACTTCACGCCCGATCTCCGGATTCAACCGGCTCCAAATCAATCTCCAAAAGATTCGGCCACAGCAGTAAACGGCACAAAGAACCACGAACAATGAATGGATGAATGATATGATGTAAACGTGATCTCGACAAACCAAACGGTGTTCAAAGATGCGCGAGGCAAGAACAACAAAAATGGAATACGGGCTGCACACTAAAATCGCCACATGCCGTGCACCCCTTTCATTGTTTTTAAAACAAAATTGACTCTCGCCTCTGCCTAATACTAAAGCCCAACAACCCTTTCTTTCTTTTAATAAAAATATGTAAGCACAAACTTTCTCAGGATTGTCGCCTCCCTGTAGCGATCAGCCCCATTTATAACCTTTTTTTTTTCCAAAACAAAAGTCTTCTACTCACGCATAAAAGGAAAGCAAATTTCCGGACCTTTTAAAAGAAAATTGGTTTAGGATGTATATATATGAAAAACAAATATTAGGAGAGAGATTTACCAGAAAGAAAAATGTGCATGAATAACAACTTTAATCTTGGAAAAAATATGCATGATGTGTTGTGCAATTTTTACCTTTCACGCAATTGGCTCGATTCTGTAACGGTCAATTTGGCGCAGATAATAGGCGGAGCATCGTGCGAGAAACTACCCTCTAAGAACCTACCCATGATAATTAAACGGAGTCAACCAATGGAGGTTTTGGACAACCCCGGAAAGTGCCAAAAAATCTAACAATCTCCCCCTTTGGCATTTCCGGGACAAAACCAACTGCACTAAAACACAACGGAAAAATACAACTTAAAGAGAGAAACACTAGCCTAAACTAGGTCTATCCAATGAAGCTTGAGTTGCACTTCCAATACCTGCAAAGATAGCTCAACAAAAACTATGCGCCAAAATATATGTTTCGAAAAATAGAATGGGTCAGCATAATTTAATAATAGACGACAATACAACATTACATTCAAAAGAATGAAAAACTTGATCAGCGATTCATCAATAAAATAAATCTCCCCTTATAAATATCCCTCCAAAAGAATCAACAGCACTAAAAAAACAAAGTCCTTATCTTTATGCAAGACTCAACGACACTCTCCATTACTCCCCACCCCATGAAAACTCTCCCCCTTTTTGTCACGGAAAAACAAAGCAAAAAGTATTTATTCGAGTGACACATGCAACCTGAAAGCAGACGAGAGAATCATATGATATGCAATAACAAGAATCACATAGGCAAGATGGCTACAAGAGAAATGCATCGAATGGAAATTAAAGACCATATCAACTCATGGAAGCAGAATGATGCAAATCAAAGAATGGATAGAAGGCCATGCTCAAGCCTATGAATGGGAAGCGTAAACGCCGTGCATGAGGAGCAAGAAAACTTATCAAGGACTAAGTGGGCGCTATAATCGTATCTCAAGAAAGGTTTAAACAAGACTATCACGAGGAAGTTAAACCAGAAACGCTCGGACCTAGGAACTTAAGCACAAACCTCATCGGTTGTTTTAGACTCGAGATTAGCAACTTACACCTAGCCTTGTGGGGCAAAGGATTAGGCAGCTATAACCTATAAGGCAAAGAGACAAATATAAATAAACACCACCCCCCCCCCCCCCCCCCCCCCCCTTTTTTTTTGATTTGCCGCTTCTTCTTTTTTTTATATAGTGGTATTGTACCTTTTTTTTTTCTTCAAACAATAGACAAGAAATAAAACAAAGTCTCAATTTGATTTTTCCAAACCTTAGAGGTGCGTTACACACCAATCCATAGGCGGCCCATCTCATAAGGAGTCAAATGAGGGAAAGCATCCCTAGATAAACAACAAATATGTGGTCAATCAAAGTTAATAGTCAAGAATTTATCCAAAAAAAAAAAAGTTAATAGTCAAGATAAACCTAACTGAGACTCATTAGAGACCACTTAAACAAAGTAAGTTTACGAGCTCCAAGTGAGATTGTGTGCATAGACACATGAGCATGGGATTCTATTACCAAAGCAGAGAACAACATCACAATGTAACAGAGAGATATGATAGAAAATTCGATTCGATACATAACTCTCAAAGGCATAAGCATATGTAAAACTGATATCAAGATAGCACATGATTCCCAAGCATGCAAAAGACATTGCAAGCACACACACGATTTAAAAAAAAAACTTTGACTCAAAACAATACACCAAAAAAAATAATACTACTAAGTACATAACAACACATGACAACGCAAAACTAAAAACATTCAAAGCAACCATATGAGATGACATGTGACTCCACACACAACCTAATCTAGAGAAATTAAACCAAGAGATTTCCTAAGGTACTCAAACCTAAGAGAATCTAAAGGCTTAGTGAAAATATCTGCCTTTTGATCTTGTGTGGGTATAAATTCAAGTGCCTCGACACCATCTTCAACCAAATCACGAATAAAATGATGACGGATGTCAATATGTTTTGTCCTAGAATGTTGAACTGGATTTTTAGAAATATTAATGGCACTTGTGTTATCGCAAAAAACAGTCATTACACCTTGAGATAGACCGTAGTCTTGAAGCATTTGCTTCATCCATAAAAGTTGGGTGCAACAACTACCTATGGCAATATATTCAGCCTCTGCGGTGGACAACGAAACACAATTCTGCTTCTTGCTATGCCAAGCAACCAAGCAGTTTCCCAAATAGAAACAACCACCGGAGGTACTTTTCCTATCATCCGCGCTTCCGGCCCAATCGGCATCGGAAAATGCAGCTAAGTCCACATTAGTACCCTTAGGATACCAAAGACCAAGCATGGAGGTGCCCTTAACATAACGAATAATTCGCTTGACAGCGATCAAGTGAGACTCTTTAGGGTCAGATTGATAGCGGGCACACACTCCAACACTAAACGAAATATCAGGACGACTAGCGGTAAGATATAATAGGCTTCCTATCATACTACGATAAAGTGTGGAGTCAACACTAGCACCCTCAATATCTTTAGCAATTTTAACGGTAGAACCCATGGGAGTACGAGTACTCTTGGAATCTTCCAAACCAAATTTTTTGACCAATTCTTTCGCATTGGTGGATTGGGACAAAAATATCCCATCATTCAACTGACGAATTTGAAAGCCTAGAAAGAAAGTCAACTCTCCCATTAGGCTTATTTGAAACTCATGGGACATCTGTGCCCCAAATTGTTTCGCATGCCGCTCATTTGTGGATCCGAACACAATATCATCAACATATATTTGAGCAATTAAAAGGTCGCTCTCAATTTTCTTTAGAAATAAAGTTCGGTCTACTCCCCCTTTCACAAAGCCGGTATTTAAAAGATGATCGGTTAAACGTTCATACCAAGCTCGAGGGGCTTGTTTGAGGCCATAAAGGGCCTTACGAAGGCGGTACACATGATTAGGGAATGACGGGTCAATAAACCCTTTGGGTTGTTCCACATACACCTCCTCCTTAAGGTCACCATTCAAAAAAGCACTTTTAACATCCATTTGAAATAATTTAAAATTAAAATGAGATGCAATGCCAAAAAATAACCTTATTGACTCCATTCTTGCTACTGGGGCAAAGGTATCATCGAAATCAATTCCCTCAATTTGGGTGTACCCCTGGGCAACTAACCTAGCCTTATTACGCACGACTATGCCATTTACATCCTTTTTATTTTTAAATATCCATTTAGTGCCTATGACGTTAGTATGAGAGGGTCTCTGTACTAAGTACTAGACGTCATTCCTAACAAATTGTTCTAGTTCTTCTTGCATGGCTCCTATCCAATAGTCATCTCCTAAGGCTTCTTCTCCCTTTTTGGGCTCTAATGTGGACGTGAAACACACATAATTGATCTCATTCCTAATTTGCCTCCTAGTTTTCATCTCATCATTTGGTTCTCCTATGACTTGGCTAATGGGATGGTTAAGCTTTACTCTAGCCGAGGGTTCTTTGGTGGAAGGAGGAACTAAATTGTGTTGACCTAACTCTTCATCTTCTAAAGGCTCATCTACCTCAACCTCACTATCATTTTCAACTTTCTCATCCACACTTGGAGGAATGTCAACAACCTCTTCAGAAGAAACTCCCTCATCTAAACTATTGGTTTGAAACTCACCCTCAAAAATTTCCCAACTCCCCTCATCATCATCATTAACCTGAGGGACTGACTGATCAAGAGTGGTATCATCAACAACTACATTGGCTGACTCAACTAGGGTAGAGGTGCGTAGATTATATACTCTAAAAGCTCTACTCATGTTTGAATAGCCTAAAAATATACCATTGTCACTCTTTGAGTCAAATTTGCCTAAGGACTCACTATCTCTCAAAATATGACATTTAGTCATTTACTACCGAACACCCTAAAATACTTCACTGAAGGCCTCTTACCATTCCAAATTTCATAGGGTGTGAGTGTAGTCCCTGGTCTAACATACACTCTATTTATAGTATAGCACGCTTTATTAATAGCTTTAGCCCAACGGTTTCTATGGACTCGCTTTGCATGAAGCATTACTCTCGCCATTTCTTGAAGGGTTCTATTCTTTCTTTCAACAACCCCATTTTGTTACGGTGTGCGAGGTGCGGAGAACTCGTGCTTAATACCCTTTTTATTACAATATTTTTCAATGTCGGAGTTCTCAAACTCACGACCATGATCACTACGGACTCGTGTGATAGGGTACCCTTTCTCATTTTGAATACGTTGACAAATAGTTTTGAAACAAGCATAAGCATCAGATTTTTCTCTAAGAAAACCAATCCATGAGAAGCGAGAAAAATCATCAACTATAACCAGAATATAACGCTTGCCCCCTAAACTTTCAGTACGTGAGGGTCCCATCAAGTCCATGTGAAGTAACTCTAAACATTTTGTGGTTGCAACTAAATTTGTCTTCTTATGAGGGCTTTTTATTTGTTTGCCCTTCATGCAACCACCGCACACAAGCCCCTGCCCATTGGCAAGTTTGGGCACTCCCCTCACAATCTCGTTTTTAGTTATTCGATGCAATTCCGGAAAATTTACGTGTCCTAAACGTTGGTGCCAAATTTCTACATCATCAAGCAAGACTCGGTGACATACATTAGAACTTGCAGTTTCAACACAATAACAATTATCCGAAGATCGAATACCTTTAACCACACACATACCCGAAGCATCAATTATAGAGCAATTATTTTTAGAGAAATTGACTTCATGGATATTATCACAGAACTGCCCTATGCTTAATAGGTTAGCTTTTAAACCCTCAACATATAACACGTTATCTATCGGAGGGATTCCAGGTGCGTTTATGGTACCTTGTCCTACGATTTTACCCGTATTACCATCACCGAATGTGACAAAACCACCATTATACTTCTCTAGCTTAGCAAACAATGATTTCTTTCCGGTCATGTGTCTAGAACATCCACTGTCTAAGTACCAAGCGCAAGCATCATGTGCCCGAAAAGCAGTGTGTGCTACATGACAAACGACATCAACTTTCTTCCATGTTTGCTTTGGTTTGGTGTTCACATGCTAAGTGTGATTGTGTGTAGTAGGTCTTTCAATAATCGTATCAGTCTCTGCATTATTATTAGCCAAATTTGACAATTTTTTGATTTCCTCGACGAGGTGAGAAGTTTGATTCGCCAACTGACTCAATGTCTTTTTAAAATTCTCATTCTTAATGTTTGTGGGAGACTGATGTACAACTTGAAGTCTTCCCACATTGGGTTGACCATACCGAACACTTTTCTTAACTGGGGCTATAAACAATTTCCCCTTTGTTCTCTGATTGTCCCTTCTAAGTGTATAACAAAACGGTCGAATGTGACCTTGACCACCACAGTAGTGACAAATAAAAAGATTTTTCTTTTCAGAAGCATGATTACTATTATAAGCATTCTTAATGATGGTGGGAGGTTTAATAGAAGATTCGGGTTTTTCACTCACTACCTCATTCTTTGCAATTTCAGATTTCACAAACTTGATTTCCTTTTTTGTGAACTCATTAGCCTTATGTATTAGTGAAGGTGGATCAACAAACCCTACGCCGCTTCTATTTCTAAACGTATGTGTCATCTCAGCAATACGAGATGCGCCACACTCATTGCGCTTTATGGCCTCAGTTGCCTCCCTAAGGTCATGCTCCAATTCAAAAATCCTATCCTTAGACCCTTCAAGAGCCTTGAAGGCATCAACATGCTCTTTCTCAATTTTGGCAAACTTGTCTTTCAAATTAGCAATATAGGTTTTTAATTCTTTAATCTCAATATTCTTAGATTCAATGTCATCACTAAGTTTGTTCCTCTCACCACTAATTTTCTCGATGACACTGATGAGTTCCTTCTTTTTCTTTTTCAATTTGACACCCTCTTTAAACAATTGATTATAGGCCTCATGAATAGAATCTATATCATCATCACTACTCTCACAGTCTTCATCAGTCGAGACATACTTACTATCATTGCTAAGAGTTGTAGAAAGTTCAACCGGTTTGGGGGACGTGGGAGACTTAATATTGGCAACAAGCACAGAATATCTAGGAGCTTCAGAACCCCCATCACTACTGTCATCACTATCATCATCCCATGTAGCCTTATAACCCTTAGCCACTTTCTTTTTAAGAGTGTTTGCACACTCTGCTTGAACATGCCCGAAACCATGACACTCGTGACATTGTATACCTTGGGGTTTCTTGGATTTATCAATAAAAGATTTCTTTTCATTATCCCCAGAATTAAAATTCTTGCCCCCACTAGTTGAAGAAGAAAAATTTCCAGAATTATTATTTTTAGGGAATTTAACAAATTTTTTGAATTTTTTAGCAAAGAAAGCAAGTTCTTCTTCGTCAAGTTCATCATCGCTCTCTTGTGTCACAGAGGATTCTTCTCTAGATGATTTAAAAGCAATACTTTTATTATATTTTAATGTAGATTTCTTTGAGAGATGATTCAGTTCAAACGTTTGAAGTTTACCTACAAGTTCTTCAAAAAGAATGTCATCAACTTTATCACTTTCTTCGATAGCAACTACCTTAGCCCTAAACCTCTCAGGAAGAGACCTAAGCACTTGTCGACAAACTTTAAGATTAGGGATTGGTTCTCCTAATGCGTGGAAGGAATTAACGACGTCACTCAATTTAGTGATAAAACTATCAAATGTCTCATCTTCCTGCATTCTTAAATCTTCAAAACGTGTTGTAAGCATTTGGAGTTTTGAAGTTTTAACAGTCTTAGTACCCTCGTGGGTGACTCGGAGAATATCCCAAGCCTCTTTAGCAGTAGTGCACGCAGAAATACGACTAAATTCGGTTTTACTCAATGCTCCATAGATGGCTCCTAAAGCTTTAGAGTTTGCCTCAAAACTATCATTGTCAGCAGAATTCCACTCAGTGTCCTCCTTAGCCCTCATTTGTTTAGTCGTAGTGTCTTCTATGGTAGGGGCCTCATAGCCGTACCTAACAGATCTCCAAACCCTAACTCCTAGGGAACTTAAATGCGTGGTCATACGGGCTTTCCAGTACGGATAATCATTACCGTCAAAAAAAGGTGGCCTTGAGTTTGAGGCTCCCTCTTGTGGTGCGTTCATGTCCATTATAAAATAACCAAAAATAAACTCAGGTCGTTAAACCTAAACAGAGCAACCCACTCTGATACCAATTGAAATTATGCGGAAGCGTTCAAACTACTCCTAGAGGGGGTGAATAGGAGTTTTGATGAAAAAATCACCAATTTTCTGATTTAAAAATTAATATAGATGAACGGGTTGATTATCTCGATTAATCCAAACCAAAAATCAAATAGTGCAGTAGAATAAAAATTGAGACAGGATACGCACGATTTACGTGGAAATACTTAGGGTCGTAAATAACCCTAAGCCAAAACCACGGCCTAACACTACTGATTTATTCTATTAATCAAAAAGAAGTACAGACTGCAAAATAGTAAAAACCTTACCCAAGCCTTTACCTATTCTCGCCAATCTCCGATGCTCCCAGAGCTTCTTCAAGATCCAATAGATGCACCACGGACTTCACACCCGATCTCCGGATTCAACCGGCTCCGAATCAATCTCCAAAAGATTCGGCCACAGCAGTAAACGGCACAAAGAACCACGAACAGTGAATGGATGAATGATATGATGTAAACGTGATCTCAACAAACCAAACGGTGTTCAAAGATGCGCGAGGCAAGAACAACAAAAATGGAATACGGGCTGCACACTAAAATCGCCACATGCCGTGCACCCCTTTCATTGTTTTTAAAACAAAATTGACTCTCGCCTCTGCCTAATACTAAAGCCCAACAACCCTTTCTTTCTTTTAATAAAAATATGTAAGCACAAACTTTCTCAGGATTGTCGCCTCCCTGTAGCGATCAGCCCCATTTATAACCATTTTTTTTTCCAAAACGAAAGTCTTTTACTCACGCATAAAAGGAAATTTTCCAGACCTTTTAAAAGAAAATTGGTTTAGGATGCATATACATGAAAAACGAATATTAGGAGAGAGATTTACCAGAAAGAAAAATGTGCATGAATAACAACTTTAATCTTGGAAAAAATATGCATGATGTGCTGTGCAATGTTTTTACCTTTCACGCAGTTGGCTCGATTCTGTAACGGTCAATTTGGCGCAGATAATGGGCGGAGCATCGTGCAAGAAACTACCTTCTAAGAACCTACCCATGATAATTAAACGGAGTCGACCAACGGAGGTTTTGGACAACCCCGGAAAGTGCCAAAAAATCTAACAAAAGGGTTATTAAGGCCCCTTATATTCCAACAACCAAGTTTAGTCATTGAGGAAGTTTAGGTTTATGACCAGCACCTCTCCCTTTAGCCTTACCCTTTCCCTCCTGAGGCAAAGGAAGAATGACAACCTCCTGACTCATAGGAGGAGCAGGCTCAACAGGCTGATCAACCACCTCAACCATTGCAGTCGAAGAAGAGGCAATAATATCTGAGCCGCCAATAGCTATATTAGCCTCCTTTGCAGACAAAGGAGAGAATCTGTTACTAGTAAGGGCAGCGCTAGGCCTAGTAACAAAACCAATATCCTTCATATCATGCGCAGAAGGGAACAAAGAATCCACCATAGATTGCTTCTCAGAGTTAGACCCCCCCAATTCAGAATTCTTAGTATACTGAGCCACCACCTTCTCAATAGTAGCATCATCACAAATCCGAATCCTAGAAGGTGATTGAACAACATCCTTAGCACAAATAGTAGCAAGCATAGGAGGCAATTGAGAATGTCCAAGATCCTTGGGACCAACCTCCCTAGGAGGGCTAACAGCAACATCAGGCTTTGTCCCCCCAAGAGAAACAGACCTAGCTTGAACAGGAGTCCCTACTGTCTCCACAAGGGTAGCCCCAGGGATTGGCTTAGGCTTGGTAGGACAATGAGCATCCGAGTGTCCGAAGACCTTGCACCTCAAACACTTTAGAGGATGCCAAGGATATTTAATATTCACTATCACAGAATCACCATTGGGGCAAATAAGATCAAACGACTCAGGAAAAGAAGAATCTAAATTGACCTCCACGCAGACTTTGGCAAAGTTCATCCGTTTGCATTTAGCAGTTACTTTATCACAATAGAGAGGCTTACCAATAGAGCTAGCAATATAGCTAAGACCACGTGCAGTCTAGTACTCAAAAGGAACATTATAAAAATGGACTCAAATGGGGACAGATTGAAGCTGCTCCTTAATCAATGCCATATGAGGTTTCCACTTCTGAAGAACTAGCAATTTGCCGCCAATAAGCCAGGGACCAGCTTCTAACACTCTAAACAGATCACCATCATGAGCAAAAACAAAGAAAAAGAAGCCAGAATCATTAGCAAGAACATCACTTATACCAAACTTATCCTAAATTTTCATTGTAATACTTCGCACCATCTGAAACGAAACTTTCTTATCCAGAAAATGACCCACCAAGCAATTCTTCCATCGACCCAACTCCTGTTTCCCAACCTCTGCAGGGGGAGATACCACAATTCGATCATTAATCACTTGTGGAGGAATAAACTCCAGATTAACCCGACCCACAGAGCTTCCTCCTACCTTATCCTTCCAAGCTCCCCTTGGAGAAAGAGTAGGCATAGATATCTCATCCAAAACCTTACTAAGATCCTCAAGCTGGGTGGCCAAAAAAGTATCACCATTACTAGGAACAGTAACCGGGTCAAGGAAATCTAGCAATTTAGGTTTAGGAAAATTAGGATTTAGAGCCATTGCAGACACAGAAGTTGGGCACGAACTAGTAAACACATGCGAAAGAGCCCCGGCATCAACAGAAGAGGGGATCACAGGCGGAACATTCATCGCGAAAGATGAGTTAGGGATTTGAGAGTTTTTCCCATTTTTAGGGTTTTTAACGAAAGAAGGAGAACGTAAAACTGGAAATTGATCACCTAGATCCATCATACCAGGACAGAAGCAGAAGTAAACTCAAAATCAAAGATCGCCATTGAAAAGAGGAAAGAAAAAAAACAAGACCTGGGTCACGAACAAGCAAATCGCCTCCACAATTGCAAATCGCCTGGTAAGCTTTAATTTTTTTTTTTCACACTTCACTTAGACCCGGTAATTTTAATAAATAATAATAATAATTACTAAAAAAAAAGAGTATTTTACTCGTTAGTTTAGTTAATGCGAAAAATTATTTATGTCGTCACACCAATTTTATTTTCGTAATTGATTGTGCGCGCGCGTGCCCAACGAGTTAATTCTTTATTGTGTGCGTATGTGTACACTGGATCCTTTCACCCAAACCTATACTCTACCATCACCTCACATCTCCCGCTCCTTTCTTCTTTTCAGCCGAAAATTCCACCTTCTCCCCTGCAAAGAAATCAGAAACCCACTCCCCCACCATACCACCTATCCCATCCAATCACTCCAACACTCCAAAAATAAAATAAAATCCAAAACCCATCTTATAGACCCCATTTTCTTCTCCTGTTTCCAGTTCCTTTGGCAGAGAGAGAGAAAGAGAAAAGGCAGCCTCCATTCTCCACCTCCCAACCGTAGTCTTCCGCCATCACCGAAATCCCAGCTGCTGTGGTTCCACCGTCACCTCCAGCTGCCGCTCATCCTCTCACCACCGAGCTCCGATCCACTCCGAACTCTCTCCGATCCTCGTTTCGCTAGATGAGAGGTAGTCCGAACTCACCTCCCTAAATATATATTATGTTCCGTATTGATTTTAGCATTTCGGTATGATTATAATCTAACCCGACGTCGCCGTTTGAGTCGGGCCAAACCCCCCCTTGTTTTTCTTTTCCGAAATACAGTAGTCGTTGGGTTTTGGAAAATATTTGGATTAATTACAGTTTGGTCCCTTGAGTTTGTATAGCTTATAAATCTAACCCTAGTGTATTGCAATGTAATATTAAAAGCCTCAAAGTTAATTAGTTCCGGTTGGATCCTAGATTTATCGCAAAAATAAATTGCTCTAATATTGTCAACACTTTGAGGTGATGTAGATTATGCGTAGACTTTCGTTTGGAAAATAAGAGAGAATAAAAAAAAATCACTTAAATTGTTTTAATCACATGATTAGTTTTATCGCATGATTAATTTTATTCCATGTTTATGTGTTATTGGCATGTTAGTATTTTTAGTTGAAATGTTAATTAGTGTGAAATGCTGTTGTACTGATAGATTGGACAAATAGGTTCCTGGGTTGGTTGCGATGTGCGGATTTAACATATAAGACGTGAAAATAGGATTTATGAAAAAGATAATAAAGTGAGAGACTGTGATTGTGATTCCGGACAAGGAATCCGGGGATTGAATTATCGGTGGATGATTGGTGGTGATTTGTTGAAAGTGTTGGTTTACGAAACCCTGGGTACGGCTTGGTGATGGTCGGCTCTCGGATGTTGGGACGAGACATAAGGGTGGCATTGTGCTTGCGTCACAACCCGGGCTAGACAGCGTTTGAGCGTTGCCGGTGAATTTCAACCCGGGCGAGACGGCGCTTGAGCGTTGCCGGAGAAGTTTTATCCGAACTTATGGTTGCAGATGGAATATCCGAGTACATAACTTAGGTATCTTTCATCCGGATCTGGAAAAGGGGAGTCGGACCACACCAGTGTTTGTGCCAGAGGTTATGGGCGAGAACAGATCTGTGGATAAGATTTGAGATTTCACTTAGGTAAAAAAAAAATAGTAATGAAATAATGGATTTGTTCTCTTTTGATGTTGTTCTTATTGCATTCCTATTATATATCTTATTGCTTATAAGTTATGGGTTCGGGTGGGTTTTGGCTGCTGAGCGTCATTGCTCATGGTACTATGTTGCCCTAGTAACTCGAACGCCAGGTATCGAAGACAGAACAGAAGTGTCGTACAATTCGATCGAGTTCAATCCTAACGAGGAAGATGCTGCATAGTCGCTCTGATTAATTTAAGTAGACTTTATTTTAGAAGCTCCTAAGTTTATTTGGAAATTGTAATATTTTGATTTATTCAAAACGGTTATAATATAATGACATATGCTTTTGAAATGGTGATGCAATACTAGTAAATTTATGAATTTCTTTTGTGGAAATAATCTTTTTATTATATATATATTTTTAATGTCTCCGAATTTCGGGGCGTTACAAATGGTATCAGAGCCTAAGGTTCAAAACCTCGGCCATGGGTAGAATGGGTAGAACCATGTAGAGCCATGAGATAATTTGACCGTTGCACAAACGTGACTTCGAGTTTAAGTTTACCGTCCCAAATTGGGTGGAATTCTGTCAAAATAATCTTCGGATTGAAGCAAGGCGCGGAAATTGGCAATACCGCCGAGCTGGGAATTCCCGAACAATTGGATGATGACTTAAATCAAGATCGAAAGTGAAACTTAGAAACTCGAAAACATTTTTGGTGTTAGTAAACCTTTGCCAATTGAGCAAAATTTATTTACTAATTTGTGGAGGAGCCGTTCTTGACTAAATATTTTAAATTGGAGTTCGAGAGTGGGAGCCTAGCACCCAATGAGTACTGGGCATAGCCCCATTAGGCCGGCAAACCACACTCCCCCTTAAACTTCAAATTTCAAAATTTTAACCTCCAAAACATTCAAATTTCAATTTTTAAACTTCAAACATTTTCCTTCCTCCACCCACCTTTTCGGCCCCTATATATACCCCACCACCATTTTCATTTCTTCACCTCTCTCACCATCTTAACTTCCCCAAACCGCTACGCTCTCATACCGAACCATGGCAACCGGACGACGAGGATTTTCGGAAGACGTCTTGTTCCGAGACATCGAGCGAGCCGAACTAACCATAACCATCCAAAGCCTATGGTTGCAACTCTTCGCCCTCATCATATTTTGTGCAGTGCTTACAATAACCATGCCACGGTGGTTCGCCGTGAATAACCGCCTCAACACCTTCTGGTACTGGGCTCTCGTCGTGGCCACCGCACTCGCCGTAATCATAAAGGAATACAAACGTCGGTTGCGCCAAGCTTTCAACGAAAGATGGTAGAAAATCTCAAGGGGGCGAGACCCGAAACCAAGGACGCCAATTAGACATATCTTAGGCCGATCTAGTAACCGTTGTAATCCTTCGGGATGTAGGATGTCGAAGATTGGGATCGTATTTCAAAATGTATTAGGAAATCTTGTCTTAGATCTACTTGCCTTTTGTAGTAAAACTCTATGTTTTATGATTGTAACTCTCTGCTTATTTATGAAAAGTTTGCTTTCAATAGAAAGAGTACCGTTGCATACTATTTGTTAAACTACTTTTGACTAGGGCTGCAATCGAGCCGAGTCGAGCCGAGTTTTCAAGAGCTCGAGCTCAGCTCGCCGCTCTTAGCCTTAGCTCGAGCTCGGCTCGAGTTGGCTCGGGTCTCATGCGGGAGGACCACAGATGACGATGGAAGTTGTGCTGTAGTTATATAGTGTTCTCTCCATGAAAGTTTTGCAAATCCTTCGATGTGGGACTACCAGAAGAATTCTTTGCCTTCTACTTGGTGGCTTTTCCTTTGTCCCACATCAATAAACTATGCCTTCACCACCTATTCCTTTTGCTTTAAATAATACCCTTTAGTACCACTCTACTGCTACCACTCGGTCCACTCACCTACTGGACAAGACAGATCCAATGATCTGGTAGATCCATGTGGTAAAGTTGTCCACTTCTTTCGAAAAAAAGAAGAAGAAGAAGAAATTATCGTAATAGTAGTGAAATAAGTAATTAATTACAAAATTATTTAAAATAATGCATATATATACTACATATATTTATATTGTGTATATATATATATATATAAGTCTTGGCTTGCGAGCTCAATCGAGCCGAGCTTTTGATAGCTCGAGCTCGGCTCGTTTGTTTAACGAGCTCGAAATTTTGGCTCGAGCTCGTTCATTTATCAACCGAGTCGAGTTCGAACGAGCTCCAATCGAGCCGAGCCTCGAGCCGCTCGCGAGCGGCTCGGATCGTTTGCAGCCTTACTTTTAACCCTTAGAAGGAAGCGCCTTTTACAAAAAATCGAGTCAGTAGACTAAAACCTTCCCTTTCCGATTATAACTCGTAGATGGCAAATCGACGTAGTGGATTAGGACGCAAAACCGGAGAATCCTCTAACGCTAACCCCGACCTAGCTCAAGTTATGCAAGCACCCTAACCCCAAGCATCGTACACCCTCAACCTTAAAAAAATTGGAGGATAAGAGCATGATACGGTCAAAATTCTACAACCACGGGTCACCTACTTCCAACGAAGGAGTTTCCTTAACAACGATGGAATCATAGTTTTAGCGAATTCTAAAGCTGCTGGAATAACCAACATCCGAGAATATGGTGATTGCATTCCTTGGTGTCTTTTTCACTCCAGGGAGGGTCAACCATCAGTGAGATGTGATCGAAGCACCAAATCCATAGTTACGCTAACATAGACTCTATTTGGAGCACAATTGCCAAGCAGATAATTTCAGACACCGATGAAGTCAGCAAGGACCCAAGCTTTCCTTAACTTGAAGCAGGGAACCTAGAATGCTATGTGTTTCGTACAGCTGTCCTAACGTGCCTCGACCTTCGTGCATACAAGGTGGCCAAGAAACAAGATTCTCATAAGATTCAATGACAACCTTAAGAGTGAAGAATCCCAAGTCTATGTTTGACTCGCGACCTTTGGATCATAGGAATGGAGAGTCTGACTTCATTTTGGGCATGGATCGGCTACCTGCCGTTTACACCTCAATAACTGCTATCAAGGAAGCAAAGATTCAATTTCTACGAGAGAGGTCGTATTTTTTTAAGGGGGATAGACAAGCTATTGACGATTATTCATCTAAGTCCCCATTCTCATTCAATTGATTGTATCCTAACTGCTCGTTACCTTCAATCTCTCTCTTGGTTCTTCTTAAAATCACCTTCATTATGACTCTCCATTGTTAGAGCTGCAACTTCAACTAAAGCTCAAGTCATTGAACTCCTTGTCTATTCTAAGCACCTAACTCTCGTGACATTTTCTTTTATGAGTTGGGTATTCCTAAAAATCATTTTGTTCCAACCTCTCTTAATTTGATTTGATTTGAAGTCAACAGTTTACTCAATTATGAGTTTAACCTTTCTGATCCATTGAATACTTCAAGTTTGGAGCAATTCTAGTTTATTTGACCAATGCACTATTAGCTATCCACAACCTTTGATTCTTTTGATATCACAACAAGACATGTGTCCAATCTTACAAAACTCTAATTCCGTGAACGTAGTTCAATTTTTAATGTTATAGTTGTCCAGTCCTTCAATAAACATATTATTGTTATGCTTCACTTTCCTTGAGCTTTGTATCATGCCTTGAGCTTGTAAGATCCAATCATCGTTCTATTAGTGACTTTTTCTATTTTTGAATTTGAAAGTCATTGTTTACTCTTCACTTGTGCCCTTTAATTTTCCTTTCTTTCAAATAACTAGAGTTAGATGCTTGTTTTGGAAACGCATTTGGCCAATGTGGTGCAAAATAAATATCTAGTTCGGTTTCATCGTTGGACCTTATAGTCTTTCAAAACTTATTGTGGTAGATCTATATTTCTTAAGAGAGCCCGCCCTATTTATTCCATTGCAATGTTTTGAAGCCCAAGTCCTCGTTTGTTTCACTCGCTTGTCAAACTTTTTATCAGCACTATTTTAATGATGAAATTCTTCAAATCCAAATCATTGAGTTTGACTTAGATTAACTCGATTCTCGTTGTTCTCGTGTTCCAACTCAACTCAAAACTACTCATACCTTTGACTCATGGAGGAGGATCTGTTTGTACTTTCTATTAGGTCCTATGACCTTCGAGCATTTGAGTCATGTTTGAAATCTCTTGAAAATTCTCGCCGTCTCGTTTCTTTTGGAGAAAAATATCATCCACCATCTAAGAGGTAAGAAATTTTACAGCAGACTCTACATCAACGAGATTATTTGATTGCACTGAGTGCCGGCATCTAGAGTTTTGATTGAGACCCCCGTTTCACCTCCAACTTTTGGGGAAGCTTGCAGAAAGCATTGGGAACAGATATCCGCCTAAATACGACATTTCACCCTCAGAAAGACGGACAATCTGAGAGGACGATTCAAACCCTGAAGGACATGTGTAGACACCCCAATCTGGGCTTCCAGATTAGTTTACTTATGATTTTTGATTCCCCGATGATGAAATGGATCAAGAACACCCTGGGAATGATATCGTGTTTGAGCTTTGAGTGTTTGCAAAACCCTTGAACCTAACCTAGCCTAAACCACTTCAAAAACCAAAAACCCTGCTGGTCCTCGCCAGAGCGCAACCATCCCGCGCCGGACTCACTCCATCGCGCGACAGTGCGCCAGGGCGCACCATCGCGCGACAGACTGACTCCGTCGCGCGACGGTCCAACCTACCACCAATCTTTCTTGAGATGGGCAGCTGGCCACCAATGCAACTCTCAGCAGGCCTCGTGGACTGGCTGAATTCCTCTCCTGGCACCAACCAGATCCACCATCTCTCCCTATTTATACCCAACCTTTGTTCATCCTTTGAAAGGGTTAACAAAATTCAAAGGTTTTAAAAGGGTTCCATTGTTTTTGAAAGGTTACAAAGTCCCTACTAAGAACATAGCTTGTTCTTCCCAATTTTCTCACACTCAACAATCCTCAAATCATATTTTCAACATCAAACCTCAAATTTGTTTCAAACCCGAAATCAAAGGTATAGCTTACCTTTGCTTTGTTTTCTGTTCTGATCCCTGAGGGGGGCTGGCAGGGCTAACGCTGATAATCAATACTAGTTCTGGTCCTAAAGCTGGCAAGGTTTCAAAACCGTCATAGTAGGAACCAGCGCGCGATGGTCCCACTCTCTCGCGCGACACTCCGGTGCTGCACGCGATGGACCACGTGGGGATTGGTGTCCTACTGTTTTGTGCTTTATTTTGTATATAGATCACTCTACAAGCATGCTAATAATCAGTTTACTGCTTTCCTCAGTATAAACTGCTAGTTTGTAGTTAATTTGTGTTTCTGCTGTTATGGAGTACCCTTGGGACCATTCTGGACCGTCCCAGAACCTAGAAATGTGTAAACCAAGCATTGGTCTCGTTGCGCCAGGGCGCGACCATCCCGCGCCAGGGCGCACCATCGCGCGACGATCTGGCTCTATCGTGCGACAGTGCGCCCGGGCGCACCATCGCGCGCCAAAGTGACGCCATCGCGCGACAGTGCGCCAGGGCGCACCCTCGCGACAGAGTGACTCCATCGCGCGATCGTTTGCCTCTGACCAGTGAGTGGCCTTGCACGGTTAACTTGGATTAGGCCATTATTTTGTCCCCACACTGTTTATGGTGTGTTTTATTAATTTGTAGGGCTTTTCAGCCTTTAAACTGTATATTATCTGCCTATAAACTGCGTGGTTTGTCCTGGGTGTGCACTGGTCCTTCCAGAGCCCAGAAGGTTTGAGAATAAGATTTGTCGGTTTAAGCTCATCGGCGCAAGTGTGTCTTGGAGTTGTGCGCGCCGGAGTAAACAATATGTAGTGACTTATTCAGTGCATATTGGTTTCTTCCTACGCACGTCACTCCAAAACAGAGGCCTCCCAGTTTGTTTAAACTCCCACAACAGTCTGTTCTCATCCTATACTAACTGTTCATCCATGCTATCATTCACATCCTGTAACCGTGTTACAGCTTTTGTCCCCATTAAATTGTTTTCCCGCCCTAATTGGCTAAAAACTGATTAATCAAACAGAATCGCAAACAAATATCTTTCGCAAATGCCTAAGTAGAGACCAATCTCCAGATTGGGCGAGAGGGGTGCCATAAAACCCTTCCCCTCTCGTAACCTGGCTCCCGAACCCAGATATGGTTATGACGGACTGGTTCCTTAACTTTTTCAAATCAAACAGCGCGGCAAGTGCTTCGAAATACGGTTCTTTGGGTGTCGGACCTTCAAACCCAAGTGGCGACTCTGTAGTTTTCGCGAGCGCTTGTCGTCCAGCTTCAAAAAGCGCTACCGCGAACCGGCAGCATTTTCTCTTCTCGAGGAAGGGAACGGAATCCCTTCCCGGACGAAAGAAAAATGGGCACCGCATGCCCACTGTGGCGACTTTGCTGGGGATCGAATCAATATTGGTCTATACTTAGATTTTAATACGCTTGAGAACAATCCCACAAAAGCCTGTCAAAACGGTGAGCTTCGCGCTGCCGAAGAAAGGATTGGTGATTTAACAGGACCTCGTGTCCGGCCATCCTGACTGGGGCTTTTCCGATTGTTCTCTTGTGTAGTTTCTTCTAAGTATTGATCACTAAAGAGAGCCAAATTTGAAAAGGCATTTGCGAAATTGCGATTCTGTTCCATTAATCAATTTCTTTAGCATCTTCATTTGCATCGATGTGGGATAAGCCTCGTTGGATCGTTTTGGCAATTCGGCACGGTTTACCGGAGCCCGGGGACCCCGAATGACTAACAACCTTCGACGATGATGAGTCATTTTACCGTTTGACTGTTGCTCTGTGATTACGCGGGCAGCGGGAGGTATATCTTGGCTCTAGTCCAAGGAACCTATTACAAGCCAAAACCAGCCTTTGCATATACAAAGCACTAGAACTCTCCAAACTAGGACAGGTACCCACAGGGTAAGATCTACTTGCATCTAACCCCCATATACTGTCTACATGTTACTGCTTTTCCTATCACATGCATTGTGCATACATTATTTTGCATAGGGAGCATGCTTAAAGTGGTTCTTTCTTTCGAGTTTGTCTTACGCAGTCTAAGACGTTGTTGGACCCGATGAGGAGTCGTTCATTCTGTCGAATGTTCATTTTCAATCGCAAAGTCCTTAGTTCATTGAGACTTTGAGAAATCAAAATTTACTATATCCTTGGCTCATGCCTGGTTAAGAATTCAACCGAAAATATGGAACAACAAAAGTAGTGATGCCGTGTCATTGGCACCACCCAGGTTGAAGTGTGAAGTCACTATACACCGCCGTGTTCAAGGTTAAGGTGTCATGTCACCACCACCGAGTTGTTCCAAATTCAAAGTTGAACCTTCAAATGGGACTAGTCGAAGATTTAGTCTATTTTGACATCTTTTAGGATCTGACGATCTACTCAGGGACACATGGCCGAAAATAATTCTGAGGATTCTGGCAACGTCTGAAATTCGTGAGGCAAACTCGTCTCTGTTTTTGTACATACATACTGTTTTGTGCAGAAGCATGTTTATGGCGGCTTCTAGGTTTTCTCTCTTTCGAGTCTGTCTTATGCTTATTAGGACATTGCTTGACCCGATGAAGAGTCATGCATCTCGATGGTGCATGTTGCTAATTTTCAAAGTCCTTAGATCAGCGAGACTTTGAGAAATCAAACCTTTCTAAGCCCTTGGCTCATGACTGATTGAAGTTTTAATCGAAAATAAGGAACCACAACATATGGATGCCGTGTCACTGGCACTACCCAGGTTGAAGTGCGAAGTCACTATACACTGCGGTGTTCAAAGTTAAGGTGCCATGTCATCAATACCGAGTTGTTCTGAATTCCAAGTTGAAACTTCAAGAACGAAATAGACAAAGGCTTAGTCTGTTTTGACATCTCTTAGTGTCAATCGATCTATTCAAAGGATACACCTCGAAAAGAAATCCGAGGATTTTGGCAGCGTCCGAACATCATGAGACAGACTCGTCTGTAGTTGTAGAGTCTAGCAGGACACCGACGATGGCAACACGTGCATTGAATTCTAATTGCTGAAGGAACCTCACTGAGTTCTCATTTACTTTGCTATCCAAAGCTCTAGGCCATCTCACTGAAGGGAAGAGCCAAACCTACTTGGGAACGTCTACCGGGGCTATTTCACTATCACTTTCGAATCCAAAATGGCAGTACAAATGGAGCTGGCTGAGCTCAGAAAAGCTGTAGAGGAATTGGGTCACAAGATGGACAAACAAATGGTTATGGTCCAGGGACTGGTTGGCCTCTTTACCTCCACAGCCCCACAGCCAAATATGGGGCTAGTCAAAGGTCCTCCTCAAGCCTACCACTCTTCTACGATCAGAATCAAACTATGCTCAGGAGACATGTTCAAAGACCTGGCTAGATTCCATGAGGCCAGAACTCACCCGAAGGAGAATGCTGAATCCTCGTTCAAAGTCAATGCCGAAAGGGAGGACATGCACGGTGATGAAATCAACCTCAAAGGCAAAAGAGTGCATTCTTTTTTGATGGTGTAATGCAATGTAGTTGTAAATCAAGCAATGGTTCTGCTGACCTTCATCCCAGTCGCAAGACCCGCCAAAACCAACCTTAAAATTTCTCTGTCTTCGAGGCACCTCTGTCCGCAGTGATGGAAAAACTTGTCAAGTCAGGGCATCTCAAACCTTTGACCCCAACTCCTTTACCAAGAGTCTTATCTGTTGGCTGCAACCCTAATGCCTATTGTGCTTTCCACCAAATGCCTGGCCATCTCACCAACGCCTGTTTTCGCTTGCGGCATGAGATTTAAGACCTCATTAACAACAGCACGGTTCAAGTTCCACCAGAGCCCAACGTCATTTCCAACTCATTGCCTCAACACCACTCTGACCCTCTGGTTGGTCAGATATCTATCACCTCCACTCAAATCAACCCGAGCTCCACCATATTCAACCCTAGCCACTATATCGTCCCAGAAAGTCAACCCAAACCAATCGTATCCATCCCGTTCAAACCGGAGATTAACATGATGGCTGTAGGTTGGGCAATTGAGGTCTTTGCTGCTTACACCTGGATTGACAGTAATGAGGAGCTTACAAAGGAGCAGACTGATGGGCTGAGGTCCATTGTTCATAAGAACACTGAGTAGGTTTGGTCGAAGAAGCTGAGGAAGCCGAAGTGCTGTTGCTTGGGCCAAATGTCTTCAAGGATTCTACCTCTCTATGAGGAAGCTAAGGGTAGCTGTTAAAACTGCATTTTCAAAACCGCGTCTAGTTTGCATTGGCATTTTGTCTGAATCTGACACAGTATCTGTCAAGTTGTCTAAGTCTAGCTCTGAGTCGGAGGTTGTGTCTCTTGGCCCTCCATGTCATAGCTTCTATTCAAGTCTTTTGCTGTACTTGGCAACCCCGAGTGGCTTTCTTTTTGATATGCACTATCTTGCTTCTAAGTACTTTGCTGGCTTTTGAATAAACTGTATCGACTCTAACGACGAAGGTATAGATTTCGATGGGATCATCCCCAAGGAAATGTGTTCCCTCGCTGAAAAGGAAAACGAAAGGCATGCTCAGCCTATTAATTGAAATTGTAGTTTTCAATAAACGTGAAAGATGAAGTAGACCCTCGAATGGTTCAACACTGCCCCAAAAGGAGCATTGCGCCCGGTAAGACAGGCTCGAAGAGTTCATGACATCTTGGCATGGTCTCTCAAAAGACACGCCCGGTGTTGATCCTGACATAAAAGAAGCATCAAATCCCCCTATTACCGTGTGCCAAACCATGTAAAGCAAATCTCAGAAGGTCCAACACCTCATACCATGTCCAAACTTGTAGGAACAGCATTTCGCCAAGTACAAGTTAGAAGTTCAAAATTGGCTTGGAGCAAGGAGTTTCAACCAAAGTGCTTTGGACCCTGTGCTATCAATGCCACTTTATCTGGGGCTGCAGCCAAAGATCATCGACCTCGACAGCAATCAATTCAAATACCTTGGTCAGCATGGATGAATTCAAAAGCCTTTTTCCTTGAGAGAAGCTCGTTGGGCTGAAAACCCCAAGGGTGGGCAGTTCCAAGCAAAAGTTAGAGCAGCCTGCTAGACCAAAAACCTATGAAGGAGGTCTAGGCAAAAGTAAGGCAAGATTTGAAAGCCCGCTAGACCGAAAACCTGAATGGGCGGTTCTAGGCAAAAGTTAGAACGTAAAAGGCAAGGTAAATACTCGAGTGAACCTTAGCCTGAACTACGTTTTGACCTGATTCCTAAAATGGGATACGTAGGCAGTCTCTCCTTGAGACTCGGTCACAATCTATCAATTGGATCCATGGTTGACGTTTGGTACACATCAAAGGTCGAAGAGGATCGAAGATCAAGCTGCATGGGAGGAGTCTGAAAGGGGGAAAACCTTTCATTTTTCAATTTTGTCTCAAACTACTACTTCAATTTCAAAGCTGAGCATAAAGCCTTAAAAGAATTTAAGCATAAAAAACAGAATGAAATGCTGGCGAGGCTTAACGGCTCACAGTTTATTCTAAGTTCAACGAAGTCTGGTGTGAGCAGTTGCACTAGCTTTGCAGTCATGTGCACTAGTTTGAGATTCACGCGCACTTATTCATAGTTATGTGCGTTGGTCTCAACCCTGCGCGCGCTTTTTCAATTCGCCCAGCAATCGATAAGCAGTCAGCTACTGCCTTCGAGTCCTGTTCAAGGGGTCTTTGCCAAATTTTGTCATGCCATGCAGGTCATGTAGGCTTAATGTCACTGCAACGGGGTGTCGGTTTTAGTCCGGGCCTATATGTGTCATCATTTGTGTCTTTATGTCCGTTTTGTGACATTTTTCCAACTTTCCAATCTATTGTCATATCGAGATGCTTTTCTCAATTCTATTTGTTCGTGCAGGTCATTGTACAACTATTTTGACCTCGCAAATGTCAGTTTCACCTGTCTAAAGGACTATTGTGAGTTTTGGCACGTTAATACCCAAAATTTCATTATTTTCCATGTGTCTAAGGGTCCATGTCATATCCTAGGGCTCTTTCTCCCTTTTCATTCGAGCTAGGCGCGTCAGTATTTATGTGTCTCTGTGTATCGACTCAGTTCACTTGTCAATGCAAATTAGATTTTAGCGATCAGTTTTTGTCCATAAATTGAAAAATGCAATTTTTACATTGCTACCTTAGCATCGCTAATCCGCAAGCTGTAGAATCTTATGGACGGCAAGGGCACGTCAGCCCAAGGCCAAGCAAAGCATATCTCCGGGGCTTATCCGCCCAAACATCGAAGGAAAGGGCGCGCAGGCCCAATGCTGTTACTATATCAACTGGGCACGCTGCTCCACTCAATGTCTCTCTGTCTGGGTGTACATCTCAAAAGCAAAAGGCAGTAAAGTAATGGGGCTCAGTGATAGTCCTTAAGCATCGTTGTCCTCTTAAGAGCCACCCTTAGCTTGTGTCTGCATTTTCAATTCATGCATTCATACTGTATACATATCATTGCATATTATGTATCAAATGTTTAAAGCAGGAAAATTCTATGCCGACATCACTTCTGTGGGATAGTGCAAGTATGGGGGAATGCCACACGCCACTTTCCTTATCTCATTTGCCATGATAACCATCAAGCACACAACCTCGCTGTCCTACTCTGCTGGCACTTGGAATGCACTTTGGGGGATCAAAAATCAACCCAATCCACAACGGCTCGATCATTCTGCACACTGATCTGCCCGTCTCACATCAACGACAGTTGCTCCTGTCCAAATCTCAACGGCTCGATCATTCTGCACACTGATCTGCCCGTCTCACATCAACGACAGTCGCTCTTGTCCAAATCTCAACGGCTCGATCATTCTACACACTGATCTGCCTGTCTCACATCAACGACAGTCGCTCCTGTCCAAAACTCAACGGCTCTATCATTCTGCACACTGATCTACCCGTCTCACATCAACGACAGCCGGTCCTGTCCAACTCAATGGCTCGATCATTCTGCACACTGATCTGCCCGTCTCACATCAACGACAACCGGTCCTGTCCAAATCTCAACGGCTCGATCATTTATATTGATGATCCTCCCATCCTGTCTACAACGGCTCGATCATTTATACTGATGATCCTTCCATCCAGACTTCAACGGCTGGATCATTTATAATGATGATCCTCCCATCCTGTCTGCAACGGTTCGGTCATTTATACTGATGATCCTCCCATCCAGACTTCAACGGCTCGATCATTTATACTGATGATTGTCCCATCCTGTCTGCAACGGCTTGGTCATTTATGCTGATGATCCTCCCATCTAGACTTCAACGGCTCGATCATTTACACTGATGATTGTCCCATCCTGTTTGCAACGGTTCGGTCATTTATACTGATGATCCTCCCCTCCAGACTTCAACGGCTCGATCATTTATACTGATGATTGTCCCATCCTGTCTGCGACGGCTTGGTCATTTTATACTGATGATCCTCCCATCCAGACTTCAACGGCTCAATCATTTATACTGATGATTGTCCCATCCTGTCTGCAACGGCTTGATCATTTATACTGATGATCCTCCCATCCAGACTTCAACGGCTTGATCATTTATACTGATGATCCCCCCAAATCCCCCAATGGTTTGATCACTCAGCTCATTGATCTCTCCGTCCGCATCCACGATAGCCGGTCCTATCAAATCCATCAACGGTATTTAGCCATATCGTTCATACAATCCATAACGACGATCAGATTATCGTCCGATGGTTTGTTCAATGGTCCACCATCCACAACTAGTTGTTCCCCAGGAGAGTCAGCCTCGGCCTGCCGCAAACGACTACCTCTTCATCAGTCTAGCTTCAAGCGTATCTTCCAATAGCCTTATTGCTCTGTCTCAGATGGTCTTTGATAAGGAGATTGGCTCTGATTCCCAACAGATGGAATTCAACCTGCCTGACACGACCTACCCGTGTTTGTTGGAATACTTTGTGCTGAGGATAGCTTGATCCCCAGCAATGACGGCCTGTCCCGTCCATATCTGCAACGACAGCCTGTCCTGTCCAAATTTGATCAACAAGCGGCGATTCACTCGTCCACTTCTACTTCCATCCCCGGCAATGGACCTGCCTGTCCATTCCACCGATCAGGTTCCTTAAGTTTACTTGTCTACTTTGCTAGTACGCTTTTCTCTGGATTGCCTTGAGGGGTGTCTAGAAATCTTTGACGTTACTTGTACCAAGTCGATGGTGCTTCAAGTGCCGTCAAAGAGGGGCTACTGTAGACACCCCAATCTGGGCTTCCAGATTAGTTTACTTACGGTTTTTGATTCCCCGATGACGAAATGGATCAAGAACACCCTGGGAATGATATCGTGTTTGAGCTTTGAGTGTTTGCAAAACCCTTGAACCTAACCTAGCCTAAACCACTTCAAAAACCAAAAACCCTGCTGGTCCTCGCCAGGGCGCAACCATCCCGCGCCGGACTCACTCCATCGCGCGACAGTGCGCCAGGGCGCACCATCGCGCGACAGACTGACTCCGTCGCGCGACGGTCCAACCTACCACCAATCTTTCTTGAGATGGGCAGCTGGCCACCAATGCAACTCTCAGCAGGCCTCGTGGACTGGCTGAATTCCTCTCCTGGCACCAACCAGATCCACCATCTCTCCCTATTTATACCCCCCTTTGTTCATCCTTTGAAAGGGTTAACAAAATTCAAAGGTTTTAAAAGGGTTCCATTGTTTTTGAAAGGTTACAAAGTCCCTACTAAGAACATAGGTTGTTCTTCCCAATTTTCTCACACTCAACAATCCTCAAATCATATTTTCAACATCAAAGCTCAAATTTGTTTCAAACCAAAAATCAAAGGTATAGCTTACCTTTGCTTTGTTTTCTGTTCTGATCCCTGAGGGGGGCTAGCAGGGCCAAGGTTGGTAATCAATACCAGTTCTGGTTCTAAAGCTGGCAAGGTTTCAAAACCGTCATAGTAGGAACCAGTGCGCGATGGTCCCACTCTCTCGCGCGACACTCCGGTGCTGCACGCGATAGACCACGTGGGGATTGGTGTCCTACTGTTTTGTGCTTTATTTTGTATATAGATCACTCTACAAGCATGATAATAATCAGTTAATTTGTGTTTCTGCTGTTATGGAGTACCCTTGGGACCATTCTGGACCTGTCCCAGAACCTAGAAATGTGTAAACCAAGCACTAGTCTGGTTGCGCCAGGGCGCGACCATCCTGCGCCAGGGCGCACCATCGCGCTACGATCTGGCTCCATCGCGCGACAGTGCGCCCGGGCGCACCATCGCGCGCCAAAGTGACTCCATCGCGCGATTGTTTGCCTCTGACCAGTGAGTGGCCTTGCACGGTTAACTTGGATTAGGCCATTATTTTGTCCCCACACTGTTTATGGGGTGTTTTATTAATTTGTAGGGCTTTTCAGCCTTTAAACTGTATATTATGCTGCCTATAAACTGCGTGGTTTGTCCTGGGTGTGCACTGGTCCTTCCAGAGCCCAGAAGGTTTGAGAATAAGAGTTGTGGGTTTAAGCTCACCGGCGCGCGTGTGTCTTGGAGTTGTGCGCGCCGGAGTAAACAACATGTAGTGACTTATTCAGTGCATGTTGGTTTCTTCCTGCGCACGTCACTCCAAAACAGAGGCCTCCCAGTTTGTTTAAACTCCTACAACAGTCTGTTCTCATCCTATACTAACTGTTCATTCATGCTATCATTCACATCCTGTAAACGTGTTACAGCTTTAATCCCCATTAAACTGTTTCCCCGCCCTAATTGGCTAAAAACTGATTAATCAAACAGAATCGCAAATAAACATCTTTTGCAAATGCCTAAGTAGAGACCAATCTCCAGATTGGGCGAGAAGGGTGCCATAAAACCCTTCCCCTCTCGTAACCTGGCTCCCGAACCCAGATATGGTTATGACGGACTGGTTCCTTAACTTTTTCAAATCAAACAGCGCGGCAAGTGCTTCGAAATACGGGTCCTTGGGTGTCGGACCTTCAAACCCAAGTGGTGACTCTGTATTTTTCGTGAGCGCTTGTCGTACAGCTTCAAAAAAGCGCTCCCGCGAACCGGCAGCATTTTCTCTTCTCGAGGAGGGGAACGGAATCCCTTCCCGGAGGAAAGAAAAATGGGCACCGCATGCCCACAACATGCTTTGAGCTTGTGTGCTGGATTTTAAATGAAGTTGGGAGAGCTTATAACAATAGTTACCAAGCTAGCATCGGGATGGCCCCGTATGAAGCACTGTACGAAACGACCATGCTGATAGCCCATCTGTTGGACCAAGATTAGAGAAGAAGCTCTGCTTGGATCTAAGCTAGTCCGAGAAACTACTAAGAATGTAAAGGTGATCAGAGAGCAAATTTTGACCGTGCAGAACAAACAAAAGAGTTACACTAACAAGAGAACAAGACCACTAAACTTCAATGTGGGGGATCATGTATTCTTGAAAATCAAGCGGTGCTGTGGAATCATCTGATTTGACCACACACACAAAAAAAAAAAAAAAGAAGTTATCGCCTAGCTACATTGGTCTATTTGAGATCTTGGAGCAAATTGGCAAAGTAGCCTATCATCTAGTTTTGCCATCGTGGATCACCAAAGTTCACAACGTTTTTCACGTCTCCATGCTACGGAAATATATGGCCCATCCCTACCCACATGTTCAATTGGGAGGAAGTCCAAGCTGAACGAGGATACGACTTTTCAAGAACAACCGGTGGAAATTCGAGATCATAGAGGAAAGTTTTCTGAGGACGAACAATCAAATTAGTCAAAGTCCTTTGGACACACCGAAGACTAGAGGAATCAACTTGGGATCGAAAGGACGCAATGGAAGCCAATCATCCTCAGCACTTTCAAATCGAAGGTATATCTTAATTTCGAGGACGAAATTGTTTTAAAAGGGATAGATTGTAAAGACCCTGTAATTTTAATAAATAATAATAATTATTACTAAAAAAAAGAGTATTTTACTCGTTAGTTTAGTTAATGCGAAAAATTATTTATGTCGTCACACCAATTTTATTTTCGTAATTGATTGTGCGCGCGCGTGCCCAACGAGTTAATTCTTTATTGTGTGCGTATGTGTACACTGGATCCTTTCACCCAAACCTATACTCTACCATCACCTCACATCTCCCGCTCCTTTCTTCTTTTCAGCCGAAAATTCCACCTTCTCCCCCAGCAAAGAAATCAGAAACCCACTCCCCCACCATACCTCCTATCCCATCCAATCACTCTAACACTCCAAAAATAAAATAAAATCCAAAACCCATCTTATAGACCCCATTTTCTTCTCATGTTTCCAGTTCCTTCGGTAGAGAGAGAGAAAGAGAAAGAGAAAGAGAAAATGCAGCCTCCATTCTCCACCTCCCAACCGTAGTCTTCCGCCATCACCGAAATCCCAGCTGCCGTGGTTCCACCGTCACCTCCAGCCGCCGCTCATCCTCTCACCACCGAGCTCTGACCCACTCCGAACTCTCTCCGATCCCCGTTTCGCTAGACAAGAGGTAGTCCGAACTCACCTCCCTAAATATATATTATGTTCTGTATTGATTTTAGCATTTCGGTATGATTATAATCTAACCCGATGTCGCCGTTTGAGTCGGGCCAAACCCCCCCTTGTTTTTCTTTTCCGAAATACAGTAGTCGTTGGGTTTCGGAAAATATTTGGATTAATTACAGTTTGGTCCCTTGAGTTTGTGTAGCTTATAAATCTAGCCCTAGTGTATTGCAATGTAATATTAAAAGCCTCAAAGTTAATTAGTTCCGGTTGGATCCTAGATTTATTGCAAAAATAAATTGCTCTAATATTGTCAACACTTTGAGGTGATGTAGATTATGCGTAGAGTTTAGTTTGGAAAATAAGAGAGAATAAAAAAAAAATCACTTAAATTGTTTTAATCACATGATTAGTTTTATCGCATGATTAATTTTATTCCATGTTTATGTGTTATTGGCATGTTAGTATTTTTAGTTGAAATGTTAATTTGTGTGAAATGTCGTTGTACTGATAGATTGGACAAATAGGTTCCTGGGTTGGTTGCGATGTGCGGATGTAACATATTAGACGTGAAAATAGGATTTATGAAAAAGATAATAAAGTGAGAGACTGTGATTGTGATTCCGGACAATGAATCCGGGGATTGAATTATCGGTGGATGATTGGTGGTGATTTGTTGAAAGTGTTGGTTTACGAAACCCTGGGTATGGCTTGGTGATGGTCGGCTCTCGGATGTTGGGACGGGACATAAGGGTGGCATTGTGCTTGCGTCACAACCCGGGCTAGACGGCGTTTGAGCGTTGCCGATGAATTTCAACCCGGGCGAGACGGCGCTTGAGCGTTGCCGGAGAAGTTTTATCCGAACTTATGGTTGCGGATGGGATATCCGAGTACATAACTTAGGTATCTTTCATCCGGATCTGGAAAAGGGGAGTCGGACCACACCAGTGTTTGTGCCAGAGGTTATGGGCAGGAACGGATCTGTGGATAAGATTCGAGATTTCACTTAGGAATGAAATAATGGATTTGTTCTCTTTTGATGTTATTCTTATTGCATTCCTATTATATATCTTATTGCTTATAAGTTATGGGTTCGGGTGGGTTTTGGCTGCTGAGCGTCATTGCTCATGGTACTATGTTGCCCTAGTAACTCGAACGCCAGGTATCGAAGACGGAACAGAAGTGTCATACAATTCGATCGAGTTCAATCCTAACGAGGAAGATGCTGCATAGTCGCTCTGATTAATTTAAGTAGACTTTATTTTAGAAGCTCCTAAGTTTATTTGGAAATTGTAATATTTTGATTTATTCAAAACGGTTGTAACATATGCTTTTGAAATGGTGATGCAGTACTAGTAAATTTATGAATTTCATTTGAGGAAATAATCTTTTTATTTTATATATATATATATATATATTTTTAATGTCTCCGAATTTCGGGGCATTACACAGATCATTTATTTTATAAACCAAAATTCAAATTTTGATATATCTATAGACTTCCGATCAAGTTGATATTTGCATTGCAATAGTATATTGTGAGTCTTAAAATATGAACGGTTCAGATTACAACAATAGACGGTTGGTGAGACCCACAATGGGTGGTGGTGGAAAAGTAGGATTTTACGCCGGCGGTAGATAGAATTTATTCTTAATTACTTTATCCATTAATGTCTTGTTTGGATTCAAATTTGAGTTTTTTTAGGTTTGATTTTTGGGGTAATAAATAAAAAGAGAAATTATGATAATAATTGGAGATATGGATAATGAATGAAGAGAGATAGAGAGAAATAGCTCAAACAAGTTCGGCTGGGATGATGCCTTCAATCTGGAAACGGTTGTGGGGGTTGCCTATCCATCCTAAGATTATATTTTGTGCATGGAAGTGCTTCAACGAGGCTGTTGCGACTAATTCTGCCCTAGTCACAAGAAAAATTCGAACTGATCCAATGTGTCCTGCATGTGGGAGAGCGGAGGAATCTATTTACCACTTGCTTTTTCATTGTGATTTTGCTACGAGAATTTGGATTCACTCCCCCTTTTGGTTGAGACCAAAGGAGCTTCAAGATTGGCTATATATATATGTATTCAAGATCGAATTAAGCAAGCGGGTTTTCCATCTTCGACAATGGGGTTGGGTTTAGTTTATTGTTGGTGGATTTGACGGGCTAGAAATGATCTTGGTTTTAATGACAAAAGATGGGCAACAAAAGTGGTTAGTGGGAAAGCTCAAGCCGAGTTTCATGAGTTTTTAAAGGCCAATGAAAAGGTTTCCTCATCTATGTCTAGGGATCATAATTGGAAGTGTCCTGAGGAAGGTACGGTCAAGATTAATGTTGATGCTGCGGTTTTGAAGGATATAAATATGGTGGGAACGGGTGTCATAGCTAGGGGAGCAGATGGGGTTATATTGGGTGTATCAATCAAAACTCATGTTGGTATTAGCTCTTCCAGATTAGCAGAGGCTCTCGCCATTCAGGATGGTTTGTACATGGATCTTGCGTTGAATCTTTCCAAGGTTATAGTTGAATCCGATGCAGAAGCTATTGTTAAGAATTGTGTGGCGACGAAGACTCCAGCCAAGGATATTGTTGTTCTAGTCCATGATTGTCAGGCCCTCAAGGGCTTGTTTTTAGCCTGTGATTTTAATTCTGTTAAACGTAATTGTTAATCAGGTTGCACATGTTAGTGCCAAGAAAGTCATTTCTAGTGATTCGTCCGAGTTATGGATGATTACTCTGCCCCTATGGGGTTCTATCATTTCTGAGATTTAGGCGTTCCTTGGCCCTTCAGATTAATAAAATTTTCTCCTTTCTGCCAAAAAAAAAAAGAGATTGGAGATATGGGTATTAGTGGAGAGAGAAATGAGAGTAATAATTGAAAGTATGGGTAATGAGCATTTTTTTGAGTTGAATTTTTTTTTTTTAAAGTTTGAATCCAAACAAGGTATAATTCTTTCATCTTAGTTGATCAACTTGATTTTCTTTTGTGGAGATTAGAATGACGTTCTCCAATACTAATTATAATTAGTTTTAGTTTGAGAACTTTCTCCACACAGCCGTCAACTTCAAGCCGTTTAAATTTTGGGGTCATTGAAGGGTTTGCCCAATTCTTAATTTTAGAGGCTTCGGAGTTCATCGATGTGTAAGCTGCCTGAACATCCGTTTATCAGAAAAGGAAAAAACACAAAAAACAAAAAACGTCTCGGGTGCTGCCTACCCAAATCTTCAAATTGAGTGGATTGGTGGTGAGGTAACTGGTAGAATAACAAACACCGCACATGTGGCATGCAGTGAATGGAGACATAAATCTCAAGTCCTGAATGTCAGGTGCTAAGACCATCAGCAGTGTAATAAGCAAAATAAACAAATATGAAAAATAATGAAAATATGTCACATCAGATTTTGATTATCCATTTAGAGGTTGTTAAAATTAGCAATGTCAAATCCCACATTGGTTTTTTTTGCCCATAATTAAAACCAACGCCCTCCAAACTTTTTTTCTTCATTTTACGCATATTTTTTGAAAAAGCGGTTTTTGAAGGAAAAAATAGTTTACGTTAGAAACAGTTCAAAAAATTTAGTTTTCGAAACAAAAAACAGATTTTCAAAAAACACACACTTTGTTCACGTAAAAACTGTAAATACAATTTTGAAAGAATTGTATTTACATAAATAGTTTTGAAATTTTAAAAAAACTATAAATGTCACGTCCTCAAAATTTAACAAAATTATAAATGATTTTCATAATAAAATACTCACAAATATCCATACGGTACCCAAAAGGTCACTGTGGTCTCATTCCCTTAATTATGCTTCCAAGTGCACACAGTTCCAAAATATTACAATATCGGCTCGACGGTCCCAAATTATCATAAGTATCGAATTTCGAAAGAGAGAGAATTAATGGATACAATATTTCGAGTCAAAAGAATTACAATTTTAGTTACAAATACATCTTTCAAAAGAAATTTACACAGATGGATAGGTAACTTCTTCGATAAGCTTTCAAAAATAATGTCCACACGTCAAGCACTCCAGGCATGCAAGCTATGGTTCCAGATTAGCACCTGAAAATAATATAAGGCTTGAGCTACATTAGCCCAGTAGAAATGTCTACGCAAACTCTATATGCAAATGAGCGAGACGAACGAAAGATGAAAGATCACAAGACAACGGAGGAAGCGCAACTTTCATGAATAAGTGTCCCAAAATCTCCAATCTTTCTTTTATTCAACCCATAAATCATACTCGTTCAATTTATGTCTCAACATGTCGTGTCGTTTATGTGTCTGAGCCGAAGCTCCTGCCGGACTAATTTTGGGACCCCGATATCCCCTGCCAAGCACCCACTTTGAAAGTTAGGCCTTGAGTGATCATTTTGAGCATTAGCTCCTGTCAGGCTAATTATGGGATCCTGATATCCCCTGCCAGGCATCCATCCATCGATGGGCCTCGAATGTTTGCGCGTCATTCACATACTTAAGTGTATCATTTGAACAAATGTTGAGCAGGAAGTTCAAATTTATCATTCCATGGCGCTACCGATTCGAACAATTTTAACAAAAAAGCAACACGTGATCATGGAGACTAGTAAAACCACCTAATTCCTTATTATATAACTACAACCAATCATGTAACCCATGGGAAAAGTGAAAGGCTACAGCACGTGGAAGATCGCTTACGTGGAAGGTGAGACCACAGCACGTGGAAAAATTTGGAATTTAATGGTGACCTACCGGTAGGGGTTTGGAGCCTATCGGTACAAACCGGAAACAGTGGAAACACAACTTTGGTCCACAAAACCGGTAGAAGAAATGAAAGTACCGGTAGGGGTTTGAGAAAAATTAGTAATTCTACAGGCAGGGACAAGTCTTACCGGTACAAATTTAAAATAGTGAACACATATTTTTATGGCAACAAAGTTTTACCGGTAAAGAAAAATATACTACCAATAGGAATCTTGAATTTTGGCGATTTTTCATCAGATGACAGATTTTGATCCAAACCAAACAACAACAAATACAAGCTCAAATAAGACATAAGAATACCCAAATAACATATAAAGAGAGGTAGAATTCCCTACCTGGAGTATCCGAACCGAAATTGAAGAGATGGAGCAAGCCGTAGCTTCCAGAATCCCAAACCAAGCAAAAATGCAGCAAACCGAGCTCTATCCAACACGATACGAGCCTGAATATGCACGAAGAAAATGGAGTTGAGATTTATTGTAGTGGGTTTTGAGTAGGGCTGCTCAAAAAATCCGGTGAACCGTGAAACCGGTCCGGACCGAACCGATCCGTACCTTTTGGATTTTGTCCGTGGATTAATGGTCCGGACACGGATTGAAAAATTAAAAAACCGTGACTCGCGGTTCGGTCCACGGATTTTCATTACGAAACCGTGGATTAACCGAACCGGACCGTGAGATATTTATTTTATATAAATAATAAATAAATATATAAATATATGTGTGTATTTATATAATTAATTGTTTGTAATGTTAAAACTTTTTTCTACCAATTTTAGTATTTTATCTTAATAATAGGATATAATGTGGATGTATAAAATATATGGGGTAAATCGTAGTTTGTTTTTTATATAAGTTACGGGAATCCTAATTTAGTTTTACTATTTCGTTTCTTTTCCAGTTTTCCTAATTTCCATTTCTTGTTCAAGTCCCCGTTGCACCGTAGTCGCCACTACACCACCGTTCTTACTTCTTCACCTCTTCCTCCTCCTCCTCCTCCTCTCTCTCTCTCTCTCTCTCTCTCTCTCTCTCTCTCTCTCTCTCTCTCTCCGTTTCTTCAAAGTAACAAGTACTTTTTGATGGCCAGTGTTAAACTTAATTCTGAATGTAACCTTCTTCACTTTTAGTGTGGGATATAAGTTTGAGCTTTATTTTTGTCAAAATCCGTGGATAAAACCGTAACCGATCCGTGAGTTACGGATTGGATTGCAACCGAACCGTAGGACTTTTGGTTCGGACACGGATTTCATTTTGTAAAAACCGTGACTAGCGGTTCGGTCCTCGGATTCCTAGAAATCCGAACCGAACCGGACCGCGAGCACCCCTAGTTTTGAGTTTGGAGATAGGTTTTTGAGTGAAAGAGTGAGAGAGATCGAGAGAGCAGAGAGAGAGAACTGAGATGAGATGAGAATGAGAATGAAAATGAAAATAAAATAAAAAAGAAAGAAAACATTTCCCTGGTGACATGCACGACACACACACACACATGCACATAATTACACTAAGACCCAAGGTTCTTATATTCTTGCACATTGGACCACCTCAATCACATTCTTGTCATTTTCATTTTCATTTTTTTCCAATCATAAACATTAAAATTAAATAAAGAAAATGACGGGTCTCTACAATAAATACATTTTTTTAAAAACAGATTTTGTGTAAAAAATAGTTTTCTATAAAAGAGTTTTGAAATTTCAAAAGTAGTTTTTTGAAAAACACACTTTATTTATTTATAGTTTTGAAATTTTGGTTTTTGTAAAAAAAAAAAGTTTCTGAAAAAAAAATCTGAAAGTTACAATTTTTTAAAATTATTTTTTGAAAACATTGTTGAGAGAGAGAATGGAAAAGAGAGAAGGTTTTTGTGTAATGTTGGTGTACTTGATTGAGAGATAAAATTTGGTTATTGACAAAATATTGCTAGCTTTGATTATTAAAAAACCAAAATTTGATGAGTTGTTAAAAGATTGCAAGGTTTGGTTATTTCAATATGAGCACTTTTTTGATCCAACGTTGTTAACTTTAACAATTTTTTCTTTTGCTAGCTTATTCTACTGTAGATGCTCTAATAAGATTGAGAAGTCGATATTAACAAGGATCATAGTATTTTGTCCTCTATCATAATTAGAGAAAGACCAAGACCTAGGGATGTTCCCTCGATTGAATATAAAATCTAAATATTCTTTGACTTTGAAGATTTTCTCCCAAGATTTTTTTTTAAGGTAAAAACGATTTTACTAATCTTTGAAGAAGATAACAACAATTAAACGAATCTCGGGAACACTGACAAAAAGGCCACCCGAAAACCAAAAGTAAAGGAAGACAAGAAGGCAATCGGACACCCTAAACAATCCTGAAACCGAGAACCATGCAAAAATCAGACCAACGCCAAAAACAAGAATAACCCAAAGGGACAAAACCAAAAAGGTTGATCCATTTATCTTCATCTGCTGATAAGGTTTTGTTAGAAGATTTCCCAATTTAGCCGTCGTTTACGTGGAAGAAAAAAAAAACTACCGAATATATGAAGAAAAATTGGACTAATTAACTTTGCTCAAAACTTGTCCTATAAATACATTTGAACGGGTTTGTAAGAGCATGCCATTTTTCAATTGGTTCCTTTTCCAAACTAATTAAATAACCATTCGCTCTTAATGCAATAATTCTTTTTTCGATAAAACATATACGAGATGCTATATTTCCTTTTTTTCTTCAGTATATATTCGGGTACTTTGTGTACATATCTTGAAACAAAGCCTAAACATGCTAATTCACAATTCATAAAGAGTGAATTACAGTATTACACAACTTCAATTGGTATTTTCGTTGATGAAAATAATACTTTTGTTGTTAATAAGATCTTTTGGTCTTATTGGTAAAAAAGGTTCAACTTTATTCCCAAAATTCAAAATTTCCAATTTGTTTTGGTCTTTTTCGTCGTTTATGAATTTTTTTCAACTTTAATCTATATATTTATACTTTTTCCATTTAGTGTACGAATTTGACCTAAATCTTGTGAAAACTAAAAGAAAGAAATTTAAAAAACCATGCTAAAAAGATCAGACTATCACTGGTTCAAGAAATCCTAAAACAGTTTTGGGGCGGATTCCATTCATTTGCTTTGAATCAATTCGGACCATTTGTTGCATCTAGGCCGTCCAAAATATCCAAAAATATTTTGGAAGGCCCAGATTGAAAAGGATGTTTAAAAAAATAATAAGTCTCTTTAAATATCAATCGTCCAAGACACTTTTTGACGATTTGAATGCACCCAATTAGACCGAACTGGTCAGAATCAAATAGACACGATCGGAGTCCAAAAAGTTTGGCCGATGCTGGAGAAATTATTCGTTGCCCTTGGGGCAACAAGTCATTTTGCCAGGCGGTGCCTTTCACCAATAAATATCCACTTACACACGTTCTTCTCTCTCCACTAGACACAGACTTCTCTCTCTCTCTCTCTTGGGCTACAAACTTACAACCACCTTCTCTCTCTAAAAATAGGTGTGTAGATCGGATGCATAAAAAAAATCCGGTGAATGGTGAAACTAGTCCAGATCGATCAAATACGAGTACCTTTTGAATTTTATCCGTAAATTATTGGTCCGGACATGAATTTGAAAATTAAAAATCATAAGATATGGACTAAGATTGAATTTTCATTTGAAAACCATGAATTATCCGAACCAGACCTTGAGATATTTAAGAAATAAAAAATAATAATATACATGTAACATATACAATAGCTTGTATATGCATGTGTATATACATATATGTATTCATTTTCGTTAAATTTGGTTGTCTTCTCTCCGACTCCCAAACTGCCAAGCTCACAATTTCTATTGAATCTCTGTTACTGGATAGTGGATGTGCATGTATTTACGGTAGTTTATGCTATATGATGTAATGTGTTTGAGAACTTGGAATTTTTGGCTTTTTTTTTTTTTTAATGTTTTGTCCTTATTAATAAAAATTCCCGTTTATTCGTTTTGCGACAAATTTGTGTGAATTATTGATTCGTCTCGATAAGAGGAATCAGACAATTTATTTTTTTTTAACTTTTACCCTAGTATTTTTTTTGCAATATCCAAGAGGAATTATCTTGGATATTTTCAAAATATTTAGGTAAAAGTCATAATTTTTATTTGAAGTTTGCTTTTTGGGCTTTATCTTGGATATTTTAAAAATATTTGGATAAAATTCAGAATTCCTACTCTTTCGATTCCTCTCGTCGAGATAAATCAATAATTTACAAAATTTTAACACAAAACTAACAAAAGCAAAACTTTTTTGAGTAAGGACAAAAAAAGAAAAAGTAGAACAATCTAAGCATAACATAGTGGATCCCCTTTTTAAGGCCTCTTCCGCTAAGGTTTTTATTTTTTTATTACTTATTTTATGCTTTACGAGATAAATCATTATCTCACCATATATTACCTTTAATTCAAAAATTAGTACTCCTAGTTAGTGGAACGGAGCCTTAAAAGATGTTTCTGGTAGTAAATTGTGAGAAAAAATTTGTTGCAATCAAGTTGTTAGGTGTTTTCGGTAGTAAATAACTTGTTGAGAAATGTCAAGTTATTTTCGATAATGAATAAATTGTAAATGTGTATGTGAGTGAAAAAATTATTGAAAGAGAAGATTTTATTAACAAGTTATTAGTTAATGTGAACAACATGCTAAAATATCAAAATTTGTTGATTTATGTGAACGACTTGATAAAATTGCCTTACCCCCCCCCCCCCCCCCCCCCCCCCCCCCCGCCCGCCCGCCCCCCTCAAATTGTTACCGGAACATCCCTTAATCCCTCAAATTGTTACCGGAACACCCCTTAATCTTGTGGGTCTTTGGTCCTTTTGCTGGTTTTGGCTTTTGAGTCACTGAACTTGAGTTTGAATTTTTTGATCGATCTACACGCTTATGATTTTAGAGAGAAGGCTGTGTCTAATGGAGAGAGAAGAACGTGTGTCAATAGATTTAATGCCTCAAACGGTGCTAGACTTTCTGATTGACAATTTTACCCACCAAGCAAATTTTTATTGGCAAGAGGCACTACCTGGCAAAGTAACACGAATAATTTCTCCCGATGCTGAGATTTGTGAGAGCAGCCCTGGTGGTGCCACCATCACGTGCCTTTTTTGTTCAAGTCTATGCATATAGTACATTGCATTATTAAAGTCCTCATTTGAACAGTGGAAACCAAAAGAATAAGATAATTAATTTTCACACTCTCCTTTTTTATCATTCACACTTTCATTTTTATTTTTACTCACTTGAATTTACTATTTTACCATTTGTTCAATACACTATTTCACACATTCAAAGACAATATTGTAATTTCATGTCATGTGGATAAAAAAAAAGAGTATAAATAATTAAAAGGAGAGTGTAGAAATCATTTTCCAAGAATTAATTAGGATAACAAACAACAAATCAATAAAATCACATGTTTCAAGCCGCAGCCCACCTTAACCCAGTCGTGCGCGGCGGCAATTGACTACGATTGTCCAAATCTATTGACCAAATAGCCGCCAGAAAGACTCCAGTGGCTATGTCTGGATCGATTGAAGGAGGAATGAAGAGTGGCATAATCGAAGTGTCCAGTGCGGGCTCTAGCCCACCGACAATCAATTTGTTTCCTTCTAGAAATGGGAGAATGACCGGACAGAGGCGTGGACCGGTTTTAATCACAAAGCCATGGGGACCAGTTTCAAAATTACCGCTGCCATACGGCAAGAGGTACAATATTCACCAATACATAGTGTGCCAACTTGAAATGTCCATTTTGCAGCGACCTCGACTCGCCTCCTCTCTCTCTCTGCTTGGTGCTCCACCTCCCGGCAATTTTCCCTCTAGAAATCTCAGCTTCTGTTCTCATAAAAATGGAGAATTATTAATTGCTCCGGGAGAACCGCCGCAGGGAGGTGCTTCAGGGACTTTCTTCCCTCATACATTAGCATACGAGCCACATACTTGAAAGTGGAATCCACACTAATGCCTGATAGAAAATGTATTTGAAGCACCACTTGGTGATGCTATAGAAACATTGTGGGGGTGTCGTCAAAAAAATTTGTGTAGCATCGTCAAGAAAATTTATTTTGTGCTTTAGGTGCAAATTTACTCCTCAGACGTAAGAGTCGGGGCTCCTGATCCAAACACGTGAACACCACATACCTTCAAGAGAGAAACGAGCACGGTTCCTGAAGGATAGAATGGTCTCTCCATGGTCAGACGATTTAATTAGGCCATGTTTCAGAACACCTTCTTAAAAAATAAGTATTTATTTTTTATTTTCAAACTCAAAAATAATGTAAATAAAAAATAATTTTTTAATTTTTTTTGCACCGTATTAAAGATCTCAATGAGATCTTTCAAACAAGATCCATATTGCATATTTTTATATTTCAATAAGCTTATCATTTTTGAGCTTAAAATTGCCTTCTTAAAAAATAGTAAGTACTTATTTTACGTTCCGGAATGGAGCCTTAGTAATTTGTATGCACTTTGATATTGAAGAAATTATTGTAAAATTTTATAGGTTTCTAGTATAATTGTACGACGGCAGCTTTAGAGCCAACGCTATGGAATTCAAAATGACTACCATCATCAAATTTGTTCTCACGTAATGCTAAAAAAATATCTACACTTTAGGATTAGGATATTTTAATGCCCCCTCATTTGAATACCGTACCCTCCTATTTCAACTTTGAACACTTTAGAGTATTGTGTATTGTGAGCCACCAAATTAACGGAAGCGGGGGCTCTGCTGCCCACCATGGGCAGCAGCCCCTACCCACACATCACACACTGCACCCCACACACAGCACACGGCACCGTTTTGGGAAGAAAAAAAAAAAAACAAACTTTTCGTTTGTAATCCTATGGAGTAGAAACGTGATTATGAAAGCCCTAGAGTTAAAATTTAATTATGTCTCTTTAGAATAATATGATCAGAATAATAAGATCTTCGGGCCAATTCAAACGGATTGAAAATTGAAGCACTTAATTTTTTAATCATATTTTTTAATACATAAACTGTCTAAAAAAAATGAAGTGCTCAAGTTTTTAATCTTTTTGAACCGATGTAAAGATTTTATTATTCTAATCATATTATTCTAAAGTATCATAATTAATTTTTGTCTCTAGGGCTTTCATAATTAAGTATCTGCTCCTTATTTAGGATCCTGTAGATCAAAAACGTAATTATGAGAGCCCTATAGACAAAAGTTAATTATATCTCTTTAGAATAATATGATCAGAATAATAAGATCTTCGTACTTGTTCAAACGAATTAAAATTTGGTGCACTTAATTTTTTTAGACCGTTTATGTATTAAAAAATATGATTAAAAAATTAAGTGTTTCAATTTTCAATCCGTTTGAATTGGCGCGAAGATCTTATTATTCTGATCATATTATTCTAAAGAGACAGAATTAAATTTTAACTGTAGAGCTTTCATAATCATGTTTCTGCTCCATAGGATTACAAACGAAAAGATTGGTTTTTTTTTTTTTTCCAAAACGGTGCCGTGTGCTGTGTGGTGCAGTGTGAGATGTGTGGGTAGGGGCTACTGCCCATGGTGGGCAGCAGAGCCCCCGCGTCCCAAATTAACAAAAGATTGGTGGATAGAAATTGGTTAATTTTCATCATTGAGGTCAGATTATTACGAACTTAGTCACATAATGCGAGTATATAAGTGCGAGCACGAGTATAAAAGAGTCTTTCAAAAATATTTTAAATTATTAAAATTTGCAAGGGTGATGATTAAGAGCGATAACGTAAAACGAGGATAGAGAGCCGGAGCGAAACATCCCAGTGCAGAATTGGATTTGACCAAAATAATTTACTTAATGCTACTCCGTACATGTTAGGTTGAAATTCAAACCAACAAGTACCCACTGGCCGGATCAAAATAAAAAAGTACCCACTGGCCAAGATTCCTTTCATATGTATACACTTGGCAATTTGGCATACCCATGGCGGACCCTGCATATCCTCCCAAAGAACCCCACCACAACACAGCAGTACCCCACGAAACCCACACCAAGATTTACATCGGACCAAATAAAATGAGATCACGTTCCCTCTAAAGCATTGGTCTGGAGACTTTCACACCCATCATTCCATAGCCATGTTTCTCACTCCTCTTTTCTCTCTCTCTCCTCTCCTCCTCCTCCTTCTCGCTCTTCTCCCCGCCACACCCGCCCAAGAACACCCCAGCTTCACCTTCAATAACTTCAAAGCCGCCTCACCAAACCTCACCCTCGACGGCATAGCTGAGTTCATACCCTCGGGCCTCTTAGCCTTAACCAACGGCACCCGCCAACGAACGGGCCACGCCTTCTACCCAACTCCATTCCTCTTCAAACCCTCCCCGAACGCCACCGCCTCATCCTTCTCCACCTCCTTCATCTTCTCCATAATCCCCGAGTACCCCACCCTCTCCGGGCACGGCATTGTCTTCGTCGTGGCCCCCGCCCCGCACCTCCCCGGTGCCCTTCCCAGCCAGTGGTTGGGCCTCTTCAATGGAGCCAATAACGGGAACTTAACCAACCACGTGGTTGCGGTAGAGCTTGATACAATATACAGTAGCGAGTTTCAAGATTTAAATGATAACCATGTTGGCATTGACATTAATGGGCTGAAATCTGTTGCGTCTAAGGCAGCTGGGTACTATTCTTCAAATGGGAGGTTTCAAAATTTGAGTCTGATCAGCGGTAAGGCGATGCAAGTTTGGGTTGAATACGACGGGGGAAAGAAGGAAATGAAGGTTACTATGGCTACGGTTCGTTCGCCCAAGCCAAGCACGCCGCTATTGACTCTTCCTATGGATCTTTCCCTGTTCTTGAAAGAAAATATGTACGTTGGGTTCTCTTCCTCTACTGGATCAGTCACAACTTCCCATTATATCTTGGCTTGGAGCTTTAAGATGAATGGATTGGCGCCTGATGGGTTTGATTTCTCTCAACTCCCTAAGCTTCCTCGCATCGGACCCAAGAAAGTTTCTAGGTTTCTGACAATTGGGTTGCCTTTGATTTGTTTAGTTTTGGTGTCTGGAGTGGTTTCTGGGGTAGTTTATTATGTTAGAAGGAAGAGGAAGTTTGCTGAAGTGCTTGAAGATTGGGAACTTGACTATGGGCCTCATAGGTTCAAGTACAAGGACTTGTATATTGCCACCAAAGGGTTTAGGGAAAAGGGGCTATTAGGTAGTGGGGGATTTGGTAGGGTTTATAGAGGAATACTGCCTACTTCAAAAATTGAGGTCGCAGTGAAGAGGGTATCACATGAATCTAGGCAAGGAATGAAGGAATTTGTGGCGGAAATCGTTAGTATTGGACGTATGCGCCACCGGAATTTAGTTCAACTCTTGGGTTATTGTCGCCGAAAAGGGGAGCTCCTTTTGGTCTATGACTACATGCCTAGTGGAAGTCTAGATAAATTGCTTTATGACCAGCCGAGTTGTACCCTCAATTGGCAGCAAAGATTTCGAGTCATCAGGGGTGTGGCGGCGGGCCTTTTCTATTTACACGAAGGGTGGGAGCAAATTGTTATTCATAGAGATGTCAAGGCGAGTAATGTGTTGTTAGATGGCGAATTAAATGGGAGATTGGGCGATTTTGGGCTAGCTAGATTGTATGATCACGGAACCGATCCACAAACCACTCATGTGGTTGGAACACTTGGGTATCTTGCACCGGAGCACACTAGAACCGGGAAGGCCACAACGAGCACCGATGTCTATGCTTTCGGTGCCTTTTTGCTCGAGGTGGTATGTGGGAGGAGGCCCATTGAGCCACGAGCAGCAGCAGAGGACTTAGTTTTGGTGGATTGGGTGTTTTCCTTTTGGAGCAGAGGGGAAGTTTTGCGAACCGTTGATCCTAAATTGGGGAGTGAGTATGTTGTGGAGGAAGTGGAGTTGGTTTTGAAGCTGGGATTGTTGTGTTCCCACTCTGAGCCGGTCGCAAGGCCGAATATGAGGCAAGTTGTGGAGTATTTGGAGGGAGATATTCCTCTACCAGAGTTGAAACTAATGGGCATTTCTGCCGCGGGTCTAACGTTTGCTCACCACGAAGGGTTTGAAGATTATGCACTGTTGTATCCATCTTCTATGGATAAGGCGTTTACACACTCTTCTTCTGTTGCAGAGTCCCAGCTCTCTGGAGGCAGATGATGCTTCTATACTCAGTTTTCATAACTTTATGGATGAGTAATGTAACTGATGAACCATATGGTTAATAAGTTTTTCTACACTTTAGGCATAAAGCTTGTCTTCTATGTATATCTGTATAACAGAATTGTATGATACCTTGTGATCATAAAAATCCCCATGTTTCAGAAGCTGTTCACATTTGTTTGTTTGCCGAAGTTCTTGCTCATTACCACCGAGCAAAGGCAAAAATATGATTGTTTTTGGGTCCTCCATTCCACAATAACGATGACTAAAGCACATTATACTAAGCTTTTGTATTGTACAGATATCTTTAGCGCATTGTACGCCGCCGCTGCTGCTTTGCGATTTTCTTTAGCCATTCCAAACAGGTATTGAGTGCAGTTTTGTTGCATAATGTAATAGAAGAGCCGCTCAATGCCTTGTGAAACATGGGATTGATTTGGCTCCACAATGCATCTATTGTCCAACCCATGACTTCCCCTTCTAACTAGATGAAAGTTGGAGATCTTCCACTTCAGTGCAGATACTAGAAGAAGCTTGACAAGAGTTTAAAAAATCATCTGTAAAAAGCTCACCCCTTTTAAATTTTCCAACCAAACAAAATAAATTACAAGTTTACTTCTTTTATATGATCTCTTGAATCATTCAACAATTTTCATACGATGATGCTATGCTCTCAAATTTTCCATTGATCTTCTGAAGGAAATTATAAAGTTCTAAAGTTGTTCATCTTGCATTAATCCAACATTGGCCTTACTAAACTAGCCATGACTCATCAGCTGATGGTAGAAGAATATCAACAAGCATTTTTTTCATCAGTGAATTCAGATTCTTAGAAGTTCAACACTTTGAGTACCTTGTACATCAATACTGATTTATTCAAACGGTTTCCTTACCATCAATATAGAGCTTGATTGGAGATGCTCTAAACGGTTTCCTTACCACCACCCCAAACGACACAATCAACTAACAAATAAACGGCTCCCTTGTGGGAGATCAGGTTCGAGCCCCTCTGTGGACTGTTTGTGGGTTCAGGGCTATGGACTCTAAATGGACTAACTCACTAACTTGCCCCAATGGTTCAACAGCTTCAATGCACACTCTCTCTGACTCCCTTCCTGACGCGGCGGAATTCACGAGAGATTAGTTAACGTACTAATTCAAACGAGATAAACAACTCGTCGCAACGAGCAATTCTTGCGCACAAGAATGAAAGAGATAAACTCTGCAATATTATTGATTAAAGCTGAAAAGTTTTTTAAATAATTGAATAGGTTACAGCCCTTTTTATAAGACCATAACCCTAGAAATCCTACTGTAAAAGAAATAATAAATCATGCCAAAACAAACGGCAATAAATAAAAGATATTTCCTAATTAATTAAAAGAAAGTCCTAATTCTTGTAGACCAAGAATCCTAATAAAGGTAGAAATAAAAATCAAACTGAATACGAAAAGTTAATAATTCTAACCTAAACGGAAATATTCCTAGCCAAAATCTTATTCTAAAACAATAAAAATAAAATACAAAAATTCTCCATTTTTGTCCTACATCACTTCCATCTTCATCTCCAACCTTCGACGTCCGTACTGACTGCCAATGTTCCCGCTGCCAAAAAAATGCTTAGTAAGTTCAATCTTAAATTGTGTCTTCCCCCAGCCCCCAATATTCGAAAGTTTGAAATTACTGTAATTCCTTTACGGACAGCATCTGTTACGTGCAAGTGGTATACAATATCTTGCAAATCTGTGACCGCCAATAGGGAATGATTACATTTTTCATTCCTGTAGACTCAATAATTTCGCCCTGAACAGGGCAGTATGCCGTTTGCCCACGGTGGTCTGATGAATCCTGTGGGTGGAAGAACCTCCCTCTGCTTCGTTCGGTCATCCATTTTTCACGAGTGAAGCATTTTTGCTTCACAGCCAATTCAACGGGAAGATGGTTGTTCTTGCTTAAATTTCACCATTAATTTGCTTTTTATGTTTCCCCATTGTTTTATGATGAAGGCAACAAATCCCTCATGCAATGCTAACATATGAACCAAGTCCTTTCTTATGATTTTACCCACTAACTGTTCGATAAAACGCTTCAATGACAGCGACCTCACCTTATAGAAAATCCAATTCATGCCAATTGCTTATGAATGCTCTAATTCATGAACAATCTTACTGTCACAATTCATGGCAATTGTTCCCCTGTTGGGAGGTGTTATTTGCATCCCTCAATGTTTCTAGGCCTTTTGGATTTGCAATTGGATTAAACGAAGCAAGGGTCATTCCATTGATGGAATGTCATGTGCACTAACTGTTTGATTTAATTTCTGAACATTTTTGGGTGGTGGTTCCATTATTTCATTGAAACATTTAGTACACTTAAATATTGTGTCACAGTTTTTGGGCGATGAGGGAGTATCAGTTGCTATTCATCCAGTGAACATGCTAATCGAGAGTAATTTAAAATCATTTGTCCTTAAGAGGAACTTCCTCTTTGTTAGAGTAATTCATTTCTGTATAAAATAAGGATTTAGAAATGCAAAAAAAAAAAAATAAACAACTTCTTTTGGTTACTTCATTATATCCATGTAAAACAACATTGCCAACAAGATGAAACTTTTTCCTAATCATGTTTCTTGACTTCTATTATTTCTAAAAGCATATTAGCCCTATAGCCAATTGCCCAATTAGTAGCATTTTTGCCGCAGATTCTGTCGTACATGCTTCTTGATAAGGAGTTATTTATATGATGTAATCAGAAGTGACTGGTGTAGCACTATAGATTACTTTCCATTCATATTAGGTTGGTGCCTACTTGGAGTTGATTATAAGATGTGAATTCTCATGAATACACCATGTAAGGTTTTTATCCTATGGAATGTTAAAGGTTTCATACTTACTTAGTTACTTGTCAAGATTGCTTAGCCTGGTCGGTTCAACTACACACAAAGATTATTGACATAAAGAGAACACTGGTGAATTCATTTAGTTGTGCTACTTTCCTTCTGTTTCCGATTCTTCTTTTCACTTTTGAGTGCCATTTGAGTTCTGTTCCAACTATGTTCCATTTTTTTCTTTCTAAATTTTTTTGTGGAAGTTGGAATGTGTTGGGTAGGAGAAAGCGGAAAAGGTAACGACAGGAAAACAAATTGAAGTGGAGAAGCCTATATTTTCTTCTTCTTTTTGGGCGCAAGACATGAGGAGAAAAACATGGACAGGTATCGTAAAAAATGTTTAAGGTTGGTCAACAAGAGTTGCACCATTCTTTTTGTTTGGTTCAAAACTTAAAGAGCTGACATTTCATTACATTATATATATATTTTTTGAAGCACATTACATTACATTATATGTTACTCACGAGTTTCCACATTTTGTTTGATATGTTTGATCTTTTTTACCTTTTCAGATTTGAGGTTGTTGAGACTTGAGAATATAAGTTTGCCATGAAGTTTTAAAACTAGAATTAGCTTTGGGATTGACTGGTTTTTGAAGGAGTAATGTCTTTAGCTTTTGTAGTGTCTATCACGTTCTGCAAGGGAAAAATGTCTTCATCTTTGACAATTAAAAAACAAAGCCTTTTCGACAAATTCCGAGTAAGATGATTGTTCCTTTATTGGTTTTTTAGATGAGTGCCATTCCTGAGACAATGAAGAAGATCCATGCACCACTCTCACTACTTTTTCTTGATGAACTTAGGGTTTAGTTGCATGAAGACAATGTCTCACTTAGTTAAGCTTAGAATGAAGATTGGCCAAGGAGAAAACGTAGAAACAAGGCAGACAATTGTAGTCATGGTGGAATTCTTGGTTCAAGAGAAAGAATAGTAAATGGACATATTTGTTTACTTAAAAACAGCCATTTTTACTCAAATTGCCCTTGAAAGAAAATGTTAAAAAGAGATGTACGTTTTTGCTACGTTGGAAAGAGAAACAGTTCAGCTTCATTTTGTTAAGCAGCGCATGCTTACCAAAAAGAAATAAGCAAATAAGGGTCACACTGTCCGAAGTACAAGTCATTATTAGGCAAAACATGAATTCATTTTGTACCTTTATATAAGGGTCACAATGTCGCCTAACATCTACTCCTATGATATAGGGTGTAGGGTCTAAAATTTAGGGTTTCGGGCCTAGGTTTTTGTAAGAGGAAGCTTGTAAATCCTATATGGCCAAGAGAGTCCCATTGATAAGTGGATAAATTTACAAGTGCAACGTGCAAGTAAAGATTCATAGTCTTATTGTGGGTGGAGCCTTATATTGATTCTCCATCTTCTTGCATAAACCTTGATTAAGATGCAATAAGGACAAGAGGTATTTATCATGATAAGATTGCATATCCAAGTTCTACGGTCATTTTGTGCGGTAAAGAGCAAACCAAGAAGATTGAAAAGTTGATGATTCAGTTAAATGATAGATGATCTATTTCGGCACCCAAAAAACAGAATTGGTGGATGAGGTTGCCCATGGAAATCAGAGGGCTTACACTTGGATGATTGGTGGTTTCAGTAAATTTGAATTGACCTGTTCTGAATTTGCATTGCGAAGATGATAGATTAATAGAGATTGAGGAAAGAGTCATCTAGAGTTGTGGGCCCCGAGAAAGTGGTCTAAGAGGGGGTATATTTCACATAGACTGGGATAAGAGTGAAAGTTAAAACTAAAGCAACACGGTGATAGTTGTATCAACCATCATGAACGACGTCATATCCTTTGTTTTCTATGCAAGCAAGACAAAGCTTGACCTTACGACCGTCCCACGTTATTAGCTATTTCTGGCACAACAAACATTGAACCTGTATTCGATGCTTGGCTGATGGTTTCCCTATTGCTTATGTAGTTCATGACATCACCAAACATTGATCCCGAATATACGCACATTCTTTCTGGATTATGTTTTTCTGGATTATGTTTAATGGTTGCACCTTTTTGTTTAACGACAGGAGCTAGATTCATACTTGAGATTATTTGCATTATGTTAACCTCCAGTGTAGGACGCATATCAGAATTATCAAATTTGTCTACCTCTTCAAAACCAGCATGTTTGGTATTTCCTGGTGTTGATGCTACATTGATCTTTCTATTTCTCTGTCTATATCTTCCTGTTCTACATTGGAAAGACGAAGGTGTCTGTCTTATTTTCAACAATGCATTTCCTTGGCTGGATACACCCTTTAAATAATTGCATGGTGTGACATTGCCTGTTGGTGGAACCGTTGCATGAAAATCAGACCAATCGGCAACATGTAATCTTTTTTGTCTAAGCAGTCATACAAACAACAGTAAGATCATGCAAAAAATGTTATATTCTCTTTCTAGCACATACAGTTTAAGGGTTTGTTGCTTTTAATTGAAGTGTGAAGACATAATTTCCATGCATAGGCCAAATCACTGAACAACAATCCATGTTTATAGCAGTCAGTCAAGTCTGATATGCGTCCTCCAGTGTAGGACGCATATCAGAATTATCAAATTTGTCTACCTCTTCAAAACCAGCATGTTTGGTATTTCCTGGAGTTGATGTTACATTGATCTCTGTCTATATCTTCCTGTTCTACTTAGAAAGACGAAGGTGTCTGTCTTATTTTCAAGAATGTTGATGGCTACTACTAAAAGACCCACAATGCATTTCCTTGGCTGGATACACCCTTTAAATAATTGCATGGTGTGACATTGCCTGTCGGTGGAACCACTGCATGAAAATCAGACCAATCGGCAACATGTAATCTTTTTTGTCTACGCAGTCATACAAACAACAGTAAGATCATGCAAAAAAATGTTATATTCTCTTTCTAGCGCATACAGTTTAAGGGTTTGTTTCTTTTAATTGAAGTGTGAAGACGTAATTTCCATGTATAGGCCAAATCACTGAACAACAATCCATGTTGCAGTCAAGTCAGTATTCTCAAAATGCCTTATGCTGTGACTCGTTTTGCAAAGGTAAATGGCTTTCTATTTTCTGTTTGCTTTTCTTTTCTTCTATGAAGGATGGTTGGCAGGTGACACATACTTATTTGTCATTGTCTCAATATGTAGCAGTCACAAATGGCAATGGTTCTGATCCATAAAGAGATCAAAAACTATAACTCTCTCTAGCGTCCTCAAGAACAAATCTCTCATCAATGCCTTTAATTTTGATCCATTCCCTGGATTTGAAAACCACATTAACCTATTTTCTTGGATTGTTTATGTTGATTAGGTCACTTCTTTTTTTCTTAATTTTTTAGCAGTGATGTACAAGAACTGGAGGATACACTATGCAATTAGCCTATTAGGTGGCAACTGATGTGCTAAAAGAAATATGAGAAGATTGGATGGAAAACGATCAAGCGATCCAGCTTGAAAATTGATGGAAAACGGTTACAGTTCTACCTAGGAAGATGAGAAACTTTTCACAGGGACTGTATGTAAAGCACTCTCTGCTGCTATGCGGTTTACGAGCAGGGTTCTTGGTGCTGAAAGTGTGACGTTGTTTTGCAGGTGTGTGGGGGATGGAGGAGGGGAAAACAGTGGCAGAACCGGCATAAATGGGGTGTTGCTTGGCGCGGAACTGTGGAATTTGGCATGGGCCAGGGGCAACATGGAAGAATACCACCAATCTCAAGCTCATCTTTCTTACCTCAAAAAACGTTGAAGGATACCTAAAAACAAATCAACTTGGTGGAAGTACCAGAACTTTGTTTCGAATGTCTAGTGTTCTTCTACAGTAATGCTATTGGTAAGGGAGTCATGAGCAGGTCTGACATTGTAGTGAACTGGGTTCTGTCTCAAGGTGATGTTTATAAGTTTGGGATTTGACAAGGAATCTTTATATGAATTCCGTAGCTGTTTATGCTCAAAAGTTTGTGTTTTACATTTTTAGTAGAAGACGTTGAAGCTATGGCACCGTGTTGAGGGTTGAATTAAAATGGTAGTTAGGAAGGGTTTGTTGGTATTGGGTTTTAAAACTCCTGTGCCCGGTTTTCAATAAATTTTCTCTGCAATTGTTATGGCATAATGAATATGTACTCGTTTGACTGCCTAGGAGAGAGAGAAACAAAATATTGCTTAATTCAATGCCTTTCAAAGTATGTACCAATCACGCAAACTACCACACATACTTATACGCACAATCACATCAACTACTCACATAAAACCAATTCGTAGTTTTGCCCTTACGAATTCAGAAAAACTTATCTACCGAAATCCGTTAGATCTGATTTCTTATAAGACTCCATCAAATTTTATTTTAAAATTTATAAATATTTTTTTTTGTATTTTTTAGCCTCAATAGGCATGCGGTGAACCATCAGTTTCTTTGGTTGCTGCGTTGTCGCGCATCCAGTCGAGTGGACTGGTGGTGCCGTTCTAACAGCCGACGGCAGGACAAGTCGTCTCCTCTTTTTTTTTTTTTTTGTCATCAATTCAGGAAAATTAAAAACAGGTCCTGACCTGACCGGAGCTCCGGTCCACACCTCCCCATTTCTCGCATTTTTCGATCAAATTTCGAAGATTCGAGCCGTTCAAAATGATCAGAACGTGATTTTAAAGGTACACATGAGAAATCAGCAAAAAAAATGACTGGAAAAGGCTTGATCCGAATAGTTTTTTATTGAATGGTTCATTAAAAAAACTGCTCAAATCAAGCTCTACCCGATCATTTTTTTTTGCCAATTTCTCGCGAATACCCTTAAAATCACTTTTTAAACACATTAAGCGGCTTGGATCATCGAAATTCAATCAGAAAAGGGGAGGTGTGGACGGGTGCGGACGGGAAGGGTGTGGATAGGAACCGGACTGCTGATTGAGTTGGTTGCTGAGTTGTCGCCATCTGGTTGAGTGCTATTGGTGCCATTCTAACAGCAACGGCAGACAAGCCGTCTCCCCGTCTCCCTTTCCTTTTTTTTTCCCCCAAAGATTCGAATGTGTAGATCTCACATGAATGGATTGTTGTTGAAGGAGTGGTCGACTTATCATTGGTAAAATAAAAGAGATATACTTATTTACGGAGCCATTCCAAAGCGGCTCTTTACAAAGTTGAGTGATTTCAATCGTCCATTTCAGCATTGAACTGCCCGGATTAAAAATAATCTCTTAACGGCAATAGATACCATAAAAAGATTATTTGTTGCAGCAGAATTAACATAAAAGATTAGTTGCGTACTAATTAAATGATTGATAAACTCGAGTTCACGAGGGAAAGAGATAAAATAAGAATATTATTGATAAAAAGTTTATCAAAATATTAGGTTACAACCCTTTATATAACAAAAATGCTAGAGGCACATCGGGGGAAGTCTTTAAATAATGTGTAACCCGAAACCTTAGAAAATTAAGCCGAAAAATAAAAGTCCCATAATTTGGGGGAAAACTCTTAAAATTGAAAACGGGAAAGAAACATAAGGGTAGTGTTTGGTTGGAAGTTTAGTTTAGTTTAGTTTTGGTAGTGGGTGGAGAGAGAAATAGGGTAATGATTGAAGATAGTGGTAATGATTGGAGAGAAATAGAGAGAGATAAGAAAGTAATAATTGAAAAAATAGGGTAATGATTGAAAAAAGATGTAATGATTAGAAACAAAATGAAAACTAAAACTAAAATGGCTTCCGAACAAAGCAAGTACATAAATATCCCCTCAACTATTACTTTTTTCTACGGAGACCCTCTCACATTTAAAACCGCTCATACAGACCCTTTTAACTAATCTTCATTGCTCAAGTGACACCCTTCCGTCTCAAAATTGTTTTTGATGAATCCCTTCATCCATAAATTAGACAAAAATACTCTTGTTGCATTCCATACATACACCCCTCTAACCCTTCTCTTTTTTCCTTCTACAAACAGTCTCCAATCAAAACTCAAAACCAACACAGGTAATCTCTTCTCCCCCTCTTAATAAGAGGTAATCTCTCCTTCTCCATCTAAGTTATTCTCTTTCTATACCCTCCCCAACTAACCACTGGTTTCGTCTCACTCTGGCGACCTTCTTTTCTCTCTCCTCCAATATATACTCTCTCTCTCTCTCTAAAGAACCCAAACAACTTACAAAAAAAGAAATGGAAAAAGCAATGCAGCAGCCACCATGGCCGCCACCGATTGCCACCACCATTCTCCTCCACTTCTCTTCTCGCATACCTCTCTCATTTCCCTCATCTTCTTCTCTTCTCATTTCTTTTCAGCAAAAAAACCACCACGGCACCTGCCACCGCGGCGCCACGGTTTTCATGCTATTTTTGGTGAAATCCAATCTTTTATGGATGAAATAAGTGAAGATGTAATTTTAGGATTATATACAAAACGTTCTCTTTTAAAATGATTAATGTACGAAAAAAAAATTGTATAAAATTAAAAAAATGATTAGAACAATGATTGATGGAATAAGGACTTGTTTGGATGGGGGCTACTGAAGTGGTATTAGTAATACCCCCTCCGAAGACTGTGAGCCCATGGTTAAGCCATGGTTTGGGAGCACATTTTGTCGGGGGTATTATCTGAGTCCAAAATTTTCTTTTGCCCCCTAATACACCCGGCTGGGGATTATTTATAGGGAGATTCTGAGGTATTATTACATAATACCCCATCTCTCTTCCATTTCAACTATAAAACAACTTTATCCCCTTATTTTATCTCTCATCAAAATCAAATACTATTTAATCCACCCGTCACATCAATGTGGACCTATCCTTCTTATATAATACCTCCTACTATTTTATCCCCTTTTCATAACTAATACCCTCAATTCTTATCCAACATCCAAATAGGCCATAAGGGTATAATATAAATGTCAGGGGATCTCCGTAAAACAAAGTGATAGTTGAGGGGGTGTTATGTACTTTTGCCTTATAAAAAATGGTATCTTCTGTGTTTGGTTTGGTATTTGAAATTTTTTTTGAAAAATAGTATGGGTAATAAGTGGAGAAAGATAGAGAGAGAAATGTTGGAAGTATGAGGAATCTAGGGGGAATTTTTTGAAAAATTCTTTTCGAAAAGGGAAGAGAACAAGGCATTATGTCATTTTGTCCATTCCGTTAATGGAGTTGGCATTTTTTTGGTTTCCAGTAGCTGAGAAGGTCTAAGGGTTGTAATGGGCGATTTTAAATGTGATGGGGTTTCTGTGGAAAAAAGTGATAGTCGAGGTGGTGTTTATATACTTTTGTCAATAAAGAATTACAGCCTAAGAGTTATTAATAAAACAAAACTTTCCTAAAACGACAAAATAATCAAATTGAGGGCCTAAACGAATGTTTTGGACTGAAAAACACTACACATCACAACCTTCAGGTGTGAGTAAGTTAGCCCATTAAGTTTGGACCCGATCAGAGCTTGTCCAAATTTTGCCAAATTAGTTAATTTGTAATTAGGGAAAATGATGGCTAATGACCTATTTTGATAATTAATATCCGTCAAGAACATTTTCAGTATTAACAAATATTTTTAGCATGTACTTGACAGGTATTAATATCAAAACACGTTCTGAGCCGTCATTTTCCCTTGTAATTAAGTATTGTTGGACTTCCTAGACTTCGATTGGTCTAATTGATCATGAAATTAGACTTCCACTTGTTCTACATCATTATTTTTAATCCAAATTGTGAGATTGAGCTCTATAATCGCTTATTCACCGCTAAACAAGGTTTTCTCAAAGTGAAAGAGAAAACTGGTTTGCGGATCAAAAAAACAAGAGAGAAAACTGGTTTTGAGTTCGGCAGAGTGCAAAACGAGTAAAACAGACCACCCAGCCGCCCAAAACGAGTACAACCGATCAGACGCGTTCAACTCTCTCTCTCTCTCTCTCTCTCTCTCTCTCTCCACCCAGTAATATGCACCGTTCGTCGAGTGGTAGCCGAGTATCGGACGAATACTCCGACCACCCGCCGTCTAACCAAAGTTTCAGGTCCGAATCGGCCACCACCGCCGCCGACCAGTTACCCAAATACAATCCCCAATCCTACGTGGCAAACAAGGAGAGGAGTCGCCTCAAATCGGCAGAGACCGCCGTCCATCTCATCCCTCTATTGCTCGTCCTCTGTGGCATCATCCTCTGGTTCTTTTCCACCCCAGGTCACCCCTTCTAGTATCTGCTTTTTATGTTTGTTTCTAAACCCACTCTTTGATTCATTTCAGAATTTTGGTAGACGAGAACCCATTTGTATTTGCTTTGTTATTTGTTTTTGCAACCCCAATTGATTTCATATTCTTTTTGTAGGCGAGAACCCATTTATTGATTGATTTGTTATTTGTCGCGCAACCCCATTTGATGTCTGTTTTTTGTAGATTATTAAAAACCATGTTCAGTTAACTATAGTAATGCGTGATTTTGCGTATTATCATGCGTACTTTTTGCGAAAGGAGATGGGAATAAGAGGAATTGGGGCAAAGGACCAGGTTCAAAGGGTTAGACCGCAGGAGAGCCAAAGCTCAATCCTATTGAACACTGGAATCTTTGTTCTCCATGTTACATTAAGATGATGTCATATTCAACTATGCGTGATTCTCGTAATCATGACTAGATAAATGACTTTTACAACTCAGCTCAATGAGCCTTTGTTCCAAAGGTGTTGGCAAGTCCTGATTTTGGATTCTTAAATTGTGTTTGGAGTGTTTGGCAGAGATTCTAGAATGCACAGGGAAGTGGAAATTCAGATGCTCCTCATTAGATTCTCATTTTTTGGTTTATAGAGTTAAAAAGATGGCCCCTAGGATTAGTTGAGGTGCGTGTAAGCGAGCCTGGACGCATGAGTTATCAAAAGAACAAAAAAAAGAGTTAAAAAGATCACATTACACCTGAATTTTCCTAATACTTACACCTGAACGACCACTAAAACACTAATCTAACTGCAATATGTCTTCAATGAGTCGTTAAATTTTCCTAATACTTAATTCTTACGTAAAGAATGTGGAGAGTCTTATCGTGGTTAAGGGAGGACGTGCTATCCCATTTGGCAAAGACCTTGGCCTGGAGTGATGGAAAACATGCATGATCCGGGATTGCATTGGACTAGAATAATAGGAACAATCTGCTAAAGGTCTTGATCAAATGGTAGCTTTCACTATACATATGGACTATAGAGTAAGAGACTAGTATTGACATTTCCCAAGGCTCAATGGACAAAGTGGACGCATGTTGCTGGTGGCTTGTCTAGTCACTTGTAGCACGAAATGACAAGGTAGAATCTGCACAGCTATGAAGCAACCCTCCCTTGTATTAATATGGTGCCCGTATGAGTATGTTTGAGGCTGATTTGTGACAAACTAGGAAAATAGATTAGGAATAAGGGCTGGATGATAATATAGTAGATATTGATAGTAAAGTGAGGGAAAATCGATAAACTGAGATTATGACCCTTGATCATGTTAAATGCCAAAGCAAGATTACTGTAACCGAACTAGCATTTGGGTAAAGACTTGGACTACCAGACGCGCTACCTTTCTCATTCCTTGCTATGTGCTGCCTTATGATCTAGGTTGTCGGTATAACTTTGGGAAGAAAGATTTTGAGAGCAGCCACTTTGTGCATATTGCCAAAGATTAGGTCTTTCTCCAATCCTCCCTCGTCCATACCCCCAATGATTGGGGACTACATGAGTTCTGTTGTTGTTGTGATTATGACTCAGAGAAAAGATTTGGCATTTTCTCGCTTTTATACTAAATTGTAAGGGAAAAAAACTGAAATGGTCTCTATAGTTAAGTGTTTGTGTCAACTTGATCCCTGTAGTTGTAATTGGCTCAATTTACACTCTGTACTTTCCATTTTGTTCCAACTTGGTCAAATTACTAATCGCCGTTAGTCCTTTTAACAGCAAAATCAAATGGCCCCTTTTTGGAGGGTTAAAACAGTAATTCTCTCATTCCCCTCTTGCACTAATATTAGGGGCGTGCACGGGTCTGGCGGTCGGGTTCGAGGGTCAAACCCGACCCCAACCCGACATGGCGGGTAACAAATGTTTTAGACCCGCAAACCGAACCGAAAAGGGGTAAGAACCGTCTGCGATCCCAATTCTTTACGTCGGGTCGGGTCCGACTAAAGACCGAATTAATCTTTATGAATTGGTCGGGTCAAGTAAGAAACGCACCAATCCGGACTCCGAACCAAAATCTGATTTTTAACAGAAAATGAACCTGTACCCGTCCGAAGCACATATTCGACCCCGCCGGGGACCCTTCGGGTCGGGTCCGGTCCGCTGGTGGACGGGTTTTTTTGCACAAGCCTACCTAATATACCTATAAACCGAAACATAGCTCATCCTTCCATTCTCCATTGATAAGGAGGCACCTGAGAAGAAATTTGGCTATAGTTTTCTTCAAAAAGTTGGTCTCTAATTCAACATTTTTATGATCAGCCATGAGGTAATATAACCACTGATATTGTCTATTTGTTTAACTTGTGGACAAATACTGAGATGCCTTATTTTTCTTCATAGTACTAAAAATGCATATAGAATCATGTTCAAAAGTCACAACATGATATAGATCCAAAAGTCGCAACATGATAAAGAACTATGTCCAAAAGTCAGAATATTACATAAACTCTGGGGTTGTTAGGCTAAATAAGCCAAGTGGCTTATTTTTTTGTCTTTATTCAATTTTTTTTTGCATTTGTTAGTTTTTTTTATTAATTTTTTCGGGATTATTGCTTCGTTATGATGAGAGGAACCTAAAAAGTAAAAAATTTACCATCAAAATCCAAATTTTTTGAATAAAGACGGAAAATTAGCTTATTGGTTTAGTTTTGTCTTTATTAGCTTATTTTTGTCTTTATTTAAAAGGACTAACGACAGTTAGCAATTGAACCAAATTGGAACAAAATGGAAAGTACAGAGTATACATCAAGTCAATTATAACTACTGGGACCAAGTTGACACAAACATTTAACTACAAGGACCATTTCGGTTTTTTTCCCAAATTATAATCACTTTCTCCCTTTATTAACTAGTCTTTTCTGGTCTTCACTTTGTTTGCATTTTTAGATGACTCTTTTTGTCTGAATGCGCTATTTGGTCCCTAATTATATTCTTTTTCTGGATGCCGTCATTACTAGTGTTAGCGTTTAGCCATTAAGGCTTGTCGACATATGGGATGAATTTCAGCCTGCCAACAAGAAGGCTTGGTCCTTAATTAGATTCTCTTTCTGGATGCCTCCTAATACCTACGTACTTTGAGAAATGAAGACAAGCTCAATGTTCTGAATTAGCTAACTCTATATATGTGAATGGACTTGGAGAACCATTATTATTTTTCATACTTATTATCGGTGTTTTCCTTTATATACTAGCTATTTTTCATTTTACTCATTTTGTGTTAAAAAATACGATATCCGAGCATGACACGGTTCAAACTTGATTATGTTTGTAAGTCGAGTTTGATTATATTCATATTTTGAGTAACTTGGTCAACACTGTTTAGGTGCTTGAGCACTTTTCTTTTTTTCCAAAATCCAAGGCCATTTGCTTTTTCATACAGCAGTAGATTTTGTGCATAAAGATGGTCCATTTGCCAGATATGGGAGCCTGAATAACTGATGGATATATTGATGACAATGGCACAAGCAGCTGGCTTTCAGACCTGGAGCTGAGGTACTCTAAATCATCAAAAGCATTTGGCAGATCCAGACCCACAATAGTGATGAAAGGTTGTAAGATATATATTTCTTAGAGAAGCTAGAGTCCCCATTATACATGTACATGTTCATTAATGTGGATCTCAATTTTAACTGTCTGAACCTTTTTTTTTAATTTTCCATTTTCTGTAAATGAAGCACATAGAATCACTGATTCAGTTATTTAATTTTCATATGTGTCTCGTGCTAAATTTATCGAATTGAAATCCAAACAGAAAAGCTGTTTTGGAGTTTACTTGTAAAAGTCAAAAGCATTTTACAAAAAATTGTAGAAACAACTTTACAATATATTGGGTATCAGACATTAGCCTGAAATCATGTCGAGACCTGAATTTCCTGCCATATTATAGAGGTTCACAATCAAAGTTAGTATGCTCCAACATAGGTCCGAGCCTAACAACCTTGGGTATGATAACATTATTTCGAACAGAACAGACTGCCGGATTATCCCACTGCAGAAGTGATCCCACGAGATTTGCACGTACCGTCAACGGAAAGATACGGGGCCATCTTTCATTACTGTAAGATCTTAGAGCGTCTTCAACGGAAGTAGAACCAGTCTTGATCGCACTAGCCAGTTTCCTTGCCAGAACTACCGCATCTTCCAGTGCACAGCAAGCGCCTTGACCGAGATTTGGAGTCATTGGATGCCACGCATCACCAACCAGCACGATTTTACCAGAAGAAGCGGGAGGGCTTATGGTGGGCCAGAGCCACCTGTCTACCAATGGGGTTTTAATGATTGTGTCATCTGGGGTGAGATTTATTATGTTCAAGAGCTCTGAGGGCCAGTTTTGTACTGCTTCTGTAGCTTGCTTCTTTAACACCGACGGATCAGTGATCTTTGGACCTGCCGTGTGATAAGTTTAAAACCGTTAGAACAATCCCTTTAGGTGAATTCTTTGCCGATTTGACTCAGGAAAGTAGCATTCAATGAGAACACGCCGGAATTTTGCACAACATTGACGGGTTATCCATGTATATGTTTGGCACTTAACAAAAAAAAGCACTTCTGATAAAGAGTAGTGGATCTAGAAGACTAGAACGAAACAAAACCAGAGGAGAATTAGGTTGTGTGAATCTAAAACTGAAGGCAGAAAACCAATTTAAAATGGCCAATCTTCATTAGAAGTGAAGTGACATTCCTAGGCATAAGAAACTGCCCTGAAGAAACCACTGGACAAACAGCTATGAACTCCGTGATTTTGACATGACGTTTAGAGACTATCCATAGAAAGCTTCCCATTCTATGGGGCTAGCACCCTCTATGAATGAAGGTTTACTAACATGGCTCGTTCATTAGACTTAAAGCACGGACTATGATGAGTCGGGTCCATTGTAGTTTATTTATGTAGTGTAAAAGCTCCTCTAGGATAATCTCATGCATAACAAAGTTATACCTGGCGTCGAGCTGTTAAAGCAGATGAACCAGTAAACTTTAGTTGGAGAAACTGGAACAAATCCAGCACGCAATCCTCTTCCGTAGATGTAGTTTACTTTCGGTTCAAATGGCTGTCCGCCAGGGTAGAATCCAAGACCACGAAAAGCACAATGACCTACGTACCTGGCCTCTGAGAAGCCCATCCACTTAGCGACTGGAGAGCGTATCCCATCACAGCCAATTACTATCTGTTGAAGATTTTGAACCCAAGAATAGAATCATTTTGCTCAAGAATTAAACAATCAAGTCTAATGTACCATACCCAGAAGTTAAATGAAGAAAATAACAATATAAGACAAAGAATCAAGTAAATATTGAACAAAGAATCATCTCGATGAGCATTTCACATCCTATAGCTCCCCATGCATATTGGTTCCAGTTTTAAGGTTAGAAGTTACAACACACTCTCTCCAAATTTTCTGTTGATAAGTTGAAATAAGCTCAACAGAGAGATTAAATTAAGTAAACAAACTGACTCTAACACAGTGATTAACATTTGGTGGAGAAAAAGGAATGTTAGGATTACGCAGACCAAGGCAGCCAGCCCTGCAGCTACTGCTAAGCAAGGTTTTCAAATCGGGATACGTATCGTGTATCGTTTTTATGATTTTCCGTATCGTATCGGGATACGTATCGAGTATCGTAAGATACGGTAACAAAAGTTAATTTACACTAATTAATCATAAATACATTGCAATAAACTACAAATTGATAGGACATAAGAAAAAGAAAAGCATTTAGGATGCAAAATATCTTAAGCCATCTAAAGTGTTCCAACAGAATGAGGTGTACCAAAAGATCAAATATTAGAGACTTACGTCCTCAATCCACCTTAATTGCATGGTTTATAATCATTTACTACTAATATGCTAACTTAAAAGCTTAAAACTTAAAAGTCAATCAGTCAAACATAAAACCCACTTGGCCACTTCAGTGGGCTTTTACTGTATTATGTCTCTCTCTCTCTCTCTCTCTCTCTCTCTCTCTCTCTCTCTCTATATATATATATATATATATATAAAGTTATAAAGGGTCGGTGCTGTCTGCTGCTACTGTCCATATATATATATGTTATACATACACAACTAAAGAAAACAACAAAAACAGAGCAGTAGAGCACCGACTTGCTCAAAAATAAAGAAAACAGAGCACAAAATCTCTCAAAGTCTCCAAGAGGATCAAATTTATGAAAGGAGCACAGTTTCAGAGATCGGACCAAAGAAAATCATACCACTCAGTCAACGAAAAGAGCACAGCTTCAGAGATTGGAGAGAGATCGAAGAGTAGCAGTCAGAGAGAGGAATCTTTTCACCGTCGATTGCATCAGAGACTCGTCGGAGAGTGGAGTCGGCTAGGGCTTAGGAGTCTTCCGTGGTGTATCTCGGTGGGTAAAAGAGTAAGGGTATGGCCCGTATGAGGTTGAAGTTGAATCGGGGGTTTGAAAAGGTAAGTTTTTACTGTGTTCGAAAATCGGACGATACTACCTCGTATCCCGATACGCGTCGACTCGTACGATACGCCAAGTGTGTCCTACGATTTCTGTTCAAATACGGTTCGACGGTCGATACGTATATATTTACATACGATACGATACGTATCGTACGATACGTATCGCGTAGCGTACGATTTTGACAACACTGCTGCTAAGCTAATTGTAGAGGGGGTTAGGGCAAATTAAGCTTCTAGATATCCATGGAGATCAAAGCTAAGAATAGACAATGGTGCAGCAGCTGGAATTGGTCTTCAAGAATTTTTAAGCCTTAAGCTCTTTCGTTGTATTCATGAAGTTCTATTGTAATCAGTAGCTGTAGCCCAGACTCTAGAGGTGGGGCTTTTTCTTCTTCTTTTTTGTGCTTTTTCTTTCTGGCTTTCCCCTGCCATGTCCTGTGTGTGAGTGGGTGGAGTAATTGTGTCTTCTGGTTTTGTGGATGCTGGTGTTGGCCATTGGCCTTGTTTTGTCCGAATGAATTAAGTTATCCCAAAACAAAAATATCAAACAGAGAAACGAATAATCACCTTTGCAGATATGCTTGACCCATCGGCGAGTTCCAACAAAGTTCCACCTGATTCACTTCTTTCAATTTTTCCTAATTTGGAGCCAAAACTGATTGAATCTGGTGGCAGTTGATCGGCAAGAGTCTCCAGAAGTATCCTCCTCTCCACAGCGCGAACCTCTTGGCTGTGTTATCACCGTACTTATCAAAAAGAAGTTTGACATGCTTTGGTATGACTTAAGATTAGGGAGATGACTAGTAACCTTTCATCTTCATCCTTGAACATGAATGAGCGCAACTCCCTTCCATCTTGTGATTTTACCATCATCCTGCACAGCTGATGCCATGAAAAAGTTCAGGAGAAAAAAAAGGCAAAGAAAAACCCAAAGAGGAAAAAAAAGTAAAGAAAAGAACGCCCTCTTTTCTTATTGACTTTTTTTCTTCTACTTATTTTCAACAAAATTGCTTCCCATAGGTCATAGTCATAGCTTCATTTCCTTTCTTGAAACTTTTTTTTGTAAATTAGTTCTGCTATTGGCAATGTTCTGGTTTCAAACCTCTTGAAACACATGCGGAGTTCAGTAAATTGGTCAAATGACCCAAATGTCATGGGAACCCCAATAAAATAAGTTCAGTTCAGTCAATACACCTTCAGCGATATTCGGTTAGTTACATGTGGCTCTTTAACCCTAAGGGGTTGGCCTGGTGCCAAGGTCTAGGAGGTAGGGGTTTGCTGCCTCCTAGGTCTCAAGTTCGAAACCTACTAGATGTTATCCACTCTTGTGGGGCTAATCCATACTGAGCTTGGCCTGGTTTTGATTAGGTCCCCCTAGTAAACGGTGGGATAGCTCCCCCAAGACTCAATAATAACGTGCACAAGCTAGCCAGAACACCTAAGTTACCAAAAAAGAGACTAAAATGTGGGTCTTCGGTGTTGTTAAGTTACCAAAAAAGAGACTAACATGTGGGTCTTTGGTGTTGTTATGTATCTCAAGCAAAATCAACTGAGCTACATGTGGGTGTTTGGAGGTCCTCCGCCTCTGGAGGCTATAGGAGGATGTCCATCCCTTAGAGCATCACCAATGGGGGATGGAAACCAGGTTCTATTCTTAGAGCAACTCCAATGGAGTTGTATTTTGCATCCGGATGGATAGTTATAATAGATGAAAAAAGTGGTTAAAAGTTAGTTAGATGTAAAATAGAACCCACCCCTCTCCAATGGTGAGATGTAAAAAAGGGATGAATAATTAACTAACTTTCCCTCCACCTTAATTTTCCCCAACCCTAATTCAAGTACTACTTCCGTTAAAAAATAATTTTGGTATCCGATAATCGAGGACTTTAAAAAAAAAAAACTTCCATCCCATTTTTTTTTTACTTCTCATCCACTTCAATGACACCATTTACTCCCATCAGCCACATCATTTACTTGATCCATTGACTCACCACTCTCAACTACACCATTTACTTCAATCATTTATTCTCATCCACTCTCCGGTACACCATTTACTTCAGTCATTTACTCCTATCCACTCTCAGCTACACCATTTATTTCAGCCATCTATATATAGACCTATCCTCCCCATTATCCATTCTCACACTCAAATCTATATACAGTCTCCTCTTTCAAAAAAATCATCATGAGTATTACTGGGAGAATTTGACGGACCTTCCTCCGATGACGAGGAGATAGCAATGGCGCAACTGATCATAGTCAGGCAGTACCGAAAATTGCAAAGAAGACACCAACAAGGAGGTCATGTTGGTTCTACAAGCAGTCGAGCCTGAATCCCTGTGACAGAGTTGCTGCCAACCAACGAATCAATGCTTATTACTTTTGTGAGTATCCGCTCTATGACGAAAAGTTGTATCGCCAACGTTTTCGAATGAGTCGACCCTTATTTCTCAAGATTTTGGGTCAACTCCAGCAACATGACGTGACGTTCGTCCAAAGGAATGATGCAATAGGAGCTACAGGTCTTTCTGGTATCCAAAAGATGACAGCAACTCTGAGGATGATGGCATACAGGACGCCTGCTGATAGTCTTGATGAGCATCTCAAGATTGGGGGAGGTACAGGAGTTGACTCTCTTCGAAGCTTCTGTAGAGGCGTTATCTCCATTTTTGAAGCAGAATGCTTGAGAAAACCAAATGAAGCAGATATTGCAATGCTCCTACATGTGGGCAATCAATGTAGTTTTCCTGGAATGCTAGGCAGCTTGGATTGTATGCACTGACAGTGGGACAAATGTCCAACTGCTTACCATGGCTTCTTCAGGGGCCGCATTGGAAAACCCACTCTCGTACTTGAAGCAGTTGCATAGTATGATTTGTGGATTTGGTATGCTTTATTTGGCATGCCTGGGTCATTCAACGATATCAACGTACTTGATCAATCTCATCTCTTTGATGATCTCAGTGCCGATCGTGCCCCTCCGGCCCATTTTGTCGTTAACGGTACTTGGTACGACATGGGGTACTACCTTGCTGATGGTATCTATCCAAAATGGACGACTCTCGTTTAAACCGTTTTTCAACCAAAAGGAAGAAAGAAGCAACACTTTGCGAGGATGCATGATACAAGGATGTTGAAAGGGCATTTGGCGGACTCCAAGCACGCTAGGCAATTGTGAGAGGACCGGCGTGATTATGGGATGAGGAGGATCTAGGCTACATCATGAAAACATGTGTCATTTTCCATAACATGATAATTGAAGACCAACGTGATCACGATGCTAGTGATGAAACTAATGAACTTCTTTCTTCTAGCCCAATTCAAGTCTCGAGAGATGTCACACCCGCATTGGTTGATTTCTTTAAAATAACCACAGGATTCGATCAAATGAGGCACATCATTCGCTCTGTAATGATCTTATTGAACACCTATGGGCCGATAATGGAGATGAAGACTGAGGTTCAAATGGTTCTGCTCTAGTAATCTTCTGACACGTTTCCCGTGTAGTGGAACTTAGCTAAATAAAATGAATTTCATTTTCAAGTCTTGTACTTCATTTTCAAGTCTTGTACTTCATTTTTGAATATTGTACTTCATTAGCTAAATAAAATGCATTTTATTATCGAATAGTACCTAACAATTACATCAAAGTCATAATTTCTAAAGACTATTACATATGATACAATCTAGATGCCAAAAATTTTCTTCTTTCTCCACAAACACCTCCCTCCAAAAAACTTAGTGTATCAATTATGGCAGAAGGAAGTCGTAGTGCGCGAGGAAAATCGTTCAACTCAGATCAAGATGAAGCAATTTGTAATGCTTAATTGTGCGCTAGTCAAGACCCAATTGTCGGTACAAACCAAGCACGATCGAAATTATGGGATCGGGTTACAAAAAAATACACTGAATTCACAAGAGGCGATGTACGAACGGATGCTTCTATCAAGTCTTGATAACAAGTCATTCAACAAGCTTGCAACAAATATCGTGGACATTTAAGGCAAATTCAAAGACAACATCAAAGTGGAATGACAGAACAATATGGGGTAATAAACCGAGAATATTATTATTATTGTTATTTTGATAATAATTTGTTAATATTATTATTTTGATAATTAATTAAATTATTTTGTTATCATGTGTATAGATTGATCTAGCGAAAAAACATTACAAAGAAACCGAGAAGAAACCTTTCGCTAATTTGGATTGTTGCTGGGCAATCTTAGAACACAGTATGAAGTGGGCGGATTAAACCCCCCCGCCAGGTCCGACCCAAGATCTTCACAAATGGATACGAATTCGATCCCTCTATCTCCTGATTTATCTCAAATTCCAAACACAGAGTCTCTTGATTTCTATCAAGTTCCAAACACAGCAACTACATTGGAAGATAGCAATCCTACGAGTGGAGGTAGTGTTCAGTCTCCAAGAAAGAGGCCTCTTGGATGTAAGGCATCAAAGGCAAAACTATTGAAGACCAAAAAAACAGAAACTGAGGAATGTGAATTTTTAAACTTGATGGAAAAATTCAACCAAACTACATCTGACAAGGTAGGAGAGCTGAAATGGAAGCAAGAAGAGTTGTAACTTTGGAAAGGACTACGGCAAATGATGAGAGGAGGGTGGCACTTGAGGAGAGGAAGGAAGTGATCAAGGAAAAGGAGATGGAAGATAGGATTATGCAAATGGACTTGGATATGGTTCAAGACCCCCAAATGAAGGCTTATTACAAGTATCGCAAGGGCGAAATCTTGGCTAAATGGACAGCTATCTCAAGTTCGATCGGTTATTTTCCTGATTTTCCCGATTATTGATTGTAGTAATTTTTTATTATCATATGTAATAGTCTTTAGCAATTATTGCTTTGATGTAATCGTTGGGTACTGTTCGATAATAAAATGCATTTTATTTAGCTAATGAAATGCAAGACTTGAAAATGAAATTCATTTTATTTAGCTAATTTCCACTACACGGGAAACGTGTTAGAAGATTACTAGAGCAGAACCATTTGAACATCAATCTTCATCTCCATTATGGGCCCATAGGTGTTAAATAAGATCGTTACGGAGCGAATGATGTGCCTCATTGATCAAATCCTGTGGTTATTTTTAAAGAAATCAACCAATACAGGTGGGACATCTCTCGAGATTTGAATTGGGCCGAAAGAAAGAAGTTCATTCGTTTCATCACTAGCATCGTGATCACGTTGGTCTTCAATTATCATGTTATGGAAAATGACACATGTTTTCATGATGTAGCCTAGATCCTCCTCGTCCCATAATCACGTCAGTCCTTTCACAATTGCTCAACGTTCTTAGAGTACGCCAAATGCCCTTTCAACATCCTTGCGACATGCCTCCTGCATCCTCGCAAAGTGTTGCTTCTTTCTTCCTTTTGGTTGAGAAATGGTTTGGATGAGAGTCACCCATTTTGGATAGATACCATCAGCAAGGTAGTACCCCATGTCGTACTGAGTATCGTTAATGACAAAATGGGCGGGAGGGGCACGACCGGCACTGAGATCATCAAAGAGATGAGATTGATCAAATACGTTGACATCGTTGCATGACCCAGGCATGCAAAAGAAAGCATGCCAAATCCACAAATCATATTATGCAACTGCTTCAAGTACGAGAGTGGGTTTTCCAATGCAGCCGCTGAAGAAGCCATGGTAAGCAGTTGGACATTTGTCCTATTGCCAGTGCATACAATCCAAGCTGCCTAGCCTTCCAGGAAAACCATGTTGATTGCTCACATGTAGGAGCCTTGCAGTATCTACTTCATTTGGTTTTCTCAGGTATTCTACTTCAAAAATGGAGATAACACCTCTACAGAAGCTTCGAAGAGAGTCAACTATTGTACTTTCCCCAATCTTGAGATACTCATCAAGACTATCAGCAGGCGTCCCGTATGCCATCATACTCAGAGTTGTTGTCATCTTTTGGATACTAGAAAGACTTGTATCATTCCTTTGGACGAACGTCACGTCATGTTACTGGAGTTAACCCAAAATCTTGTGAAATAAGGGTCGACTTATTCGAAAACGTTGGCGAAACAACTTTTCGTCATAGAGCGGATACTCACAGAAGTAATAAGCATTGATTCGTTGGTCGGCAGCAACTCTGTCACAGGGATCCAGGCTCGACCGCTTGTAGAACCAACATGACCTCCTTGTTGGCGTCTTCTTTGCAATTTTTGGTACTGCCTGGCCATGATCAGTTACGCCATTGCAATCTCCTCGTCATCGGAGGAAGATCCATCAAATTCTCCCAGTAATATTCTTTGGGTTAAATTGCTCATGATGATTAGTTTTGAAAGATGAGACTGTATATAGATTTGAGTGTGAGAATGGATAATGGGAAGGATAGGTCTATATATAAATGGTGTAGTTGAGAGTAGATGAGAGTGAATGACTGAAGTAAATGGTGTAGCTGAGAGTGGATGGGAGTAAATGACTGAAGTAAATGGTATAGTTGATGGTGGATGAGAGTAAATGACTGAAATAAATGGTGTAGTTGAGAGTGGAGAGCAAATGGATCAAGTAAATAATGTGGTTGAGAGTTGATGGGAGTAAATGGATGAAGTAAATTGTGTAATTGAAGTGGATGAGAAGTTAAAAAAAATGGGACGGAAGTATCTTTTCTCTTTTTGTGGAATTAATTTTTTTTTAAAGTCCTCGATTATCGGATACCAAAATTATTTTTTAACAGAAGTAGTACTTGAGTTAGGGTTGAGAAAGTTGGGAAAAATTAAGGTGGAGGAAAAGTTAGTTAATTATCCATCCCTTTTTTTACATATCACCATTGGAGAAGGGTGGATTCTATTTTACATCTAACTAACTTTTAACCATTTTTTTCATCTAATAAAACTATCCATCCGGATACAAAATACAACTCCATTGGAGTTGCTCTTAGCAACTGAGGCAGCCACCATGACTGCCATCCTTTGAACTCCATCTGGAGGCATGCTCATCACCTAAATGAGCGAGCTCACTAAGAATACCTTTACAAGACACTTAATTTTGATGAGAATCCAAACATATATAGATTGAAATTGCAATTAATCTAACCTTCACGCGAGTCCTAACATTTTGGTAGCACACCTAACACACTTATTATCCACTGCCATCCCCCCCTCTCTCTAAGGCTGCCTGAGCTCTTTCCTCCTTCACCTCCGGTAGTCTCAAGCCATTTTATTGTCCACCATATTCCCGGAGGACCACCTCAAGTACTCTTCCCATTACTCATACTCACATTGCATACATAGACCTCTGCTGAGGTCTTTGCACTAAAAGAAATCAGATAATAGGTGACAAAATTGGTTTTCATCACAAATAGTACACATTGGCGACGAAAAACTAATTTCGTCGCCACAATTGCCGACGAAAATAATTTCGTAGTCTTTTAACAAAATTGGCGACGAAATTACTTTTTCCTCGGCTTTGGTAACCAAATTGGCATCGCTAATTTGTTACAAAAGGCGACGAAAAAGTAATTTCGTCACCAATTTGGTTACTAAAAGGTGACAAAAAAGTAATTTCGTTGCCATTTTAACGAAATTGGCGGCTCCTTTGGTAACCAAATTGGTGACGAAATTACTTTTTCGTCACCTTTTGTAACAAATTGGCGATGAAATTTGTATTTAGGTGCAGCAATCAAAATGAATAACCGTCGCACTAATTACCCTGCCATTCATAGAACATTCTAACGTGCTGTCTATTGCTTTATATGCAGCCCATGAATGGCTTCAGAGGTTCCATACCAGTTAACCTCAACCATAGCTACACCTCATGCTCCTGACATTGGTCCATTCTGCTGACTTATGAACCAGTATAGAATATAAAAACAACGCTCTCATCAAAATAAAGTGCCTTGCCTGACAAAGGGAAGAGTAGTCTACTAGATGTGAGATGGCAAAAACAAGTTACAGATGCAACCATTTTCATGCACCAAATACTCAACCTTTTGCCTATCGTTCTTTGTTTGAAAGTTCCCTCTCAGTTCTTTGTTTGAAAGTTCAACCTTTCTGGTTTAACACGATGCTTTAGCGATGCGCAGTTCCTGGTGCTAAAGAAAGAAGCATTGCGCAGATCTCCATCACGTCTTCGTAAAATCAGGTGATAATGGTCATATCTTCGAGATCTAGAGGTCTATAATGTGCATTAAAAAGCTACTTATAATTTTTTGCATCACTTGATTGTTTACAAGTTGTCCTTGATATATTTATTTACACATTTTTGGTTTCTCAGACCTGGAATGTGTTTCTTCAGAATGTGGACAATAATGGCATCTCACTAAAAACTAGAAACCAATTATAAAAAAAGAAGAAGATTCAATGTACTTTCTCATGGCCTCGATGAACTTTATCAGTTGAGCATTAAGGGTGTGGCCGTGTGGGCAATCTTTGTAAAATCAGATTCTTGAGACGGTAACTGATAATCAAGTACACCATAAAGACAACTACCATTCTCCCCTTAAAAGAGTCTATATGTATCGATTTGAGTTGAATTGATATCAAAATACATACCTAAATGTGCATGTCGCCCCCTTATGGGACGCCAAATTTTACTAGTATTATATTGAATTTTTTTCTAATTTATATATGACCCCATTAAAGTTTTATGTTGACACCTCACTAGATAATTTTTCAATATAATATGAAAGAAAGACTAAGACACATTTGATGGCGTCACCACACTAGATCATTTTCCATTGAAAAAACCCACCAAAATTAAATCAACAGAATACAAGCTAAAACTTAGTTCCTCTTTACCCCTCTGTTCCTTGTGCATTTATCGCTTAGTCGATTAGAGTCCTGGCCAGTTTTCTGTATCTTTAGCAGATTTAGCATCAAAAACTAAAGCATTGGTACAGATTCTATGTTTGCTCCTCTGATTTATTTTGAGTATTCTAGGGTTGTTAGTATTAAATGTTTAGAATATGAGTTGGGATTGAGAAACTCTTATTTAAATAGGTATCTAGTATAATATATGAATAATTTACATATATATTGCTCAGAGTGTAAACCATGAAAGTCTAATACCTAGGTAAGGGAATTACATATATTTAGGATATCGGTTGTTTGATTGCATAATATAAGGTGTAAAGCATGACCCCATGCTCTCACACTCTTGAAGTCGCCACTGCCCTTAGCCACACTCAAAGATGTATACATGATATGCATTCTTTGATTGGATATGGCTCATATGAGCATTGTAATGGTTATGGACTATATATCTAAGGTGACCAAATATCCGGTGGCGGTGTTTGGTAAAAATGTTTATGACTCAGATTAAACATGTCTCGAAAGTGTTGGATATTCAACACCATGGGATGTGTGGTATTATTAACTTTAATCACTACTATGCGCCGAAATTGTATATGCGCTGAATAACGTACTATCTTTTAACTATTACAATTCCGCTTAACAAACATGCCTTGAGAGTCCTAAGTAACATATATATAGATTGAAATTGCAATTAATCTATACAAAGAAGACATACCCTTGAATTTCAAGAAATTGGGTCCTAAGATCGTTCCCAACCCCAATTGCATCCAATACCCGCCAACCATTCTTAAACAGTGTGAGTGAAGTTCCGCCCGTCCGCAGCGACTCCCCCTGCTCCAGCACCACCGACTTGACTCCTAGCCTTCAAAATTTCACATCAAAAAAACACAATCGACACAATTACACAATGACGGGGTTTATGGTCCCCAAATTAGTCGAGCTGCGTAAGCTGACCGGACACCTCTTTATGAAAAAACAACTTTTGATGCTTTTGTGAGCAGAACCTAACCTGTGAAGCGAAACAGCGGTGGCAAGGCCGGCGATTCCGGCCCCAACAATGACTACATGTTCTTCCTTCCGATTAGTTGCCGGAGTTCCGGCGACAGATACGCGGATGGATCGGGTCCGGGTTCGGACCCGGTATGAGTAATGGGTGTGTGGATAAAGGGTTGTTTGGAGACTAAAAAGTGATGGGCCGGAAGGGCGTGAGAGAGGATGGTGGAGAAGAACCATAACTGAAGGGGAATGAGAGATACTAGTGGGTTTGCTATGGTCTACTCTACACCAAGGGACTGAGGAAGGCATATGGATTGAGATTACGTACTCTTTAGCCATGGAATTAAACATGTGGTGGAGGTTAAACGGTTGGGCTGCAAATCGATCAGATTAAGGCTCCGTTTGTTTCGATGTACTCCGTATAATGTTTTATCATGTAAAGTATTTTCTATGTAAACTATTTTTTTAGAAAATAATTTTAAAATTTTATTTTTTGTTGTTTGGTTGATACCTGAAAATATTTTTAAAAATCAACAAAATAGTGTAGAGAGAGAGGGAGACTTAAACGGTAGAGAGATATGAGAATATCGAAATTGAACGTGGGTCAGGACTAACAATCGAAGAAATTAAGCAGTGAGAATTGCAATAGATGGCAGTAGGTTTATTTCGGAAAATAACTTACGGAATATTTAAGGGTAAGTCATTTTCATCCAATTGATGGAAAATGTTTTACATGTAAAATATTTTTCTAATTTTTTACACAACCAAATAACGAAAAATAAATAAAATATTTTACCAGAAAATATTTTATGCCCAAACAAATGGAGCCTAAAAGGATCCATAAAAAATCGTAGTATCTCTTGGATGTTAGTAGGAGCTTATCGATTTGTTCAATCTTTGGAATCCAGAACTGATAAAATTGATAAAAGCCCTTACCGGGGCTTATCAATATCTGATAGGGATGGCAATTTAGATTGAACCGATGGGTATCCGAACCGATAACTGAAATTTTCCCCGAACCATACTCGATATTTTTCCGGTGGATATGGGTATGGTTGAGTCCTTGGATAACCGAACGAGTTTCGGTTCAGTTATGGTTCATCTGCTACCCGAACCAATACTCGAAACGAAGCGAAATAACTAAAACCTAGAAATTACATAATTACCCCTTTGTATATATAACAGGAATACACGATATTAGCCTTTAGGGTTTGGTTATCCTCCATTATTTTCTCTGCCCCTCTCTCTCTCTCTCTCTCTCTCTCTCTCATGCTGTTTGATCTCAAAACCAGGGCGAAAGAGGCGTTCATTGATGACCACCTCTCACTACAAACGCCGAGCTCTTCACCGATCATGCTTAGGCCAACCTCAAGCTCAACAACTTCACTGTTATCTATTCTTCTCAATTTCGCCGATCGATTTCCTCCATCTTCTCCGATCGACTAAGGCTGTGAGTCTCTTTCTCTCTCTCTCGACTGCGGTGTGTTGGTAGATTGTGGAAGATCACAGCACTGATTTCCAGTCGGTGTTCGAGTTTCTTAGCAGTAGCTTGTGATTATTACACGTATGTGAGTTTGTGTTTGCAGTTGGAATAGGTATTATTTTTGTCAAATTCTTTTTTTTCTTGAGTTAGCTCAATACACTATAAAACCCATTGATTCAGAACAGTTGAATTAGGTTTTGGGCCATTTATGGCCACTGCTGAAACTATTCAAAATTGGAGCAAAACGATCTTTCTCTCTCTCTCTCTCTCTCTCTCTCTCTCTCTCTCTCTCTCTCCCTCCCTCCCCGATTCGGGGATTACCCGAACCCCGTTTGGTTCGGTTATGGTTCACCATTTCTCTACCCGTTCGGGTTTCGGGGAGGATTTGAGTAGCCATTCGGTTTCGGGGATCAGGTACGGATTTATCGATATCCGCCCCGAATGACCCGAATGCCATCCCTAATATCTGACTTAATTGTTTTTTTAGTAATTTTTAAAAGGTATTTTAAATAAATTGAATGACTCTAATCAAAAAAATTTTTTTTTTTGAGACATCAAGATAGTCACAAATCGGTGTACATATCCATAACTTTTTTCGCTGGAATAAGTTTTGGGGGGGATATTTTTATTGGGATATAATTTGGACGGAAATATTTCAAAAAAACCCATAACCTTTCAACTCAATGTCACATACACACCTGGACTTCAATAAATGTAAATCCCCCACCTGACCTTTGGTCTCCGTCATCAATTAACCCCCTCCACCCATTTCTCATCCAATACCTGACGGAGAAGCGTACGTGGCGCTTACATGCACCCTTGTGGGACCTTTTGCCTCCCTCATTACACATTTTGGAGGGAAACAATACCCTTTTTGCTGCCCTCCCTCTCCCACTCTATTTATACCCCTAAAACCAATTCTCCATTGCCCCTGAAACCCTAAACCGCACACCACACCCACTTAAGCAAAAATGAGATCAACTTCTGCTATTTTGAGGCAAGCAAAGAGGAATGACATCTCCAACCGCATGGAGGACAACCCATGTGTTGTCTGCGGCAATCAAAGAGAGCTGCACACTTCTTGGACCCTGTGAATCCTGGCAGGAGGTTCGTGGCTTGTCCCAATAAAAAGTGCAATGATTTTGAATGGCTGGACCCACCCATGTGCAAGAGGTCTATGCAGATAATTCCTGGGCTTTTGAAGATGAGAACCAAGATGGAGGAGGAGATCTCGAGGAGGAAGAATAAGGAGAAGATGCTCTGGATTGGATTTGGAACCAGCTAGATTCTGTTTGCAATTCTGTGGGTTTGGAAAATGTAGGTTTCTGGATGGGTTGTGGTGGTAGTAAGGGTTAAGGTATGTTTTTGTGGTGGTGTGTAGGTATTTATCGTTGTAATGGATGTGGGAGCTGTGGTGGTGTCTGTCTTTATGGTGGTAGTGAGTGCAATTGTTTTAGGATATTTCTTTAACCTATATTGTGTTGGTATTAACTGTGTTTAAGCTGTGGTGGTAATGAATGATGGTGATAACCATTTTATAATCCTATTGTCCTGTTATTATCATCAATGTAAAATCGTTTATGGTTTAACATTATATGTATCATGGCTTATTTGCAAATTAAAAGGAATATTTCCAAAAGAGGGGAATTGAGAAATTTTCCTACCAAAACACGTCAATAACACAATGAAAAGAGAGAAGATAATTTGTGCCTAATAACCACAACACAATGTCAAAACGTGTTCCAATGAGAATGACATTTCACTGCTAAAACAAGTCCCAATGTGAAAACAGTTCAAGCATTAAAGGACCAAGCATTACATTAAGTCTTGTTGCCCCCACAGGTTTGTTCATGATAATACATAGACTACAAATTCAGTTCACCAAAATAAGTTCCCAAATAAGTTAGTTTGTTCCTACATAGTAAGGCCTTACATATTACAGCCTTTGATAGGCAACCCAAAATAGAGGGCAACAAAAAAAGCCATCATAGCAAATTAAGTTCACAAAAGAGCCCTATGAAGAAATTCACTCACTTCACTTTCCTTGAGTACCACTTCCACTTCTTTTGATCTGCACAAAAATGGTCAAGGTTAATTAGCTATGACAAAGAGTACACCAAGTTGTATATGTTCAAACTAACAAGGCAACAAAAAGTAAAGGTACTAACAAGCAATTTTGGAATCCATGTATGGGGCATTGAATGTCCCACTTGTACAGCTGGTTAGGCAGTTGAGGTGTCTGCTCTTGCATTGACTACACCAGCATTGACTGCTGCTTTGGCAGCACAAACTACACCACCATTGACCCCTGCTCTTGCATTTACATAAACCTGAATTGAAGGACAAATACTAACCTTTAATACCCTAATTCTAATATAAGTTAGCAAGTGAAATGCACTACTTATAGACTGAGTACGTACTTGGGTGTTTGTTGAGGACCATGCTCTTGCACTTGCTCTTACATTTTCAGCACCTTAGGTATGATTTGGTCTAGCATTTGCACTTGCATTTACCTGAACCTGCATTGAAGAAATTATACAAGCCTTTAAACCCATAAGTGAAATCTAAGTTTTGCATATTTTATTGCAGTTTAATACAACTCACAGGTTGAGATGGTAAAACAAATGTAAAGACCCATAAAATTAGTGTAAATTTCGAAAAATTATTTGTTGTGCAAGAGAATAGTTTTATTATTAAAGTCGTACGTATGTTTGTGGCAGTGTACGGATATACGTATCCGGTTGCGTGTCGGACTCTCGGAGATTAGTAAAATGTAAGTTTTGATGTTATAATGTTGTTTGGAGATGTTGGTATCAAGTTGGGTTCGTTTCGGAGTCCGTTGAAAATTTTCACTTTTCTGCCTAGCCGGTACCGGTACTGCTTTTTCCCAGTACCGGTACCCACTCTCCAGAAGGTGTTCAAAATCGATATTTTGAAGGCTCCAGTACCGGTACTGGGAGTTGCTCAGTACCAGTACCTGCTGCGTTTTCCTGCAATTTTCAGCACGGCTTTTGGACTTCTATAAATACCTCTCTTTTGTCATTTCTCAATCCCAAACCCACGAAACACACCTGGAAACACCTCCTGTCACCTACCCAACTCCAATCTCACCCAAAACTCTTGATTTTAACCTAAAATCTTCAAGATCCGAAGGTTTCCAACCTCAAAATCGCAAGATTCTTGCTTTTGGTGAACCAAGGGTGAGTTTTGTGTTCTTATTCTCACTCCTTGAAACTCTACCACGTTTTTCTCTCTCTCCTCTTGATTATTTGTTGATCGTTGCATAATATTCATGTTTGTGGACTTTATTTGCTCTAGATCTTGTATCCAAGCTTGGGTGAAGCTTATCTTTGAAGGATTTGAGTTTAGGGGTACTTAAATATCCATCCTCAGCCCATACACGACTTATGTTTTCATCCTTGTCATTTCAAATGATTATGAAATCATCCCAGAATTTTGAAAAATCCAAATCTACCCCTAGTTAAGCTGAAATTGAATGTATATATATATATATATATATCATTGAATTTTGAGACCAAAACATAATTCTACAAGTCCTCCCGGAATAAGAGTTCCTAAAGTAACAAATTAATGAGATTTGTTACCGAGATTTTTGGGATTTGAAAATTGGAAAGAGTTATATATATACAAATGGGTTCCATTTGTTTTATTGACAAATGGGTTCCACAAGTCCTAAAAAAACACAGCCCATCCCGCCGTCGCCCATCCCGTCATCGCCATCCTCTATCGCTATCACCCATCTCGCCGTCACCGTCCTCCATTGCGTTGGAGTGGGCCGGAATAGTGCTAACTTTACAGATAAAGGCCCAAAACAGCCACTATATACCAGATTTGAGGATTTCGAGGTCCGTCGAGAGTCACCGATGGCTAGAAAACATTTGCCAGTGGTTGGTGCGATATGGGCTTCAGTCGCCGGTGGTCGGCGATGCAAAAGGTGGATCAATGATGGTGACGACGTAAAAATTTGTATTCATGGTATACTATGTCTAAGCAGATTTGGTTTTTATTTCCACTGCACTTGTGTTGTTTTTAAGTTTTATGGTAAATTATTTACATCATTTACCATAAAACGGGTTTGTCAATTTTTTCTCAATAATGGACTTGAAAATCTACCAGAATAGAGTTGTCTTCATGATTTTCATGACCGTTCATGTCCATTTCATGACCACTCAAGGCTGGATAATTTATGAAACATGGATAATTAACCATCAAAACTCGCTTGACAAAGTGACTATGTCAAATGAAAAACTTACCATTAAATATTGGCCAACTTGCAAGGAAACTGGTCTAGGCCAGTATAATATGATCATTTGACCAGCCATTTGCATCACTTGACAATGCTTTTTGGTTCGCAACCTTATTTCATGAATTATATTCCACCAAAACAAGCGTTGGTCGATATAACATGATAAGTTGACCATATTTTTTAATGTACTAAGCATGTTCCATTGAACTTATTTCATGAAACATGGTTAAATTACCATCAAAACAGGTATTATCATGGCCAGCGTTTCATGGTTAAATTACTATCATTATTTCAGCTTTTCCATGACTGTTCCTAATCTATATTGAAAACAATTTAATGAACATGACGTTCTCCAAAAATATTGTCATTGAAATCATGGAACATAACCCACACAATTGAGGAAACGAATTCATTATGGAAACATGATAAATATTGCATGTATATGCTCGTTTGAATTTAAATTTTCATTTGAACACATTGGAAATGGAGTTAGTGGGATTGGTATCTACCCGAAGTATGTTTTAAAAGTTACTAATAAGCCTTTAATGTATCTGTAATTGATGGGTGTTAATCTACATCAAATTCCACTAATGAAGGTATAATATACGGGCCTATATGTATGGATATTTAATGAATCCCACTAATGTAGGTATAATATACAGGCATATATATATGGATATGCATGCATATCTCATTAAAGGGCAAAAGAGGAAACTCATACACTAAGAGGATGAAAACATAAGCATAAAAAAAGGGAGGGATGAATTCTTACAGACATGGATAAAGAGGATGAATATTTAAATATTCCTTGAGTTTTATTGCTCTTAATAGACTTAGGGTTTTGCTCAAAACCCATTTAGGTAGGGATTTCTCTCTTCCTCTACATGTTTTGCGGTGACTTAGTGTGATTTAGGTGTTTATTTACTTCATTTGGTCAAATAGAATGTTTTATGGCTTGAGAATTGCTTATTCCTTGAAAGTAGTATTGTGGACTTAAATGTTGTGATTTAGGGGCAATGTGTGACGCGTTTGATAGTGTTTGGTTGTATGTGGAATGAGTTTATGGTATCGGTGTTGGTTGTGATAATATGGTGGTTGTTGATGTGAAGTGATTGAGGAGTATATTGTGTCGCAAGGTGTGGAAACACAATTTCGTGAGAGGTGGAGTATATTGTGTCGCAAGGTGTGGAAACATAATTTCACGAGGGGTGGAGTATATTGTGTCGCTAGGTGTGGAAACACAACTTCGTAAAGGGTGGAGGATAGTTGGAAGGAGTGTGTGTGTGTGTGTCTGAGTGTGTGTACATGTGTATGAGAATGTTATGGTATTTTGTAAATGGTGTAAACGTACATTCGTTTGGATTCGATGTCTAATTTGGTTTGCTGTATTCATGCTCATCATCTCATTACATATAGATTTGGTAGAGAATTTCCTACTGAGCTAGTGTAGCTCAGCAAAATCCTTCTTTTCAGGTTCGAACGCTGGGCAATAGGTTGCGTGACTTGGTGCATTCGGAAATGAAGATTTTTGGAAGCAAACTTGACTTAGTTACACTCTCATCTTTGTAAATGGCTCACTTTTGATTTAAGATGAATTTGTAACAAATTTAACCTTTGAATTATCTTTTGATCAAAATTTGTAATATTCTAAACGTGTTGTACTTGGACTGAACTTGATTTGGGCCTCGATGCCAACGATGTATTTCCGCTAAACTTGGGGATTTTGATTGTAATTAAACAGGTGGCAAATGCATTTTGGGTATTATCTAGTTTATACGAGAATCCTTTATTGAAACGATTGTTATATTTATGTTTAAAAATCGAGGGCGTGACAACAAACTCAGTTTGAGATGGCAAAACAGACTCAACAGCTTTTTGGGTGTGAGTTGAGAGCTTCCTTCACCAGCATTCACCCCTTGGACATTTTTCTTGCAGCCCCTTTTGTTATGTCCTACGTTCCCACAACTTGAACATGTCATCTTAATGCCCTTCCTGCCCAATCTAATTGGATCCTTTAGTTCTTCAGGTTCCCTCCTCCTTGCCTTCTTGGGTCTGCCAGCCCTTTTCTTGATATATGGTGGGAGCAACTTCACATTATCTGTGGATGGTCACATATCCTTGCCATTTATTGGGCCCATCAGATTATCATATGTCCTCATATATGTGTCAACCCTATAGCAATCATGAACGTAGTCAAGTGGCTCCAAATTATAAAATCCCAATGCTGCAATTGCATGTATGCACGGTATTAGGGGTGAGCATGGTCCGGATTGGTTCGGTTTCATACTAAACCAAGAACCAAACCAATAATTACGGATTATGAATTTGGAGAACTAAACCAACCCACAAAAGGCATAAAACCAAACCAATCCAAACCATTTAAATACGGTTCGGTTTCGGTTTTAAACCACGGTTTGCTTTGAATTAAGTTATTGTCTTCAAAAAATATTTAAAGTACTTAACATTATTAAGATAAATTACAAAAAATTACATATATTTAAACCAATTCCATTCAAATTATTAAAACATACTAATATTAACCAACTAATTAAGAGTAGGAAACCAAAAATTGCCTCAAGTCTTAAACTAAGAAAATAAAATGCTGGTAAGTCACTTAAATGAACCAACTAAGAATACCAACTACTAAACATCTTAAGATAGTTTAACCAAATAAAAGGCCAAAAATAATTTCTAAAACTATTGAATTGAAATGAGGTAGCAAAAGGGCAATAGTACCCGCATGGTAGAAACCAACTTGTGATATCACTATACATTAAGGTTCATATCATTATCTTGGCAGTGAAGGAAAATTAAATATTGCAGTGAATTTAATGGAATCAATAAGTTAATAAAGTAGTTGACTAAAAGCTCTCATATTTATTGGGTGAATCATAATTAATTTATATATATATATATATATGTGTATGTATGTATTATACGGTTCGGATCGGTTTGAAACCATAACCGTAAACGTGAATTCATAAACCAAACCATATAACGCGGTTTCTAATTTTTTTAAACCATGACCAAACCATACTACTAAAAATCCAAACCAAACCCTCCGGTTTGGATTGGTTTGGACTGGATTCGCGGTTTGACGGATTTTTTGCTCACCCCTACACGGTATGCTAGAGATGTCCCACTTCCTACAACCACATTGTCTCTTATCAATATAAACTTTGTATTGCACCATATTTGGACTTATGACTTCAAATTCATCATTCCTACACCACCTAGTAATCCCCCCCTTATGATCTTCCTTCATCTTTTCTATCATTTTCACTACCTTTGGGCAAATCACCCCATTGTACCTCATCATTGTAGTCCTCTTTTTCTATAACTCTCTATTAGTATCAATCTTATTCTCTCCAACATTGTCACTATAGGTTGGTCCCTAGCCCTCAAAATGCTTGAATTGAAGCTCTCACATAGGTTGTTCAATAGAATGTCACATTTTGTGTAAGTGCTGAAGTGTTATCTACTCCAATGGACAGGTGGCCTCTGTACCAACCAGCTGAATGTTGCAGTATCTATCTCTTTCATCTCCACCATTGCTCTTGTAAAGCTCTGAACAGTGCTTGCCCTTACAGCCTTCCACAATATCTCTTTGAGCACCAACCCTTTAAAGTCTTGTTTGAAATTGTTATAGAGATGTCTAACACAAAATCTATGCTCAACATTTGGATGCAAATTCTTCACAGCTTCAATCAAGCCTTTCTATTTGTCACTCATAAAGGTGTATGTCTCATTGTTCTAAATATTCAAGTCTGTACCTAAAAGTTCCAAGAACCAATGCCAAGTTTTGTATTTCTCAATCTCCATCACTGCATATGCAAAAGGGTAAATCTGGCTATTAACATCAATTCCCACAGTAGGTAGAAGAATCCCACCATATGACCCCTTCAAGTGACAACCATCCAAACCAATTATAGGTCTACATCCCATTTGGAATCCTCTTTTAAGTGCACCCCATCAAATGTATAACCTTTTGAACTTGGCAATTGCCTCAGAACTAGCAACATGTTTGACTTGGATCTTGATTGTAGTACCAGGATTAGAATTCTTAATCTCCTCCACATAACCCCACAATTTTCCATACTGCTCAGCTGCATTTCCCTGAACCACCTCTAGTGCCTTCCTCCTAGCCCTGTAAACTTTCTGAGTGGATACTTTTACATTCCATTCTTGTTGAATGGTCTCTGCTAGAGAAGGAATTGGCTACGTCGGGTTGGATTTTATCCTATTGCCATACTTGTTGACAATCCATTTAGTACTCACCCAAGGAACATCAAAACTTCTGGTGCAACTATGTTGAGAGTTGTATGTCTTAACCCTGTACACAGCATCATCATGCACATATGAAGCACAAATGTCCCAAGGGTAACCTATCTTGCAAATTGGCTTGACTTTGTCCCTTTCACTCTTTGTGAAAGTTATTTGCTTACCATGCTTGATGACATACTCCTTGACTGCATCTTTGAATTGGGAGTGGGTCCTAAACCCAATGCCTAACTTGAAAACTGGGTTTGCCATGTTAGTTTTGTTGTTACCCATTGAGTCTTCTTCATGGGATCTCCAATCACAAAGGTTAGGTGTTCACTGTGATGACTAATTTATTGGCTTCAGTCCCAAACTCCTCGATATTTTTACAATTAGCCTACACACTAATCTCTTGTATGCATATAGCATTTTACTTTTCCTTTCTAGCATGTTAATTTTCTGAGGGACTTATCAAAAACAATTAATGTTAAGGACTCATCAAGCAAACATTGTCCTTATATTTCCGACCGAGGCAACACGTAAATTCTGATCTATAGAATTTATCCAATTCTTTTAGCGAAAGTAACATCGATTTGAGGCAATATAGAAAACCGTGAAACAATCCGGTTTTTTTACGGAAAGCAACATTGATTCGAGGAAATATATATGTTTCGGATTTAGTACTATACTCTTATCCATATTAAATTAAGGCAACATCGAACCCATATGTTATAAAGTCAATTGAGACAACAACTATTCCTAATTACTAAACTCACAAGATGAGTTTGGGTCTTTCTTTTGAATCAAAGCAATAAATGTTTTAGACCCATCATTTCTTTAAAATCGGAGCAACAAATGTTTTAGACCCGTCATATAAACTTGGTCTAATGTTATTTTGATATTTTCCCTCGATAGCCAGTAACCCTCTAATAGGAATTACTTTTTCAGTAACCAATAGCTTTCTACTAGGAGCTATATATAGTGGCCAATAGTCTCATTAAAATATTAGGAACCACTTCCTTCGTTTACCAACATCAAACTTCCTGCTTTTGCTTGGGGTCTTTATAAATCGCTGTCTCACTTTATGTGGCTAGTGGTTTAAACCCCCACTAGGAATCACTTTTTTTTTTTTCCAATCTCATAAACTCAAATGCACACTTTCAAGTTCTTATACCTTAGTAATTAGTATTTTCATTTTACATGACTAGTAATCCAAATACCTACTGACCATTATGTCTTTTTCTCGTGTAGTTAGTAATCATGAACCACTTCTTTATGTCCTTCTCGATTCTCTCTCTCTCTCTCTCTCTCTCTCTCTCTCTTTGTTTTTTTCCTACAAGGCACTGGTCTTTTTACCACTAGGATCCTTGTCAAATGATTATACATATATGCCTTAAAAAACAGGAGCTTCCTTTGTCTTTTTCGAATCCACATTTTAGCAAATTTCCTCAAATCATCACAACCGAAGGAGAATAACACCCATGTTCCGAACACCTACAGAGAGCAACCAAAAATAGCTTTTTAAAATTTTAGAAACCCCCACGTAGATATTCATTCCAAATAGATATATTGATCAGCACTTCAAATGCTCCAAATTTGAAAAAAGACTTCCAAGTCTTATCGAGAAGTTAAAATATCTCTTACTCCCTCCGTCCCTTTTTAAATGTCCCGCTTTGTAACTCTAACTTATTAAGAAAATATCATCATTACATCTTTCACATCAACTTTTATCTCAACTTTCCTTATTTACCCTCTATGGAGACATCATCCTTATACTTTTACTCACTAACTTTTCAAAATGGAATAGACTTTTACAGGCAAAATGAAAAATGTACCAATTTTTATCCACTAACTTTACAAAATGGATACTTATTAAGGGATAGCTCAAAATGGAATACTGGACTTTAAAAATGGGATGGAGGGAGTACTTTTTTTTCCCCCCTATCGATAGAAGCAGGGACGGATTCAAAAACGTTATTTAGTCGGGGCACCTTGTTTATCATAGTGATAGAAATTTATTTTTCTAATTAACCACAATAAGATCGTTACATAATTAAGGCATGCAATAACTACAAAAATATGCAACACATATTTTCACTTAAATTATGTAAAAATAAGCACAAAATCTCAGACAAAATTTGAGAGTATGTTTTACATAAACATCGACAAGTTTTAGAATGATCGATACAGTTTTATTGATGATATTATTTTAAAATATTGCTCCTAGATGGTTAAAAATAAGTACAATTAAAAAAGAATCGATCCAAGTAGACGAATAGTTCAAAAATCAACAAGTATAAATGTACCATATGACAAAATTGAAACATAAAACTAGTTTTATATGTATATTTTCAAGATATATGCACTTGTTTATGTGTAGTAGCACACTTAATTTCACAATTATACAAAATATATGAAAATATAACAAAATTATTTTAGTTTCGAGTGGGGGCACGTACCCCCCTTTCCCTCCGTCCCTGGATAGAAGAGATCATTTTACATCAGATCTGAAGTACGCAGTACTAACCTGAGACACTACATCAATCGTAAGAGTTCACGAGACAATCAAGCCTAGTAATTCAACTAATACAAGAAATAAACAATTATTGGGTAGAGATAAAGAAAGAAAGGAAAAGCCCTCTAAGGAGAGAATGCCCACACGTAGGTGGGGAGACTCGAACTCTTGACCTCCTAATGAGAGATGCATGAGTCATGGCCAACTGAGCTAGCCCCAGTTGGTTAAGGGGGTGTTTGGCAACCAGATTTTTGGATTTTTGGATTCCAATTTTCGGATTTTGGGTGTTTGGCAACAGATTTTCAAAATGGATTTTGGGAGAATAGATTTTTGGATTATGGGTTTGGGAGCCAAAAACCAAAATCTGGGTCGGAGGAGTTTTTGAGATTCTCATTTTCGGATTTTGAGTTCATATTACAAAAATACCCTTACTACGTCATTTTACCAAATCTGCCTCTCCCTCCTTATCGAGCGGAGAGTGAGACCAAGAAAGGAGTTACCAACACCCCAAAACTTTTGTATAAGCCAAGAGATTGTTATTGTGGGACAAGGGCAGAAATTAAGGTTGTTGAAAAGAGTGAGAAGTCGAAAGGAGAATTGTATTTTATATGTCGTAAGGAGAGGGCAGCCCGGTGTGGGTTCTTTGACTGGTGCCTCCCTGTGGAATGGACAAGCAGTAGTAAATTTGGCGGTTGGGGATCGAGTGAATATACCAATGTCTGTGCTACCAAGGTGATTGATGATGTTGTAGCACTTGAGAAAGAGGTTTTGATCATTCGACAACATTTGGAGTATTCAAAGATATTGACAAAGTTTTTGGCCATATGCCTCGTTATCGCGATGGGGGTCATCGTGTTCAAATGAAGATGGGAGATGTCATTAAATTGAGATTATAGTATCTATGTGTTTGCCAAGTACTGATGCCCATGTTATTTTGTAATTTCCCAACTTTTTGTAATTAGTATGTTGTATTAGGAATTGGCAAGATGTAGCAGAAACTTAATGTAGTTTTAATTTAATTCGCCGTATAAATGTTGGCTTGTTTAGTCGTACTTATTATGTATGTGCTGAACTTGAGTACCATTTTCCTTACCTGGAATTGTGTTAAGGCAATTATTTGTGATGATAGTATGAATGTTGTCTACCTACAATACTATGATGAAATAGTAGATATGAATTTTCGCATAGGTTGCTTCCAATAGAACTTCCCTTTGTGATTGGTGGTCATTTGGTGTTGTACCTTTCGATTCATGGACAGTGCTGCTTTCTTTTGTATTCAGAACGTAAAATTTTGCATATCCACTAATGTAGACATGTCTTCCACTCAAGCAACGTCTTCGAGAGGAAAAAAAGTGGCAACTGCAGCTACGAAAGAAGTTTGGGATGCACAGTCCAAAGAGTGCTTCATCCAAGCATGCGTGGAAGAGTTGGGAGGTGCTGGGTACAAAGAAGGAACCCAACTTACCAAGGTTGGGTGGGCCAATGTTCTTTAGAAATTTAATGAACGAAGGGGAAAGGATTATGGCAGAAGCCAACTGAAGAATCAATGGGGTGTTCTAAAAAAGGAGTGGCAGCTATGGCTACACTTGGTTTTAGGTGAAAGCGGACTAGGTAGGGATCCAGACACGGGTGCTATTACAGCATCAGAGGAGTGGTGGGATCTCAAGCTGATGGTATTCCTTCCTCCCAATTTCTTTGAAGCACTGTATTGTACCATAAGAATTTCTTTTTCTTCGTACAAAATACGGATGTTATTTTTAAATCATTTCCCTAAATCATATGTATATATTTGCAGCGCCATCCTGACTGCATCAAGTTCAGGGAAAGCCCTTGCCAGTTGAGGAGGAAATGCGCATCCTTTTTGGTAGCAACACAGCTACTGGTGAGCATATGCACACACCTAGTTTAGGCTCAGTTCCAGCTGCCCCGAAATAGCATATTATAAATTTGGAGGTGGACGGCATTGATGCATTGTTGGATAATGATGCTGAGGTTCAAGAGTTGGTGCACCCACTGGAAGATGTCTCCAAAAAGAGGCGTGTTGATGGATCGGCTACAAAGAAAGGCAAAGGCAAAAAGGGTACGATGGGCTCAAGACTTGAAGCTTGCATGCAACAAATCTGCGACTCAACTGACAGTGCAAGTTCTCCCTCCTCCGTCCACCGTTCTGCCCCTGGCATTCCAACGATAAAAGAATGCAGTGAGAAGCTATTGCTACTCCCTGAGTTTGACACAGATCCAACGTTGTGGGCAAAAGCCCATAACCTTTTCAGAGATGCGAGGACCCGAACGCTTTTCATGACTTGCCCGGACGAAATTAGGAGGTACCACTTCATAACCCAAGAATTGCAAAGGGTGGAAACAACAGAGTTGCAGAAAATGGGTGGTAACAATTGGTTCAACAATCGGTAAGTTTATGGCTGGCGACCTCAGTTCATGTCTTTCCCCCTTTGAAGTGGTGTTTAATAGACTTGTGTGTTTTAATTGTGTCGTTTTCAATGAGACTTTAACTAGACTTGTATGACTTTGTTTGAATTTGTTTTTCCAGTAGTTCTGCACTTTAATTTGGTGGTGAAGTTTGTGTTTCAGTAGTGAATAACTTTGTTGGTGTTATTGATGGTAGTACTTTGAGACTTTATGGTTTGTTGTGTGTGGTGGAGACTAATGGTAGTAACCTGTAAACAGTGATCGAATCGTAGAGGTGATGATCGGTTGAAGCCGAGTTGAGCAAAGTGATGACATTTGTTGCCTCTGTTTATATTTCAACTGCCGAAAGGTTTCTTTGCTAGCTTGAGAACCGGAAAAACATTCTACTCCATACATATTGCCAAAGCATGATACTATACTTCTTTTTTTGGTTACCCAATGTCTCTGAACTAGATTACAAGCATCTCAATTATATTTGGATCTAACTTTGTTGGCGTTATTGGTTATTTTTTGTGGTTCCATGCATAGCAAAAAAAATGTGGCCATGAGTTTGAGGGAGTTTAAGCAAGCTTGACATAAGTTGAGGTTCTTTGTTTTTTCAATCTTTAGAGAGTAAGGTTTATGGGCAGTTCCTTGCCCGAATCTGCATATATGGGGTGTGTTCATACATTATTGGGTTTTTTCATCAATCAGAGGGAGGCCAATAATTCAAATCTTTCCTGCTTTCAGAAGGCCAATAATGCACTTCACGAGTCATTATTGCAGTTTCTGAATTCCCAGCTTTCCTTGACACTTTGGCTGTATATTTGATGTTTGGCATAAGTGGAGGACAGTAATGCATGAAGGACAAGTTACATTTATGGGATAAGCCCAATAATGCATGAAGTAGCTCCAAATGTGTATAGTGATTTTTTACTTCCCAAAAAAAAGTTTGTCCGTGCCAAAACTTTTGCAGGTTTGTCGCCAACTTGACAAGGGGGTTTGCTTTACAAAACAATAACCAAGAATTGTATAAATACCCATACACTTGGCTGTGTTTTTTAACATCAAACAAAGCTCCACTTCCAAAAAAACCATCCATATTCTACGACTATTTTCGGTTTACCTCTACAAATCCGTATGGCAAATTATGAAAATCCGGATGATTACGATCATGATATTTACAATGAAGAAAATTGGGACAACGATGATCCGTATGGCGGAGATCCATATGATGGAGATCCATACGATGGAGATCCATACGATACCGGGGAAGGGTCGAGTCATCCTAGGCCTCGTCGGGCAAATGCAAGAATGAGACGAGCTGCTGTTGGGATATGTAAGCTCCACCATGATACGTACATGTGCAAGGAATCGTGTCTTACCTCCGCCTTAACTGGACAAGCTTGGGTCACCGAGCTGGAAGAGGGAAACCCAAAGTGCATGTATCAATCATTTCGTATGCGTAAGATGAATTTTTTTTCACTTGTTTACGAACTTGAGCATAATTATGGGTTGCAAGTATCCGAGCGAATCTCGGTTGCTGAGCAAGTAGCTATCTTTCTCTGGATTATGGGCCAACGAGCTAATAATAGAAATGCCCAAGAACGTTTTCAACATTCGGGGGAGACAATATCAAGGCAGTTCCATAATGTGCTCAACGCCCTCAATGCCATGGCTATCGATTGGGTTAGACCATGGCCTCAACAAGGAGTGCATAGCAAAATAGCTAACAATCCAAGATATTATCCACATTTCAAGGTATTTTTTGTAATTGATTTATTCGTTTTACGAGTATCCAGCCAATTCGTTACCTTGGAGCTTTTAACCAATAAATTTTCTATATGTAGGACTGCATTGGAGCTATTGATGGCACTCACGTAAAAGCCCACCCACCTAAGGACGACCCCATAAAAAAATGGATTGGTCGTAAAGGATATCCAACACAAAACATTATGGCCGCATGTGACTTTGATATGTGCTTCACTTTCGACTTAGCGGGGATGGGAAGGAAGTGCGCACGACACATGAATTTTTTATGATTGCATAAGGAATCCTGCGTTAAATTTTCCAACACCACAAGGAGGTTAGTCCTGCGATATCTCCTTAACTTGTATTACACCCTAATTGTACTAAAATTTTACAACTAACGTATTGCACAATCACTACAGATCAATTTTATTTGGTAGATGCCGGGTACCCAAACACTCCTGGTTATCTAGCACCATACAAAGGTTCTAGACATCACCCTCCTGAATGGCGTGCCGGAGGCGCACCAAGGACCAACTTTGAAAGGTTTAACAAAATACACTCATCTCTTCGGTGCACCATTGAAAGGACATATGGCGTTTGGAAAGCTCGTTGGCCTCTGATTTGTGACATGCCTGTTGGCTTCACAATTACAACACAAGTAGCTCTTGTATCCGCAACGATGGCGATTCATAATTTTATAAGAAGGAACAACTTTCCTGACATTCCTTTTGGTTTCTATGATAGGCGACCAAATTTCTTGCCTTCAGATCGAGGAGTAGAAACTACGGCACCTAACGGCAACCATGGAAGTAGGGTCCAACGTGATGATCGTTACATGGACGCTGTAAGGGCATCTATGCGAGATTTCATTATGGAAAACAATATACGTTAGGTCACCTCGACACTTTGGAGGTTGTGTAATGTTGTTGAACAAGTGTTTGTTTTTTTCGCTGTGTGTTTTTTTTTTTTTTTTCCATTCTGCTTCTACGCGTGATTTGTAAAAGGGTGTTTTTTTTTCTACTTTTTCGCTTCGAATTGTACTTTTTATTTTGTTTCATATTTATGTGTTATGTGTTTGTCGTTAAATTAAAGTGTTATTTGTAGCATTGGTCTTATTATTTGAAATGTAAAATACGAAATGTCTTCCTTAAATTATAAAAAGGGAAAAAAAATTACATATCAAAAATATTATTTTAACACAATAATATAACGGCCAAAGGCAAACAGTGGATCTGAAAAACACAAAAACAAAAAAAAATGGCAAAAACAACACATTACTTTAGAATAATAATAGACTTCAATAAACAACAAATAAAAACTATTGAATAATAAAGTAAAAAAAAATTTAGAAAAAAAAAACGCAATTGACCTGGTATAAGAAGACAAAGGGCAATATGGTAAATAATAGACTTCAATAAACAACAAATAAAAACTATTGAATAATAAAAGAAAAAAAAATTGGAAAAAAAAAACGCAAGTGACCTGGTATAAGAAACAAAGGGCAATATGGTAAATATGCAACCCATAATACATTCTCAAAAATCATCTACCAAACACTGCTACAATTTCAAAATACATTCTGCACAAATCTCCCAAACACTCAACAACACCCAAAATACATTTTGGCCATAATCCAAAAAGCTGAAAATGAAAAGCCAAAAAGTAGGCTCCCAAACACCCCAAAATATCTCTTACTAAGAACATGCCGACCCCGTTTGCTTTGGGATTTTGAATTTGGATTTGTAGGTAATGAGTGTAAAAAGAAATAGAGTAATGATTGAAAATATAGATAATGATTGGAGATAGATAGGGAGAAAAAAGAGAGTAATGATTAGTGAAAAATAAAATAATGATTAGAATCTAAAATTCAAAACCCCAAAACGAGCGGGACCGCCATTTCTGCAACATTCATCTTACACCCATATTCCCATCTTTTTTTTAAGCAAAAAAAAAAAAACACTTTAAAATGTGGAATGAATTTCAATGCTGTAACAATAAGTACGCATGACTAGCTAGATTCAAAAGAGTAAATCTGACCAAGACTAATCTCCATTGAACCTAATGGGCAAAAGAGTACGTATGACATGCTAAATTCAATGTTTCCATTCTTTTTGTAAAAGTTTTTTTTTTTTCAAATTCTAAACTCAAATATAATAAAAATGAAAAATAATTTTATGATTTTTTTTGCACCATTTAAAAGATCTCAATGAGATCTATTAAACAAGATTTATATTGGTAGAAAATTTATTTACGTGAACATATGATTTTTGAGTTTAAAATTACATTTCTTTTCTAAAAGTTACTTTTTTTAAAAAGCGGAACACCCTACCCATTATTGGCAGAAGTGGGTATTACGCGTTCACTGCAAATACATTAACGAAAGGAATAACACGTGGTGATTAGGCCTAACTACGACAATGACATCCAAGAATCCAGTTGCCATTCCAGCAACGCAACCGTGAGAAAATGACAGTGTGTAACTTTAAAAAAAAATAAAAAATTTCTAATTAACTTTTCAAATAGAGACGAGCCAATCCACAATAGCATAGCACACATTTCGTAGGTGCCAACTTCAAGTTTTCCAACCATAGGTTTTATTAGATTTCTTGGAGGAGTCAATTGGCAATAAATGAAGTAACCTTTAGAATATATTGATCAAGTTTGGGTGTGGGATAAATCTAACACTCCCCCTCACGTACAGCTCGGATGCACGTGGAGATGACAGAGTAGGAGATGAACGACTGACTCACGCGACGGAGATGACAGAGACTTTCTCGTAAGTGATGAGGCCACCCGAGACCTAACTTTAATACCTTGTTATATTTTTTGAAAAGTTTCAATTTAAATCAATTGACAATAAATAAAATAACTTCTAAAATGTATTGATCAAGCTAGCTTAAATGACCGATGTTGACAAGTCTACCAGGTTTTTAATCAAAGTTGAACACGCAGCTTTTCTCCTTGTACAAATTCATAAAGCTGGCTATCGGTTTTTTTCCTAGAAACATCCCTGTTTTTTTTTTTTCCCTCTTTCCCCTTCCCATTTGAGAGTTGAATTTTGAGCGTAGAAATAGCAGTAATAAAAATGCCTTCCGTTCCATGTCCATAACATGTCACTTCATGAACGTGCAAAAAAAGCAGCCATTAAAGTATATGGCACAAGCACACTTGCATATTAAACATAAATTCTCATAAATGATTCTCGCCTTGAGCATACAGTCTCTCTATATAAGCTCCGTTCCGAAAATCTTCTTAAACAATAAGTACTTATTTTGCCACTTCTCATTCAAAAATAAGAAGGGTCATTCCACAAAATCCAAATAAAAAGTTCTTTTCACATTTTCAAACTCAAAAATAATGTAAATGAAAAAAAAATCAATTTTTTTTTACACCGTATTAAAGATCTCAATGAGATCTATCAAACAAGATCCATAGTGGTAGGAAAATTATTTTCGTAAACACATGATTTTTGAGCTTGAAGTTGCCTTATACAAAAAATAAGAATGTTGCTATGATAATGGGCGCCGGCGGAGGGAAATCGTACTGGTGGCCGCGCCGGGCCGTCTCCAGCTACCGGACAGCCGATCCGAGCCGTCCAAAAATTCTTAAAAAAAAAACTGAGGGGGCCTGCCTGGGAATCAACAGCATCCGAGGTGTGTAGAGTGCTTGATCCGAGCGCCCCTTTTCCGTGTATATACGATCAAGCACCCTACACGGAAAAGAGGTGCTCGGATCAAGCACCCTACACACCTCGGATGCCGTTGATTCCCGCTAAAGCCCCCTCGGTTTTTTTTTTAATTTTTTGGACGGCTCGGATCGGCCGTCCGGTGGCCGGAGACGGCTCGGCGCGGCCGCAGGTACGATTTCCCTCCCCAGCTGGTCGGTACCTATATAAATTCTTCCAAAATAAGTACCAGTCTTCTTATTTTTCCGGAACAAGCCTTCTTATTACACAAAAAATAAGTTCTTATTTTGTTTCCGGAACGGGGCCTTATTCGAACGGTTTATTTTCTCTTAGATTGTTGGAAATATTTGTTAGAATTTCTATAAACTATAATAACATGTGACAACAACACGTCAATAAAAAAAAATAAGACCATATTTCAATAATAGAAAATAAGAGTATGAGAGAACTTATGTGGATTGAGTCACGCATAAAGCGTTGTCCTAAGAGAAGATACATCTCCGCTTGCACCGATTTGTGTGACATTCCACTCCAAAAATAAAAATGATTCATGTGAAGTTTTGTGTAAAGTTAGAGCTATCCCCGTGAGCCGTGAACCACTCGTATACTCAAATTAAATACTAAAGTTGTATGTTAATATGTGTATCATACAATCTCCGTATATATGATCTGAACATTTTTCCTTTCTCTTTCCAAGAGATTATTCCATGCCCTTAAAACACCACCATGTAGTGCTTCAGGCCATTTTTAACGACACATTGAATGGGGCCTATACATTTATTTTGGTCCCACACCAAAATGTGTGGTGGAAGTAGGTCTTGGAGCACCATGTGGCGGTGCCCCAAAGACAATGAATAATTTTTTCGTCTCTGGCATTCCAATTCCTAGCCACCTTTTTATAGTAGAACTAATCAAGAATGTCATTAATCATTTCATATAATATGCCCTTAAAGTCCTAATAAAAATGACTGGGAGTTACAAATGTTTTTTAACCATAATCGACAATTTAATTTCAAAAGGTAATTAGCATGGTAATAAGCTATTTTAAATAGGTTTTTAATTAAAAGCTTTTCTAGCAGTGTATAAGTGCAAGCATGGAAGTAGTTGTCTTTCAAAAAAATTTTAAATTACTAGTAGAATTTTATAGGGTAAAATTTTAAACTATTTTAAATAGGTTTTTAATTAAAAGCTTTTCTAACAGTGTATAAGTGCAAGCATTGAGAGTGGTAGATTAAAAGTTAAAACGAGTATCCGGAGCGAAACATCCCAGTAAAGGATGATTTTGACTAAAATAGATGACTTCATATCTATACACAGAGAAATTTTTCAGTGCCGAGTGGACACCGGCCATGTAGTGTCGAGCATGCACCTCAGCCGTCTAAATTTATTTTGGACGGTTCAGATCTGTTCAGACTTGAGGGGTTATTTTGGTAATTTTATACTTAAAAATTATCCAAACAGATCTAGATCGTCCGAAATATATTTGGACAGACGAGATAGTACGCGGCACCACGTCGCCGGTGTCCATCCGGTACTGAAAAACTTCTCTCATACCTATGGAGACTCTCGCACCCATCATTCGACAGCCATGTTTCTCAATCCTCTTTTCTCTCTCTCTCCTCTCCTCCCCCTCCTCCTCGCTCTCCTCCCCTCCACAGCCGCCCAAGACCTCCTCAGCTTCACCTTCAACAACTTCAAAGCCGCCTCACCAAACCTCACCCTCGACGGCATAGCCGAGTTCACACCTTCAGGCGTCCTAGCCCTCACCAACGGCACCCGCGGTGGAAACGGCCACGCCTTTTTCCCCACACCATTCCCCTTCAAACCCTCACCGAACGCCTCCGTTTCCTCCTTCTCCACCTCCTTCATCTTCTCCATAATCACCGATTACCCCACCTACTCCGCTCACGGCATTGTCTTCGTCGTGGCCCCCGCCCCGCGCCTCCCCGGTGCCCTCTCCGGCGATTACTTGGGCCTCTTCAATGAAACCAATAACGGGAACTCAACCAACCACGTGGTCGCGGTAGAGCTTGATACTGTACCCAAGAGCGAGTTTCAAGATATAAACGATAACCATGTCGGTATCGACATTAATGGGATGGACTCTGTTGCGTCTAAGGCAGCTGGGTACTATTCAAATGGGAGCTTTCAGAATTTGAGTCTGATCAGCGGCAAGGCGATGCAAGTTTGGGTTGAATATGACGGGGGAAAGAAGGAAATGAATGTTACTATGGCTCCGGTTCATTTGCCCAAGCCAAGCACGCCGCTATTGACTCTTTCTAAGGATCTTTCCCCGATCTTGGACCAAACTATGTACGTTGGGTTCTCTTCCTCTTCTGGTTATATCACAAGTACTTCCCATTATATATTGGCGTGGAGCTTTAAGATGAATGGATTGGCCGATGGGTTTGATTTCTCTCAACTCCCTAGGCTTCCCCAAATCGGACCGAAGAAAACATCTATGCTTTTTAAAATTGGGTTGCCTTTGATTTGTTTCGTTTTGGTGTTTGGAGTGGTTTCTGGGGTAGTTTTTTATATTAGAAGGAAGAGGAAGTTTGCTGAAGTTCTTGAAGATTGGGAACTTGACTATGGGCCTCATAGGTTCAAGTACAAGGACTTGTATATTGCCACCAAAGGGTTTGGGGAAAAGGGGCTCTTGGGTAGTGGGGGATTTGGTAGGGTTTATAGAGGAATACTACCCACTTCCGAAATTGAGATTGCAGTCAAGAGGGTATCTCATGAATCCAGACAAGGAATGAGGGAGTTCGTCGCGGAAATAGTTAGTGTTGGCCGTATGCGCCACCGAAATCTAGTACAACTCCTTGGTTATTGCCGCCGGAAAGGGGAACTCCTTTTGGTATATGAATACATGCCTAATGGCAGTCTAGACAAGTTCCTCTATGACCAACCGAGCTTCACCCTCAGTTGGCAAGAAAGATTTCGAGTTATTAAAGGAGTGGCATCTGGCCTTTTTTATTTGCACGAAGAATGGGAGCAAGTTGTTGTACATAGAGATGTTAAGGCGAGTAATGTTTTGTTAGATGGTGAAATGAACGGAAGATTGGGTGATTTTGGGCTAGCTAGATTGTATGATCGTGGAACTGATCCACAATCCACTCTCGTGGCTGGAACACTAGGGTATCTTGCGCCGGAGCACATTAGAATCGGAAAGGCCACAACGAGCACCGATGTGTATGCTTTTGGTGCCTTTTTGCTTGAAGTGGCATGTGGAAGGAGGCCCATTGATCCACGAGCAGCAGTGGAGAACTTAGTTTTGGTGGATTGGGTGTTTTCTTTTTGGCGCGGAGGGGAAATTTTGCAAACGGTTGATCCCAAATTGGGGAGTCAGTATGTGGCGGAGGAAGTAGAGTTGGTTTTGAAGTTGGGATTGTGGTGTTCACACTCTCAGCCGGTCGCAAGGCCAAGTATGAGGCAAGTTGTGCAGTATTTGGAGGGAGATATTCCTCTTCCGGAGTTAAAATTGATGGGTTATTCTGCCACGGGTCTAATGTTTGCTCACCGCGAAGGGTTTGATGAGCAATCGTCTTCTGTTGCAGAGTCCGTTCTCTCTGGAGGCAGATGATGCTACTATACTTTGTTTTCATAACTTTTTGGATGGTTAATGTAATTGGTGAACCATATTGGGTAATATGTTTTTCTACTTTTGGCATAAGCTTGTCTTCTATGTATATTTGTATAACAAAAAAATTGTATGATACTTTTAATCAAAAGAATCCCAATGTTTCAGGGCCCTTTCATATTTAATTGTTTGCCAAAATTCTTGCTCATTACCACCAAACAGAGGCAAAAATATGATTGTTCTCGGTTCTCCATTCCACAATAATAAGCTTTTGTGATATATACTATAGCTCATTGTAAGCCGCTGCTGCTTCGTGATTTTCATTAGCCATTCCAAGCAGGTATTGAGTGCAGTTCTCTGTTGGATAATGTAATAGATATCTATAGCTCATTGTGATACATGGGATTGATTTGGCTCCACAATGCATCTATTGTGCAACAACTGACTTCACTTCTAACAAGATGAACGTTGGAGAACTTCAATTTCAGTGCAGACACTGAAAGAAGCTTAAAAAGAGTAAAAAATCATCTGTAAAAAGTCTATGAGAACATAACATACTTGAGTTATGCTAACTATTGTTTTAGGCTCTTCTAGAGCCCTTCTGTAAATCATCTGTAAATCACCGGGACGAGGGCGTTGCTGCCTGCCTTCTTCCACCGGGAAGGGCTTGGAGCTCGATTTGAAGACGCAAAGAGAATATCCTCCTGTTTGAGAAGTTGAAGAGAAAGTGTGGCCCTCAACCTTGACAGGTCTAAGGTCTTTCCTTCTCCTTGTTCTCTTCTTGTCGTCAAAACAAAGCCCACAGGTAGCGGAACTTCGACCAGCGTAGCTGTAGCGGTATTGGTCTGCTCAGCCTTCTTGTAAACCAATACTGATATTATAATATTAACCCTTTTAAATTTTCCAACCAAACAAAAGAAAATACAAATTTACTTCTTTATATGATCTCTTGAATCATTCAACAATTTTCATATGACGATGCTATGCTCTCAAATTTTCCATTGATCTTCTGAAGGAAAAATACTCAAGCTGTTCATCTTGCATTAACAAGCATTTTTTTTGCCCGAAATCTTATACTACTGTATTCATATCAAAGACGGGATTGGATTCACAAAGGCTTATGTGCTTCAATAACACCACAGAACGACGTGAAAACTTTTGGCCCAAGTTTTCCTCTCGAGTTTCCGACTTCAATTTCTGTTGGGATGAATGTAGATTTTCTTTTCAAAAGACGAAACACAAGTGATACACGGCTTCACAATATTTGCCCACCATTAAGTAACAGTGTGCATAAGTATACAAACAAAATAAGGTACGGCTGCATATAGATTTCTGATTTTGAAACATTTTTTCAAGCTTAACTCTGTGGCTAACATGTGAGCATTGGTACTATGAGTGCAAAGTTAGAACTAGAATTTGTGGGGTGCACCAAGTGAAGGCTGTAGTGCAAAGCCAAGGCAACGCTCGAGAACTCAGCAACAAGCTACTGTGAAGGGCTCTTACTCAGATATTAACCTGATAAGAACAAATACTACACTTGATCTTAGCCAAAAGGCCGAGAAATGTATGATTTTGTATTGTAATTGGCTACCCGTTTTAAAGCCCAACTTGCCAGTCCTCTTTCTGTAACTTCCTCAATGTGGCAGCAAACAGAACAACCGTTGGCTTTCTTCACTCGGATCTCACCCCCCGCTATTTGGCGCAGTTGTACCGGTCTTTGATGGTGAAGGCATTTCGCACCCGTTCGTCTGTACTCTGTTGCAGAAGGCATTTTAGCACTCGGTGTCGGTAGCGAAAGCCTTCTTTTTAGAGGCATATGATCCTTGTAGCAATAGAATTAGTAACACCTTGCAAATATTGTCTACCACCTGACTTGAGTCACTTGACTTCTAACTACATTTGAAGTTGTAAAACCTCCATTCGAGTGTACATACAAAAAGAAGTCAAAAAAGAGCCACAAATCATCTGCAAAAGGTTCGATCCTCTTATATTTTCCAAGCAAATAGAAAGAATTACCAATTTACTTCTTGTATACAACGACCTCTTGTATGATTCATCGATTTTCATATTTCACTAAAGTTTTTCTTGCCATACTATCAATACTCTGTAAAGGGCCAGTAATCTTGGCTTTCTTACACTACACATGTTGTTTTCTTTTGAACTGCAAAAGAACTAACAGTAAAATAAGTTCAGTTCTGCTACTTTATTATATGCAATTTTGAGCTATTTAACCCTTTGCTTTGGTATCACGTACACCTCGTCGAGAGAGATGGTAATTTTGGATTTTTCACAAAACACCGCTGTGTTCGAGATGTGAGTACCAGTGACCGCAAGGCACGCGTGAGTACCAGTGACTGCAAGGCACGTGTCCAGTACGTGCAGCACACTCCCTTCGAGCACTAGTCAATGCTAGAGACTTGCGCGCGCTGGCATTGTTGTTTCTTTTTCGGTTGGAGGGGAAACACCGACCGGAGAAAGAGTACCTTCCTTCACAAACTCCAGTATCTGATAATCAGAATGGTTTAGGGTTACATAGTGCGTGTGCAATCCCGAGCCCCACAACCACACGGAATGGACGGTGAGCCCTCAGCCTGGTTATGTAAAGGAAGTATTTCTCTTGTGAGAAATCAATGTGGGATTGGTTTAACTGTTCAAAACACTGCAGTGGTGAGAAGTCCCCTGTGAACAAAACAACATTTATTGATTGTGAATATTTATTTTACTTGGTGTTTCATTCTTGTAATTGGTGAACATTAAAGGTTGTGTGTCTTGAGTAAACTATCTGTGTAAATGAGGAAATGCTCGTAAAAATTTTCGTTTGTTTTTTTTTGGTTTCAGGCACCTTCCATATCTGTCGACTACCTGAAGTCAGAAATTCTTGCTCATTTTGTGTATTTCTGGGCTAGATGTTAAAGTCAGAAATTCTTCTTTTGTGCAAGGCAATTGGTTCTTGAAAATCCAGGAAAACGCAGATATTTAGGGTGTAGACAATGAAGCAAGGATAGGTTACCCTACGAGTAACTGGTACTAATACCGGAACAACATGGGTACGTGTCCATTAAGGCAAAACACATACACAGTGAAGATGAAGCACTGCCCCTGATTTTCGCTTTTTCTTTAGATAGATGCTACTGTATAAAGTTTAACAGTTGAATGCCATCCATATCAGTTTCATGTGCCTTTATTTAGGTTTTTGGATGGGATAATGCTATGGGCTGTTTGTGGCCCTATAGAGTATGGACTAGCTAATTGGGCTTTGGTGAGTGGTGGTCTGTCTATATTGCTATGGACTCATTTTGTGACTAATCAGAAAATGCAGGTATTATATACTCCCTCCGTCCCTTTTTAAATGTTCTGTTTCGTAACTCTAACTTATTAAAAAGACATCATCATTATACCTTTCACATCAACTTTTTCCTCCACTTTCCCTACTTATCCATCGTCATTACACTTTTATCCACTTACTTTTTAAAAAAGAATCTACTTTTAGGGGCAAAATAGATAATACATCAACTTTTACCCACTACTTTTACAAAATGGACACTTATTAAGGGACAACCCAAAATGGAATACTGGACCTAAAAAAAGGGACGGAGGGAGTATAAAAAAAAATAGTACAATAAAAACGGATACTACTGATTCGCAAATACAAGAAACAACAAACTAAAGCAACAAAACAAAAGAAACAAAAAGTCGCATGGAACCAAATGCCTAAGTTCTATTGAAGCTCTTCCCTCCTTAAAAATTAGGAAAACAAAAAAATATGTGATATATATACATTATTTCGAAGCTTGTGGAGATCTACCGACAGAACGGGTAAATTTTTTGTTTAAAAATTCCCCCCAACGAAAAAATTATGGAGCTACCTATGGATTTTGAGCTTTTCATTTTTCTTGTTATCTCAATTTTTGGAATATCTAATTTTCTTTTGAACAACGAGAATTTCGCTTCGTTTTTAGAACTACAAAAAATATTGTCAAGGCATGATTATATCTCAACCGAACTTCATCCCAAATTTTGCTTCGTTCTCAGAATTCATGGCGAGGCTAATAGTACTTCATCATTTGGCCTGGGATGATATATACACTGTGCTCGAGCTTTCATTAAAAATAACTTATGCATACAAGCCAACTGATAAACACACAATATTGAATATTGTTTACTGTTGAATATTTTAGATGATATTGCACATGAGATATGTTTGTATTGATTCCGGGCTGGTAATCGACATCCAACTTTGGGTCGACTACTCGCATGGATGCCCAGAAATGAAGCTTCCATCGTCATCTGAGAATCCAAGTCGAAGCCTAAAATTTTGAATGTATTTGAACCCTGATCAGACACCAATAAAAGTGAATCCGAAACATTGCAGAACACTGAATATGCATAACATTGCAAGACAGCTGGGTCACGTGGGACCCTTGTTGTACCTACAGAAGTGGAATGGACATGGCGTAGGTCCTGGGTGTAGATAAAGTCAATAAGCAAGAGTTGGAATGAAAATGACTAAGGTTGAAAAGTCCTAGTGTGATCGATTCCTTCCTCTAAGGAGTTGGAATCAAAAGTTCAGGTGCGATTGAATTCCGCTGTCAGGTTCGACCAACTCCGTAGAGGAATTCGATCGCATATATTATAAAAAAATCCTAGCTCGACTAGATTTATAGATTTGTTAGTTTTAAATGTCAATCAATGATTCACCAATCAATAACTTAAACAAATCACACAAATGAAAGCAACCAAATAACAAATGCAACGATATATATATATATATATATGGAAAACTCTAAACGGGAAAAAACCACGGGAATGAATAAAAAACTATAAACATTGTGTAGTTACAAGTAATCTTATCATACGATTTGAATCATCACAATCGAGTCTAGACCTACTTGCTTAATCCACGTTCACCACACCCAGTGCTTGACCGCCGCTACCTTGAATCCACAAGTCTTCCGTTTGCTTCCCGGATTCCACCGAAGAACTTGAACTTGCCTAGGATTCCCCCTTGGAGCTTTTCTCAAACTTGTAGTTGTAGATGATAAAACTATTGTAGATGGATTGAACACTCAGTGATCCATAGATCGCATGTATACTGCAACACAAAGCAAAGACCCCCTTTGATATTTCTCCCTTTTCAGAACGTGGGGCCACTCTCAATATGTGAGAAATTTTTTTATATACCGGGGATACCAACGCTTTTGGTATCCCTTCGGTCCGTTTTTTATTTTTCGGCCATTTTTTTTATCACATTTGGATGATCGATTTCGTTCATTTTGTAGAGTTTGGCGAGAACCTTAATCATACCTAAAATTGTGTTCATCAGATTTTTGTAAATACATGATCGGCACACATGAAATTTGAAGAAATCAAAATTGAATCCAAAACCACACTAATTCATAACCCAGTTTTGTTTTTTCTTCAATTTTCACGTGTGCAGATCATATATCTATTAAAGTCCGATGAATACGAATTTTGGTACGATTATGGTTCTCGTCAAACTCTACAAAATGAACGGAGTCGATCATCCAAGCGTGATCGAAAAATGGTCGAAAAATTAAAAATGGACCGAAGGAGATACCAAGGGCGTTGGTACCCCCGATATACTAAAAAGTTTCTCCAATATGTTGGGCGTTGGTATCTTCACGTCGCCACACTGCCTTCTCTTTCTTATTACCACTGTCTCATTCGTATCACAGCTTCCAAGAAATTCTGTGATGCTCCCAAGTGGTATGGGAGCATTATACTCCCAATGAATTATTGCCTTTGGATTGAAAATAGATAAATCACAGCTCTTAGATCAAAACCAAAAATTAAAAATAGGATGGTTTTCTTAAAAACGAGGCGGTTTTGATCTAAAAAACGGAGGATTACTTACCACAGAATAGACAACACTTACCATTCACTAAGGCAATAGTTACCATTGTATAAGGCAGAACTTACCACACAAGTGTGGTAAGTTCTGCCTTATACAATGGTAACTATTGCCTTAGTGAATGGTAAGTGTTGCCTGTAATTCATTGGGAGTATGATGCTCCCATACCACTTAGGAGCATCATAGGTTGTGATACAAAACCTAGGAGGAAAAGAATAGGCCTCTTGATTGGGTCCCACTTTATTTTTTCTTACCTTACTTTTCTGTTAAAATACTGAAGCAGCCGATTGATAATAAATTGACCCGTCCATCAATCCATCTTCACCGAATCCGACTTGCTATAGATGGCCTCCTTTCTATTCAAAACGCTCACTCTCGATCACACATAAGTAGATTTTCTTTCACTTCCGAAATAGACACTCTAGAAATAAAAATAAATAAAATACAACTCGATAATCAAATAATCGCAATTACACGGACGAATGTGTTTTGACGCATGCCATTGACAATCATAAATATTTTGCCCTTACACAGTGGAGTACACAAATTTTCTGTGGGACTCAATTGCGTAAACTCGTGAAGTTATTGGATTATTTAGGCTATAAGTGGTACTGTGGGACTCGATTGCGTAAACTCGTGGAGTTATTGGAATATTTAGGCTATAAGTGGTGCTGTAAACTCTTGGTCCGAGCCTTGTGGTAAAATACTTGTAATTCGTAGTTTTGGGGTAAGATAGAAAATCGAAGTAGTTGAAAATCACCAAAATCAAATCTGCACAAGTGTTGGCTTCCGAAAGCTAGAAACCACCATTTAGACCTATAGGTCTTACACTACAATAAACCGCTTCATGTGGATTGATCTTAGTCATATCAAGTTACTCCCTCCGTTCCATATTCAGAGTTCACCACAAAAAGTCGTGTCATTTTTCAAGTCAAAAAATCAACTACTTTCGTGTATAATTTTTAAAACTTTTTCACTCCAAATTAAAGTACTAATCGAGATCTTTAACACGGTGTGAAAAAATTCAAAAAATTATACTCGGAAATAGTTGATTGTTTTGATTTGAAAAATGGCAAGAGAGAGAGAGAGAGAGTGGGACTCTCAATATGGAATAGAGGGAGTATTTTGCAAACGATTTGAAAGCCCTATGCTTCGGGCTAGACACCCAGGAATACTGCCTTTAGAAGCAGTAACGTACATGCATCTCGACTAATCTGACTAACCTCTAATAAGTTAACATAATAAGTAATGTTTCTTTTCATATATCTATGAATTTTACTTTCTATAGCTTCCAAAAAAATAATGTTTACGTGAATCTGAACAGGAGTGTTCTTGGTGTAGTGATATAATAGTCTTCAATAATAATGGGTGCCTCTTGTTTAATTTAATTAACACTATAATCTGACTTTTTCAGATTGATAATCACATGTTAGATGGATAAATTTCTCTGTAAAGGAGTGTTAATGGGACAACAACTATGAGCATTGAACTAGAAGATGCGTAGATATGCCGGCCGGTCATACGACTCAGAATCGAAATCAAGTTTAATAGATTGATAGGAAACTGAGCAACTACTTTTGAATGTTTGGTATTATAGAAGTTTAATCTAATTTTGGGTCTGTCTTTTCTCTTCTCTTCCAAGTAAATTTTTTTTTTTTGACAAAATAGAGAATATTATATTAATAATACCTCAGCAACACCTACCTAATGGAATTTATTAGAAATATCTTTGAAAAAACCAAACTAATCATTTAATTATTGTAAATGAGAAAAATAAGGCAATTGAAGTCCTTCACCCCAATTCAGACATTGAGCCTGACGCAAAAAGCAGCACTCGCGATCTGCTGTATATGCATACTTAGAATCAGCAATCGCCAATAGAGATATAAAGTGCTAGCCAAAGATAAAAGACAATAAATACTCAACTAAGTATGAACGCACCAAAAAATTACAGATTTGACAAATCTCAACGAGCTTGAGGTCAGCCCGTTTAAAAGAGATGTGTTTGAGCTTGGTGGTTTACTAAATAAGCCCCTTCAAATGAATCGAGCTTTCTAAAACGAGCCCAATAACAAATAAACTCTCAAACTAGCGGAGTGTGGACACATGTTTTAGCTTTAGCGGGCACCGTCGATCTTCAATTTAGTTTACTTTCAGCCCACTTTTCATAAAACAAAGTTTCTTATTTTTATGGTTGGATTCCACTATCATTTAGATTTTAGAATCCTGTAATTTGAATGAAAAATGGAAATATTGAATTAAACAGTTGCACATATCAAATTGAACTAGTTTTTGTGAGTCCACTCGATTTTTTTTTGAAATTATTGAACTTTTCGGATTTTTTGTGCGAGATTCGGAATGGACCATGCAAGGCCGTCAATGTAGAATCAGTTGCCACCCAGCCACTGGCTGTAGCCTGTAGCAAGGTTTGAATGTATATAGTGTTTCGTACTAGTACCTTTATTATTATTATTTTTTTTCCATTTAACTGGATCTTTCTATTGTGTATTGTGAGCTATCAAATTAACAAAAGATTGGTGGACAAAAATTGGTTAATTTCGATCATTGAAGCCAAATCATCATGAACTTAGTCACATAATGCGAGTGTATAAATGCGAGTATGAGTATGAAAGAGTCATTAAAAAATAAGGGGTGTTAGGTACCAAGAAAATATATATACCCCGAAATCACCCATAACAGAGGTTTCTTACCGCTAATAAAAGTCTATCAACAATCATAAATATCTCTAAAATTGTATTTGGAATAAATTCAGAAAATATTTTCTTTGTATCTAGTACTTTTTTATTTCGAACTAGTAAAATTAACGAGGGTGATAATTGAGAGTGGTAGCTTAAAACGAGGATCCAGAGGTGGAACGAAACATCCCAGTGAAGAATTATTTGACCAAAATAGTTGCCTTCAGGTAGACCGTGCATATCCTCTCACAATTCACAACCACACAAACCCTCGGCCAAGATTTACGTTGGATCAAATAAAAGGTAATCATCTATAACATTTATTGTGACGGTGCGGAAAACCATAATTAACTTGACATTTCTTTTTTCAGCTTATTTTTTAGTTCCATTCTGAACTCAATGGAATGTATATGAGGTTTCCTGTTGTGTAACGATCCTGATTTTTGGTAAATAAAAATTTCGCTAAAAATTTGAATTTTATTTTAATTACTTGAATTTGTTTTTAAAATTCCTTTTTAACTTGAATAATCCGTAATAGTTAGATTTAAGACTTATAAAAAATTAAATCTTTTAACCCCGGACAATATGGTCATTTTTTAAATACAAGTATGCTTGTAAAAACACTTGTGTATTTTTCTAGTGAGTAAATAAAATCCTTAAATCATATTTCTTGGCTAGAAACCCTACTTAGCAAGCCTAGTTAGCTTCTAACCAATTAATTGAGTAACCTAACTACCAATTCATCTGGTTACTTTCTCCTAACTCTAGATGAGCCTTTTGAACCTCCTTGAACCTTTTGAACATTTCAAACCCTAATGAAACTTTTTGGACCTAGGTTATTATTGTATACATATACATACTCATATATATATGACTAGTCAATCAAGTCATACTTGTCATCTTGGATCTTTACCCATTGGACGATAAAAGTTAGGAAAACTTTTATCCATTGGACAATAGACTTTCCATTAAAAGATATCTATGCTAGATTGTTAAGTACAAATATATAGTTATATATAGGTATATATACACATGCCTAAAAGGTCATATAAGCATTATTTAAGTAGATATTACTTCATCCCATTAACCATTGGTTAATAACTACTAGGGTAAATATTACCCATTGGATAATAGAGTAGTCTTACTAGCAAGTACTAAGATGGACTAAATAAATCTTTTCCTAGTTCCACCATGTGATTATATATTAGATTATATATATATATATATATGTGTGTGTGTGTGTGTGTGTGTGTGTATATATATATATATATATATATATATATATATGTACCATGGATTTACTACCTAGATTTTCCATCAAAGATATTTTATACTACATTTGATAAAGTACTCATATATAGTTACATATAGACTTATATTCACATGCCTAAAGGACATTTTGATATTTTAAATATTATTCACTAACTCTACGTATACCATAGAATCGTATGTTAGAAAGTGGAACGTCCTTAGTTCAAAGTATGAATATCCTTAATTGTTTCTTAAAGTAGATAAGGTTATCTATCACCTACAATGTTTAGAAAGACATGATTGATAATAAACTTATTTTCGATAAGGGAAGCATGACCATGTTGGAATAAGTGACTTTTACTCTAATAAACATATGTTGTTTTGAACTTCCCACAAAGGAGGAAGGAACGTTGTTTTTACGAAAGTTAAGACTCTATCGTTTGATAGAAGTATTTGTATTTTGATCTTTAAGTGGTGATTTGAGCATGATTAGAAATATAGAGTTGGATGATCTTACTAGTTTAGTTTCAAGATTATAATAAATGATTTATGTTTACTTTTGTGAAAAGTCCTACCGCGGAGTCTATGCATGAAAACGTGACACGAAAATCGAGAAAGTTAGAAACATGACACCTAAAGGCGTGGTTAATGAAAAAGCATGTTTTGAAAAAGTTGTTTAGGAAAAAGGAAAGGGTTTGAAAACAGCAATGTGGCCGGACTTGCCCATTGTGTGGTGTATGTGTGTGTGTGTTCCAAAGGGAATCCGGAACGGCGGAACCATTGTGAGGATGTGTGTCTTCCAATGGGAGACCGGAGCGGCGGAACCATTGTGAGGATGTGTGTGTTCCAATGGAATCCGGAGCAGCGGAACCATTGTGAGGTTTGCGGCTTGGTTATCCGTGGAGAGGAGCCAATGCTATTGTGTGCCAATAGGAACCCGGTGCGGCGGAACCATTGTGAGGATACTCGGGAATCTGGAACGGCGGAACCGAGATTGGGTGTGTTGAAAATGATTTTGGAATTGTTGATTTGGTATAAGAAAAATGGTAGCACGGTGTACGATAAGTCGCTAGGAGAAATTCAAAAAATCATTGGCATCTACGATAGTTTGAATATCGAATGTGGATGTGTTATTGTTACTGTATGTTGTACATAATCTATTGTTTGTAAGTTATGGGTTAGCAGATATGTGATTATTCTGTTGAGCTTTCGTAGCTCATGGTGTTACCTTTGGTGACCCTGACATATTATACTTGTGGCGACGCTGGTATAATGTGTCAGACTTTGTAGATGAACAGAGTAAGTCGTACATTTTGGAGGCTTTCGGACCGAGGAGCTGGCAGGGATGGAGGGGTAGGCGGAGCTATAGTTAGGAAAATGTCTAAGGTTGAAAAGTCCTAGTGTGATCGATTCCTTCCTCTAAGGAATTGGAATTCAAAGTCCAGGTGCGATTGAATTCCACTGTCAGGTTCGACCAACTCCGTAGAGGAATTCGATCGCATCTAGCATAATCTTCAAGTCGAGCACACAAATATTGAGAAATTCGATCGCATCTAGCATAATCTTCAAGTCTAGCACACAAATTTTCTGTGGGACTCGATTGCATAAACTCATGAGGTTATTGGATTATTCAGGCTATAAGTGGTACTGTAAACTCTTGGTCCGAGCCTTGTGGTAAAATACTTGTAATTCGTAGTTTTGGCGTAAGATCGAAAATTTTAGTAGTTGAAAATCACCAAAAATCAAATCTAGACAAGTGTTGGCTTCTGAAACCTACGAACCACCATTTAGACCGATAGGTCTTACACTCCAATTAACTGCTCCTTATGGATCGATCTTGGTCAGATCGAGTTATTTTGCAAATGAGTTGAAAGCCCTACGCTTTGGGCTAGACACCCAGAAATATACTATCTTTGGTCGCAAGCACCAACGTACATGCATTCCGACTAATCTCTGAGAAGTAAACATAAGAAATATTGTTCTTTTTCATTATATATCTACTAGTGCATGCCTATACCTAAAGGCACGTCACAACACGTTTTGGTCATACGCTTAGCATTAGGGGAGAGAGTGAGGGAAAGGAATATGCTTGTCCTGTAATGATTTGATCACATTGTTACCTAGGAGAAAGGGATGTGCTGGTCCTGTAGTGATTTGATTAAACAATACCATTCAAATGAAAGAGGAACAAAGTCTATAACAAATAAAGTCCTGATTGGAATACTTTTTAAGATACATATGTTATCCTAGAAAACTTTTAAGAATTTTTAAATTCACTTTGCCATGTCCCAGCATGTCCCCTGGTAATGGATACCTCATGTGGCGTGTCCAAATATGTCTCCACGTGTTCCCGACGTGTCGCGTGTCCTTGCAACGTCGGACCACAAAGTCTATCCAAAGTCAACCAAAACAAAAATTAAGAGAGCTACACAAATGTGAGCATAAATAATTAATTCACGCCCCACTATTTTCACTCTGTCAAACATGCATTTTAATAAACACAAAATGAGCATCTTTGAAAGACAAATAACAAAAGTTGCAGATAAAAAAAAATTACCATCCCCAAATTTGTGGCCATTTAGAACTCAAAAAATCCACACCCCCAGCTTGCAGCTTATATTATAAAGAGAAACTACCTTTTGATGTGTGATACTCAATGAAATGACATTAATGGTTCAGACTTCTGAACCATGACATATAGTTGCAAAAAATCAAAATAGAAAACCCATAAAATTAGAACGAAGAACCAACATAGTATAAAAGTAGGTTGCTATCACTATTTTCTCGAAGATGTTAATATCATTACTTTTAAAAGTGAAGGAAAAGATGGGTAGAAATCACCTAATTTCATTCAATAGTCTTTAGAAATGTCTCAGAAGTACTAAAAAAAAAGTCTCTAAAGTACCAAGGAAAAAAGAACAACTATCAGAGGTCATACTGCTGGACATGAATTTTCTTTTTCCTTCCCTGCAGTAGTTATCTTTTTCTTTCCCTTATTTGCGACTATTCCTTTTTTTTTTTTTTAGCCATTACTTCAACTTTTTGTTTATCCATTCCGACAATAAATAGTAAAATCAATACCAAACTTTTAATGTATAAACCAAGAGCTTGTACTATTACCTCACGCACGCGCATAATGTTTGCTCATTGTGGATCACAACACTAGTATTTCTTTCTCAAAGAACTTGAACCTCTATATACAAAGTCAATAGAAAGGAAAAAATTGTTTAGGTAAGAGGTTGTAGATGATAAAAAATGAATAACTGTAAGAGGTCATACCACAGGATATGAATTTTCTTTTCCCTTTTTTGCGGTGGTTAGCTTTTTCTTTCCCTTATCCATGACTATTCTCTTTTATTTTTCCTTAGCCATTGCTTCAGCCTTTCGTAAAAAAAAAATCTATATAATTAAACCAAGAGGCCATGACATGAAGAATTGGCTATACACAGACCATGACATGAAGAACCCATATTCTACCAATCCTAATAATCAAGATCCAAAAACTAAACTATAGAATTTGGAAGCGACAGCCGCCATCAATTTTTAAAGTTCGAAACTGAACAAAATCCAAGTTGAAAAACTTCATAGGCCATGTTTAGGCAATCAGAGTTTGGAAATCAAACTCCCAAACAAAGGCCGTGTGTTAGAAGTAGTAAATCAAATTCCAAAGCAGAGGCAATTAAAAAGTCGTGCAACAGGTCTAGAACCAAATAAATTCAACCCAAACCAAGTATATAACCAAACAACAACAATGAAAACTTCAACAAACCAGATAACAGGCCGCATTATTTTTTCTGCTGGAAAACCCTAGGATGAGGGGAGTGATGTGAAATTTTAATGTACTCACAAGCGCACGAATCGTACCAAAGTATAGTAATGCAAGAGCGAGGTCGAACCCACAGGGACTTGTGATTTTTTATAGGAAAACTAAATAACTTAAATCGATTATACCCTAACCTAGTTGACAAAAGTGCGATTGGTTTTTAAACTAAAGATTAAGTAAATAATGATAGAAGAAAACAATTAAACTAGTACGACAAGGTAGTGAAGATTACGGTTGAGAAAAGGAACTAAGGTGTCGGATTCCACACCCACAAATATTTATCAACTAATTTTAAGCAATGATTTTTCCTTTTATTTCTGCACAATGATTTAAAAGCTAATCTTAATCATCATGGATAATATGTCTTTAAGCCTTTTTTATTTATATCGGAAATATGTTCCTCCTCTGCTTTAAGGTTTAAGCCAAAATCATCAACTGTATCCGTATAAACAAATCACAGTAGATATCCCGTACTTAAATATTAACTCTGATAAACCAAGCAATTCGATTAATAGGGTGATATCAAATCATGGAAAAAACCCATTCCGATTGAATCCATATCCGAGTTTCAACCAAATTAATTAATGAGATCAGAACAATAAACAATGAAAGCACGTAGGAAAAATAATATACATAAAAGCAATCAATAAACTTTATGGGAGTTTCATCCTCAACCCTAGTTCAGGAGTTTAGCTGCTCATGGAGTACAAAAACATGATCATATAATAATAGAACTCCATAGAACAAAACTTACGAAAAGAAAATAAATACTGTAATTCTTTCTCCTTTTTCTTCCTTCCGCCAAGATGATGATGCTGCTGCCGCTAAGACCAAAGGGAAAGGAGGGAGGAGGGAGGGGGGGAAGGGGGAGGGGGAAAAAAAAGAGGGGAGGAGGAAGAAGGGAAGAGAAGGAGAGAGAGGGAAAAAAAAAAAAAGAAGAAAAGAAGTGGGGAGAGGGGGGAGGGGGAAGGAGAAGAAGAGGGAGGAGAGGAGAGAAGAGGAAAAGAGGGGGGAGAGAAGGAGGAGGGAAGGGAGGGGGAAAAAAGGGGAGGAAGGAGGGGAGGGAGGAGAGGGAAGGAAAAGAAGAGAANNNNGATGGCTCCGTGGTTCATTTGCCCCAGTCCAAGCTACGCGCTAGTTTGAGACTCTTTCTAAGGATCTTTCCCCGATCTTGGGACCAACCTTATTTAACGGTGGGGTTCTCTTCCTCTTCTGGTTATATCACAAATACTTCCCCTTATATATTGGCGTGGAGCTTTAAGATGATGGATTGGGCCGTGTTGGGTTGATTTCTCATCAACTTCCCTAGGCTTCACCCATCAGGGGGGGGTGGGTTTTTGGGTGGGGGGAGGGGGGGGGGGGGGGACGGAAGAAACCAGTCTATGCTTTTTAAAATTGGGTTGCCTTTGATTTGTTTCGTTTTGGTGTTTGGAGTAGTTTCAGGGGCAGTTTTTTATATTAGAAGGAAGAGGAAGTTTGCTGAAGTTCTTGAAGATTGGGAACTTGACTATGGGCCTCATAGGTTCAAGTACAAGGACTTGTATATTGCCACCAAAGGGTTTGGGGAAAAGGGGCTCTTGGGTAGTGGGGGATTTGGTAGGGTTTATAGAGGAATACTCCCCACTTCCGAAATTGAGATTGCCGTCAAGAGGGTATCTCATGAATCCAGACAAGGAATGAGGGAGTTCGTCGCGGAAATAGTTAGTGTTGGCCGTATGCGCCACCGGAATCTAGTACAACTCCTTGGTTATTGCCGCCGGAAAGGGGAGCTCCTTTTGGTATATGAATACATGCCTAATGGCAGTCTAGACAAGTTCCTCTATGACCAACCGAGCTTCACCCTCAGTTGGCAAGAAAGATTTCGAGTTATTAAAGGAGTGGCATCTGGCCTTTTTTATTTGCACGAAGAATGGGAGCAAGTTGTTGTACATAGAGATGTTAAGGCGAGTAATGTTTTGTTAGATGGTGAAATGAACGGAAGATTGGGTGATTTTGGGCTAGCTAGATTGTATGATCGCGGAACTGATCCACAGTCCACTCTCGTGGCTGGAACACTAGGGTATCTTGCGCCGGAGCACATTAGAATCGGAAAGGCCACAACGAGCACCGATGTGTATGCTTTTGGTGCCTTTTTGCTTGAAGTGGCATGTGGAAGGAGGCCCATTGATCCACGAGCAGCAGTGGAGAACTTAGTTTTGGTGGATTGGGTGTTTTCTTTTTGGCGCGGAGGGGAAATTTTGCAAACGGTTGATCCCAAATTGGGTAGTCAGTATGTGGCGGAGGAAGTAGAGTTGGTTTTGAAGTTGGGATTGTGGTGTTCACACTCTCAGCCGGTCGCAAGGCCAAGTATGAGGCAAGTTGTGCAGTATTTGGAGGGAGATATTCCTCTTCCGGAGTTAAAATTGATGGGTTATTCTGCCACGGGTCTAATGTTTGCTCACCGCGAAGGGTTTGATGAGCAATCGTCTTTTGTTGCAGAGTCCCTTCTCTCTGGAGGCAGATGATGCTACTATACTTTGTTTTCATAACTTTTTGGATGGGTAATGTAATTGGTGAACCATATTGGGTAATATGTTTTTCTACTTTTGGCATAAGCTTGTCTTCTATGTATATCTGTATAACAAAAAAATTGTATGATACTCTTAATCAAAAGTATCCCAATGTTTCAGGGCCCTTTCATATTTATTTGTTTGTTGAAATTCTTGCTCATTACCACCAAACTGAGGCAAAAATATGATTGTTTTCGGTTCTCCATTCCACAATAATAAGCTTTTGTGATATATACTACTAGTGCTTGTCTGTGTCTATGGCACTACCCACTCTTTGATGGCATTTTTGTAATATATTTATAAGAGTGTAGGTGTTTTTGTAAGAGAGTTGGAGAGCACACATTAGCCATTGGATCAAATGAATCTTAGTCCTTCTTTCAACTTGTGTTTGTGTGGTCCCCACACCCTTGTGTTTTATTAGGTAGATAGCTCATTGTAACCGCTGCTGCTTTGCGATTTTCATTAGCCATTCCAAGCAGGTATTGAGTGCAGTTCTCTGTTGCATAATGTAATAGATATCTATAGCTCATTATGATACATGGGATTGATTTGGCTCCACAATGCATCTATTGTCCAACAACTGACTTCACTTCTAACAAGATGAATGTTGGAGAACTTCCATTTCAGTGCAGACACTGAAAGAAGCTTAAAAAGAGTAAAAAATCATCTGTAAAAAGTCTATGAGAACATAACATACTTGAGTTATGCTAACTATTGTTTTAGGCTCTTCTAGAGCCCTTCTGTTATATATGTCTCTATAACAGTATCAGTTAGCCCCACCAGGACGAGGGCGTTGCTGCCTGCCTTCTTCCACCGGGAAGGGCTTGGAGCTCGATTTGAAGACTTTGAGAAGTTGAAGAGAAAGTGTGGCCCTCAACTTTGACAGGTCTAAGGTCTTTCCTTCTCCTTGTTCTCTTCTTGTCGTCAAAACAAAGCCCACAGGTAGCGGGCCATCGACCGGCGTAGCTGTAGCGGTCTTGGTCTGCTCAGCCTTCTTGTAAACCAATACTGATAGTAACCCTTTTGAATTTTCCAACCAAACAAAAGAAAAAAAAATACTCCATTGGTCTCTTGAATCATTTAACAATTTTCATATGACAATGCTATGCTCTCAAATTTTCCATTGATCTTCTGAAGGAAAAATACTCAAGCTGTTCATCTTGCATTAATCTAACATTGGCCTTACTAAACTAGCCATGGATCAGCTAATGGTAGAAGAATTTCGACAAGCATTTTTTTTTATCGCAAGTGAATTTAGATTCTTAGAAAGTCAACACTTTGAGTACCATGTACGTCAATACTGATTTATTCAAGTGCCCGAAAATCTTATACTGCTTTATTCATATCAGAGACTGGATTGGATTCACCAAGGCTTATTATGTGCTTCAATAACACCACAGAACGACGTGAAAACTTTTGGCCCAAGTTTTCCCATCTCAAATTTCCGACTTTAATTTCTATTTGGATGAATGTAGATTTTCTTTTCAGAAGAACGGCTTCACAATATTTGCCCACCATTAAGTAACAGTGCATATATAAGTATATAAACAAAATAAGGTATTGCTGCATATAGATTTCTGATTTTGAAACACTTTTTCAAGCTTAACTCTGTTGCTAACATGCGAGCATTGGTACTATGAGTGCAAAAGTCGTTAGAACTAGAATTGGTGGGGTGCAACAAGTGAAGGCTGTAGTGCAAAGCCAAAGGCAACGCTCGAAAACCCAGCAGCAAGCTACTGTGAAGGGCTCTCCCCCTCTAAATATTAATTTAATACCATGTGAGCTGATGGCCTACTTATTCAGATGTTAGACTGATAAGAACATATACTACCCTTGATCTTAGCCAAAAGGCCAAGAAAGGTATGATTTTGTACTGTAATAGGCTACCCGTTTTAAAGCCCAACTTGCCAGTCCTCTTTCTGTAACTTACTCAATGTGGGAATAACAGCAAACAGAACAACCGTTGGCTTTCTTCACTCGGATCTCACCCCAACGATTTGGCGCAGTTGTACCCGTCTTCGATGGAAAAGGCATTTCGCACCCGTTCGTCTGTACTCTGTTGCAAAAGGCATTTTAGCACTCGGTGTCGGTAGCGAAAGCCTTCCTTTTAGAGGCATATGATCCTTGTAGGCTGTAGCAATAGAATTAGTAAACACCTTGCAAATATTGTCCACCACCTGACTTGAGTCACTTGACTTCTAATTGACCACAGTTGAAGTTGTAAAACCTCCATTCGAGTGTACCTACAAAAAGAAGTTAAAAAAGAGCCAATAATCATCTGCAAAAGGTTCGATCCTCTTATATTTTCCTAGCAAATAAAAAGAATTACCAATTTACTTCTTGTATACAACGATCTCTTGTATGATTTCATCGATTTTCATATGCTAATGCTCTCCTGCCAAATTTTTCACTTAAGTTTTCTTTGCCATGCTATCAATACTCTGTAAAATGCCAGTGATCTTGGCTTTCTTACACTACACATGTTTTCTTTTGAACTGCAAAAGAACTAACAGTAAAATAAGTTCAGTTCTGCTGCTTTATTATATGCAATTTTGAGCTATTTAACCCTTCGCGTCGGTATCAAGTACACCTCGTTGAGAGAGAGATGGTAATTTTGGATTTTTCACAAAACACCCTGTGTTTGAGATGAGAGGACCAGTGACCACAAGGCATGTGTCCAGTACCGGCTGGCACACTCCCTTCGATCACTCTCAAGGGTCCAATCAATGCTTGAGACTTGCACACTCTGTCATTGTTGTTTCTTTTTCGGTTGTATGGGAAACTTCGACCAGAGAAAGAGAACCTTCCTTCACAAACGCCACGGAATGGACGGTGAGCCCTCAGCCTGGTTATATAAAGGAAGTATTTCTCTCGTGAGAAATCAACGTGGTATTGGTTTAACTGTTTAAAACACTGCAGTGGTGAGAACTGAGAAGTCCCATGTGAACAAAACAACATTGCTTGATTGTGTATATTTACTGGTGTTTCATTCTTGTAATTGGTGAACATTAAAGGTTGTGTGTCTTGAGTAACTATCGGTATAAATCAGGAAATGCTCATAATATTTTCGCTTTTCTTTTTTCTTTTTTCTTCTTTTGTGCGAGATAAGTGATTCTTGAAAATCCAAAAAAAAGACGCAGATATGTAGGCTGTAGACAATGAAGCACGGATAGGTTACTCTATGAGTAACTGGTACTAATACCGGAACAACACAGGTACGTATCTATTGAGGCAAGAAACATACACAGTGAAGATGAAGCACCCCTGATACTAATACCAGAACAACATGTGTCAATTAAGGCAAGGATCATACACAGTGAAGATGAAGCAACTCTGATTTTAATTCGCTTTGTCTCTAGATAGATACTATAGAGTTTAATACTTAAATGCCAATCCATATCAGTTTCATGTGCCTTTATTTAGGTTTTTGGATAATGCTATATGGGCTGTTTGTGGTCCTATATAGAGCATAGACTAGCTAATTGGGCTTTGGTGAATGGTGGTCTGTCTATGTTGCTGTGGACTCATAAATTCTGGTTGAAGCTCTTCCCTTCTTAAAAATTAGGAAACCAAAGAAATATGTGATATACATACATTATTTAGAAGCTTGTGGAGATCTACTGACAGAGTGGGTAAATTTTTAGTTTGAAAATTCCCCTAACAAAATAATTATGGAGCCACCAATGGATTGTGAGCTTTTCATTTTCCATGTTATCTTGCCGAGTCTATGTATCTCAATTTTTGGAATATCTAATTTTCTTTTGAACAACAAAGAGAATTTTGCTTCGTTTTCAGAACTATAAATTATTGTCAAGGCAGGATTATATCTCAACCGAACTTCATCCCAAAATTTGCTTCATTCTCAGAATTCTTGGCGGGGCTAATGCCTAATAGTACTTCATCATTTGGCCTGGGATGATATATACAGCGTACTCAAGCTTTTTTTTAGTTATGTATCAAGGTCAGCTGATAAGCACCAAATATTGTATATTGTTTATTGTTGAATATCTTAGATGATGTTGTGGGTGAGATATGTTTATTTTGATTTCAGGTAATCGACACTCAACTTTGGCTCGACTACTAGCGCGCCCAGAAATGAAGCTGACATTGTCATCTGAAAATCCAAGTCGAAGCCCGATAAAAATGAATAACATTGCAGAACGCCAATAAAAATGAATCTGGAGCATCGCAGAACACCGAGTATGCATAACATTGCACGACAGCTGGGTCACGTGGGACCCTTGTACGTACAGAAATGGAATGGAAATGGCGTCCTGGGTGTAGATAAAGTCATTGAACAAGAGTTGGAAGGAAAATGTCGAAGGTTGAAAAGTCCTAGTGTGATCGATTCCTTCCTCTAAGGAATTGGAATTATAAGTCCAGGTGCGATTGAATTCCGCTGTCAGGTTCGACCAACTCCGTAGAGGAATTCGATCGCATCTAGCATAATCTTTAAGTCGAGCACACAAATTTTCTGTGGGACTCGATTGCGTAAACTCGTGAGGTTATTGGATTATTTAGGCTATAAGTGGTACTGTAAACTCTTGGTCCGAGCCTTGTGGTAAAATACTTGTAATTTGTAGTTTTGGCGTAAGATAGAAAATCTTAGTAGTTGAAAATCACAAAAAATCAAATCTATACAAGTGTTGGCTTCCGAAACTTATGAACCACCATTTAGACCGATAGGTCTTACACTCAAATTAACTGCTCCTTGTGGATCGATCTTGGTCAGACCGAGTTATTTTGCAAATGAGTTGAAAGCCCTATGCTTCGGGCTAGACACCCAGAAATACTATCTTTGGTCGCAAGCACCAACGTACATGCATTTCGACTAATCTCTAAGAAGTAAACATAAGAAGTAATGTTCTTTTTCATTATATATCTACTAGTGCATGCCCGTACCTGAAGGCACGTCACAACACATTTTGGTCATACGCTTGGCATTAGGGGAGAGAGTGAGGGAAAGGAATGTGCTTGTTCTGTAATGATTTGATCACATTGTTACCTAGGGGAAAAGGATGTGTTGGTCCTGTAGTGATTTGATCAAACAATATCATTCAAACGAAAGAGGAACAAAGTTCATAACAAATAAACTCGTAATTGGAATACTTTTTAAGATACATATGTTATCCTCGAAAACTTTTAAGAAATTTTAAATTCACTTTGCCATGTCCCAACATGTCCCCTAGTAATGGATACCTCATGTGACATGTCCAAACATGTCTCCACGTTTCCCGACGTGTCGCGTGTCCTTGCAATGTCGGACCACAAAGTCTATCCAAAGTCAACCAAAACAAAAATTAAGAGAGCTACACAAAAGTGAGCATAAATAATTAATTCACTCCCCACTATTTTCACTCTGTCAAACATGCATTTTAATAAACACAAAGTGAGCATCTTTGAAAGACAAATAACAAAAGTTGTAAGTAAAAAAAATTACCATCCTCAAATTTGTGGCCATTTAGAACTCAAAAAATCCACACCCCCAGCTTGCATCTTATATATATATTATAAAGAGAAACTACCTTCTGATGTGTGATACTCAATGAAATGACATTAATGGTTCAGACTTCATAACCACAATAGTTGTAAAAAGTCAAAATAGAAAACCCATAAAATTAGAAAGAAGAATCAACATAATATAAAAGTAGGTTGCGATCACTGTTTTCTCGAAGATGTTAATATCATTACTTTTAAAAGTGAAGGAAAAGATGGGTAGAAATCACCTAATTTCATTCAATAGTCTTTAGAAATGTCTCAGAAGTACCCAAAAAAAAAAAAAGTCTCTGAAGTACCAAGGAAAAAAGAACAACTATCAGAGGTCATATTGCTGGACATGAATTTTCTTTTCCCTTCCTTGCAGTGGTTATCTTTTTCTTTCCCTTATCTGCGACTGTTTCTTTTCTTTCTTTTTTTTTTTTTTCCATAGCCATTACTTCAACTTTTTGTTTATCCATTCCGACAATAAAGAGAAAAATCAATACCAAACTTTTAATGTATAAACCAAGAGCTTGTAGTATTACCTGACGCAAGCGCATAATATTTTGCTCATTGTGGATCACAACACCATTATTTCTTTCTCGAAGAACTTGAACCTATATGTACAAAGTCAATAGAAAGGAAAAAATTGTTTAGGTAAGAGGTTGTAGATGATAAAAAAAGAATAACCGTAAGAGGTCATACCACTGGATATGAATTTTCTTTTCCCTTCCCTGCGGTGGTTAGCTTTTTCTTTCCCTTATCCATGACTGTTCTCTTTCGTTTTTCCTTAGCCATTGCTTCAGCCTTTCGTAAAAAAAAATTTGTATAATTAAACCAAGAGGCCATGACATGAAGAATTGGCTATACACAAACCATGACATGAAGAACCCATATTCTACCAATCCTAATAATCGAGATCCAAAAACTAAACTGTAGAATTTGGAAGTGACAGCCGCCATCAGTTTTCAAAGTTTGAAACCGAACAAAATCCAAGTTGAAAAACTTCATAGGCCATGTTTAGGCAATCAGAGTTTGGAAATCAAACTCTCAAATAAAGGCAGTGTATTAGCAGTAGTAAATCAAATTCCCAAGCAAAGGCAATTAAAAAGTCGTGTAACACGTCTAGAACCAAATTAATTCAACCCAAACAAAGTATATAACCAAACAACAGCAATGAAAACTTCAACAAACCAAATAACAGGCCGCATTATTTCTTCTGCTGAAAACCCTAGGATGAGGGGAGTCTTACCGGAGAGGGAGAATCAAATCAATTTGTTTGTGGGCATGTTTTTTTTTTTAATTTTATCTGAGCACTGAGCTCTTCTATGCACCAAGGAGTGGGTTTTTTGGAGAGAGAGAGGGGGGAGGGAGAGAGGGAGGGAGAGATAGAGAGAAGAGAAGAAAGGAAACGCGATGGAGAAGAGGAAAACCGCTGGGTAGACAGGTGTGAGAAATAGTTTGGAATCAATGATTCAATCCAACGGCCGTAACTTATTAAAAGTGTGATCCGACGGTTGGAGGGTTGCTCATGTTTGTATGAGTAGACATATTAAAGACCGCTTGATTTTATAATATAGATGAATTTTACTTTCTAGCTTCTAAAAAAAATAGCATTTACATTAATCTGAGTGTTCATGGTGTAGTGATCCGACATCATAATCTTCAATAATCTGACTTTTTCAGACTGATATTCACAACATGTTAGATGGATAAAATTGTCTGCAAACGACTGTTGATGGGCAACAACAATGAGCATTAACTAGAAGATGCATAGCTATGCCGGTCATTCGACTCGCATCCAAATCAAGTTGAATAGATTGATAGGAACTGAGCAACAACTTTTGAATGTTTGGTATTAGTGAAGTTTAACCTAATTTTGGCTCTGTCTTTTTCTCCTCTCTCTTCCATGTTTTTTTTTAATTCCAAAATAGTGAAGATTATTATACTAATAATAGTCCAACTGCACTTAGGCTATCCACAATGACATAATAAAAAATGAATAATCAAAAGTTAATGTGAGATTGTTAAGGTTAACAATGTAGATATTCACAATGATATAATCAAAATTGGTTATTTAAAAACTTGCCATATCACATTTTTGAACTACAAAAAACTAAAAACTGTGAACATAGAAACTAATTTTATTAAAAATAGTTTTGAAACTAATAAAAACTATTTATTAGAAATAGAAAATAATTATTGAAATTTTTCAAAAAAAAGTAGTTTTTTTTTTAAAAACGTTTTGGGGAAACTAAGTTATAGAAAAAATAGTTTTTATATAAGAAAAGCTTTTTGAAAAAAATAGTTTTAAAAACAAAACAGTTTTTCAAAAAAAGAATTGGAGTTGGTTTTGCCTGACGGCAGTGAGGCAGGCAGTGGACGGTTGGCATTTTGGTCAGCTGTTTGCATTGTCGAGATTGTCGGCGTTGTGTGGTGGCGTTGGCGGCGGCTAGCTCCAGATTATTGTTGTTAGGGTTCTGTTGGAGCTTTACTTGTGTGTGCTTGTCCCTTATATTCGGGCTTTTTGCCCTTTAGATGTTTGATAATTAATACCCACTAATAATATTTTCAATATTAACAAATGTTTTCAGCATGTTCTTGGTTGGTATTAATTATCAAAACACATCTTGGGCCCTTTAGGTGTTTGAAGCTTAGGGAAAATGACGGTTAATGACGTATTTTGATAATTAATACCCACTAAGGACATTTTCAGCATTAACAAATATTCTCAGCATGTCCTTAGCGGGTATTAATTATCAAAACACGTCTTGTGCCGTCATTTTCGCTTGAGAGTTATTGTTTGGGTTTATCTCATATTATCTAGGCTTTTAGACCTTTAGGTGTTTGGGCAGCGTCTCATATGTTGTATGAGCCTGTCCATTTGGGTGTTTACTTGGTTGGCATCTTGTCAATCAAGGGATTAAGTCTCAAACTGGGCACATTTTGTTATCGTTCTCCTTGTTCTTTTAGTCTTTGTAACATTTCCAAAGATTTATAAAATTTCTTTTGTTTTATTAAAAAAAATTCTTCTTCATAAGAATTGAATTCATAATTTCATTGCACATAAGTGCAGCTATATAACTGTTGGATCACCATTCAAGTACTCCGACTTGTAGTATGAAAGTTTAAAGTGGCGAAAAATTATGTCAGCTAACCATGGGTGTTATACCTAGAACTTAAGACCAAATTACCTTATCCATTAATTCTTTCATCTCAGTTAGATCAACTTTTTTCTTTCGTGGAGATTAGAACACTACAAAAAAAAAAAAAAATTGATTTTCGATCTGGGCATCTGTAAAATGCCACAAAAGGGCCAACAAACGCCGGTAAAGGTTTTTGTGGCATTTCTTCAAACGTTGGGGATGCTGATGTCGTTGTATGTTTAAGGCATCTAAAATGCGCCAGAAAAGTAGCCTTTTTCAAAAAAAGCAGGTAAAAATCATCTTTAGTGGCGTTTTTAGGAACACCGGCTATACTAGTGTCAGATTTTCTTGTATAGTGGAATGATGTTCTTCATTACTCATTAGCTCTAGTTTGAAACTTTCTCCAAACAACCGTCAACTACAAGCCAAACATTTTGAATTTTGGGATCATTAGGGAGCTTGTCCGGTCGTTAACTTTAGAGGCTCTGGACCTCGTCAACGTGTGTACATGCAAGTGTCCCGAACATCCGTTTATTGGAAAGGAAAAAATAAAAAACAAAAAAAGTCATGGGTGCTGCCTTCCTAGATATTCAATAAGAAGACTCGAGAGAGAGCGAGAACTTTCTAGAGAGAGAAAGGGAGCCCCATGGTGGGTTCCCCTCCGCTCCACTTCCTTTCTTCCCTTCCTCACTCCTCCGCCCTATCTCCCCTCCCTCTTCCTTCATCTTGTTCCCTCCGTCCCCCTCCTGTCCAGTTCTCTCTCTCCTCTTTTCTCCCCTCTCTCCCGCAGTCTCTTCCTCCATGGTTGAGGGTTGAGAGCGTTCTCCTCTTACCATGAATTTTGAACTCAGGAGCCAAATCTAGTTTGCTGGATCTAGGTCTTTAGAGCCAGCTCAGCGGCGACAATGGCGACGTCCAGCAGTGGCTTCTCCGGCGGGCATGTGCTCAATTGGTGAGGCGGGTCTATCTCGAGAGCTGCTCTTTCCATACCTGGCCTCTCCCTTGACCACTCTCTCACGAGTGTGATCGATGGGTTCGGCTTCGGCACCTTGGTTCCTGGCGGCTTTTTGTTTGTTATTTTTATTTTTATTTTTGTTGTTTTGGTTTGTTGTTCTTGTAATTTGGACAGATAGTGTCTTTATATATATATATGAGATATGTTTCTGCCTTGATAAAAATAAAAAATAAAAAATTTGATTGGATTGGTGGTGGGGTAACTGGTAGAATAACAAACACAGTGCAGTGAATGGGGAGATTAATCAAAGTCCAGAATATGAGGTGCTAATAAGATTGACAAATCAATAACAGGGACCATGAAAGCGATATTTTGGCCTCTGTCATATTTTTTTTGACCTAGGGATCTTCCCTCGATTGAATATAAATAAAACAAAAATATTCTTTGACTTTGAACATTTTTTTCCCTGTTCTGTAAGCAAATGTTATTGAACCACCAAAAGCACAAAAAACAACAAAAGAACAAAAGGGCAGGGGCATTCGCTAGAAACAACAAAAGCAACAAAGCCTATAACTGGCCTAACAAAACTAGGCAAAATGTACAGAATTGTTAAGAGCAAAAATACTAAAGTCCAATAATCAAGTATCACAAATCTAACGATTTTGAGCAGAGAATTTAATGAAAGACCGAAAATTTGCTTTAGCTCTAGTCGAGTTGAAAACTTTTGAAGTCCAAGAACCAAGCATCACAATTCTGACTTATTGATCCATTTATCTTCATATGCTAATAAGGCTTTGTTAGTGGTCCCCTTTTTGGCCTCGTTTACTTGGAAGGGGGAAAAAAGAACGAATATATTTGTGCACATATCTTTTTGAAACAAAACCTAAACATGCTAATTCACAATTCATCCAATATTGTAAATATTTAGTGCGACTAGTCCCGTTTTATATTGTTTTAACTTGCGTTTATTTAGCTTTTATTCGATATTACTCGTAAGGTAGTTTGTTTAGTGTTATAGGTAAAACGTCCTAATAAGACACATTTCGACGCCTTGGATGACCCAAGTGTTTCCAAGTACCCGAAGACCCTGTCAGCCCCTTAAAATCAGTTTAGGTATGGAAAAATGGCTTTCCGGAGAAGTATCAATTTTTTAGATTAAAAATGACGGTAATTGATCCTTGAGTTTTTCTAAGAGTAATTACAAAGTTGCAAGATTTTATTTGAAGAGCAATGTTATGTTTTGAACCATTTCCTCCAGAGAAAAATGTTCAGTTTTCCATTTTACACTAAAAGTGAGAGGTTGACATTTTAATTTAATTGGAATCTTCAAATTCTGGTAATGCCATTGTTTCCAAACGGGGGTACTTTCTTATTTTCATTAAATAAATTAAAGTAAAGAAAGATTTAAAATGTAATCTTTACTTAAGTTTAGGGAATGAAAATAAGATGCTGAGATGCTGTGGAAGTTGCTGGAAGCCGTCGGGTGCCAAGTTTTTAAGGCTGGCCTGAAGACTGGAGATAACCTCCTGGTATCGATACGGCATTAATCTGTATCGATGCAAATTAGCTTCGAGGGAAGGCAGGTTATATTGTATTGATACGGCCTTAATTCGTATCGATACGGAAGCACTACGGGGAAATGATCCTTTTCAATTTAGCAGCGTGGTATCGATACTTTGCTTAATCCGTATCGATACCACGAGCCTTCGACCAGATATTTGCTGCTTTTTGGACCTTCCATTTATAGAATAGTTGCTACTTTTGGTATGTTTTTAGGATATTTTATAGAGAGGGATTTGTTTGTATAAATAGGTTGGAAGTCTTTCTCTCTCACTTATGTAATTTTAGGCTTAAGTTTCTAGTTTTCTCTCTAGGTTTTCCATTGTTAGTCTTTTAAGCTTTTCAAGTTATTTCCTCAAGAACTCAAGTAAGTATTTATCTTATGTTAATTTCTCGTTTATTAATGTTGTAGCTACGCTTTGGATCTTTGCATAAATCAAGTTTATTTTCGTTTTCTTCGGTTAAATCTTTTACTCAATTTTCTTACCATGTCTAGTCCTTTTAGCTATGTGTGAATAGTTTCTTGGGTAAGTCTCGGGGTAATCTTTCCCCATGACTTGGGTGGTTATTTGGTTCTCAAACCTTCGGGCTTAAAATCATGATTTTCGAAAATGGATTAATCTAGCCATTTTCGTCTAAGCGAGGGATGTTAACTCCTTGGTATGTTGTTTAGTCAAGCAATCTTGGCAAGCGGGATATTGAGGGCTCGTGGCCTCCTACGTGTCAGATACATTAGCAAAAATAGGTTAGTTTAGTTCTGTTTAATCACATCTTTTGATAAACGTAGTCATTAAAGTTAAATCTTCCGAGGCGTGAGAACGCGGTTATGTCTCTCGCTTGAGTTATATTGAGAACCGGTAACGGCTTTCGTCAAGGGATAGACGATCCCTAGACTTGTCTCTTTTAGTTTATAAAGCTCATTTCTAGTCTTTTTACTTAGCATTTCCACTATTTAAAGTAAAACTAAGTTGGTTGTCTTAAACGCCGAAATCCACCGTATAAAACCTACAATCTGTAGACACCCTATCCCGGACTATCCGGATTATCTTGTTTACGGTCTTTTGTTACCCCAATGATGATTAAAGGTCGAAAACATTCTGAGGTCGATGGAAGGTCTTGAACTTTGAGCATTGGACATTCCCTATTCACACTCTTTCAAAATCCCTTCAAAAACCCTTCGAGCCAGATGACCCCAGCAAAAGCCTACCAGCATACGCCAGTGTCCTCTTGGCGTGCGCCAGTAAACTGCCACGTGTCGGTCATCGACCGTTGACTCAGTTTGACTGGCGCACGCAAGTCTAACTATGGCGCACGCTAGTCAAAGCCAATCAAATCACTACTTTTTTGTCACGCGCTCGAGACTTTTGCGGCTCCCCAAGTACAGGGAACAGTTCCCCTGATGATTATATTCGTCTGGGCCGTCCCCCTCTCTCTCCTACACACCCCATCAACAAGTCCCATGCATTTAATGCATGGGAGGTTCCTTTCTAACCTAACCACACTCCTAACCCAACTGATCACAGCCTCTCCTCAGTCACATTGTGGCTATAAATACCCCTCTTGCATTCATTTGCAAGGGGTTACTTCCTTTAAGAGCATTCAAGGCCATCCCCCATCTCTTGTTGTTCTCCTTGCTTCTCCTCTCTTCTTCCATTGAAGGAGCAAGCAAGAAACCTCTCATATACCTCACTGTTGTCATTTCACTATATAGTCTCCATCTTCAACCTCAAAGCACAAAACCATCCATTAACCTCCAACCAAAGGTATACCACTTTTGTGTGGCTTTCTGTTTTCGATCCTTGAGGGGAACCAGAAAGGTCTAGGCTAGTAACCAATACTAGTCTTGGCCTTAGACTGGTAGAATAAAACAATCGTGCAAGACGAACAATGGCGCACGCTAGTACCTATAAGCCGTACGCCAGTAATGGCTGTACGCGCACTACTGGCGTGGGGACAATTGATCGTCTTTTTTTTTTTACTTGTTTATACTTCAATCATCACCTTAGCATGCTAATAATCAGTTTTGTAGTGTTCTGTATCCTAGAACTACTTAGCTGTAGTTTTTAATGTCTGCTTCTTACTTATTTTAGAGGGCCTCTAGGATCCCTCTGGTCATGTTCCAGAGCCCAGATAATGCAAAGCCAAGCACTGACCAAACGGTAAAGCTGGCGTACGATTTTCTACGACTGGCGTACGGCAGTGTTACCAGGTTCCAGTGGCTGGCCCTTGTATTTAGCTTAAGTCTTGGCCTCTTTTTACCTCCCTACACTGTTTATGGGGTTTTCTGTCCTTTTTCAGGGCTTCCAGCCATTTTATCTGTCTGTAATCTGTACATATGCTATTGCTAAACTGCGTGGTTTGTCCTGGGTGTGCACTGGTCCATTCCAGAGCCCGGAGGGTTGCAAACAAAGACTGTGAGTGCAAAGGAGTGGTGTACGCCAGTCCTGATGTGGCATGCGCAGGTTGTATCGATATGCAGTGGCCTGGCCAGTGCATATCAGCGTGTAGCCTCTCACCTCTTTGAAAGACAGCGTACTCCATTTTGCTCAAGCTGATCTCAGTGCTTGTTCTCAATCTATGTTCTTTTATCAATTCAAGCAAATCATCATCCATAAACATTTTGTCACATAACTGCAACCTGTTACAGTCTTAATCCCCATTAACTGTTCCCCCGCCCTAGTTGGCTAAAAAATGATCAAATGAGAGAAAAATGCAAAAGTTTATACAAAATGCCTGAGTAGAGACCGATCTCCAGATTGGGCGAGAGGGGTGCCATAAAACCCTTCCCCTCTCGTAACCTAGCTCCCGAATCTCAGATATCGAAGGTGACGACGGACCAGTCTACGCCTCTTCAAAAATCAAACAAACGTAGCAAACGTTTTCGAGTTCGGTTCTTTGGGTGTTTTCACCGCTAAAACTCCAGTGGCGACTCTAAATCGAAGCGTCTCGCCGCGCTTTTCCAAGAGGGCCGCACCCAATTTTGATTAACAAAATCTGAAATTTTGGGGCGTGTGCCCACAGTGGCGACTCTGTTGGGTACTCATTGCAGTGATTAATATTTGGCAATTAATACATAAATGAACAATTTTCAAAAAGTCTGTCAAAAGAGTACGCTTCGCGCTGCTGAAGAACAGAATGGTAACGTAACAGGATCTCAGCATCCAACCAATCCGAATTGGGGCTTTTACTATTGTTCACTCATGTAATTTTCTCCAAGTATTGATTAATAAAAGTGGGCCAAACTCAAAAAGGCATTTTCAAAACTCTACGTTTCTCTCTCACTCGATCATTCTTTAGCATTCTTCATTTGCATCGATGTTGGCTAGCCCCGTTGAGGTGTTTTGGGTAACCGGCATAGTTTACTGGAGCACGGGGTCCTTGCACGCCCAACAACCTTGGACGTTGATGAGTCGTAATACCGTTCGACCATTGCTTTGCTACACGCGTTGCAGTGGGAGGTATACCGCGGCTCTAATCAGAGAAACCCCCTTAAACCAAAACCGGCGACATGCGTACAAAACACTAGAACCTTTCAACCTAGGACAAGAACCTACAGGGTAGGATTTCTTGCATTTAACCCCCATAAACTGTCTATGTGTTACTGCTTTCCGTATCGCATGCCTGTACATACATTCATGCCGATCTGCATAGGAGCATGCTAGGGCGGCTTTTAGGTTGTCTCTTGTCGAGTCCATCTTATGTCCGCTAGGATGTTGCCATGGACCGATGACGAGTCGTGCATCTTGATGTTGCATGTTATAAACTTTCAAATCCTTTAATCAAAGACACTTCGGGAAATCAAAACTTTCTAAGCCTTTGTTTAAAATCCAAATCAAACTTTCAAAAAGTGAAACTAGGAGCAACGGAGAAAATGTCGTGATACTTACACCATCCAGGTTAAAAGTGCTAAATCACTTACACCGCTCAGGCTCCAGCACAGTGCTGCTTACGCCACTTCGGTTATGGTATCACGCCATCTACACCGAGTCATTCTAAAATGCAAACCTTGAAACTTCAAGAAAAGGGTAGCCAAAGGCTTAGGTTGTCTTGACATCTCTTGGTATTAGTCGATTCAATCAAGAATACATTGTCGAAAAGAAATCCGAGGATTCTATGGCAGCATCCGAATGACATAGGGCGGTCTCCCTTTAGTTATAGAGTTTAGGAGGACACCGACGACGTTGACATAATCATTTTCCATTTTTGCAAAATCTTTCGCATAACTGCTGTAGGCTGTCACTGAGCTCTTATATTTTGCTGTCTAGCTGCATTATGGGAAGCTCCGAGTTCAAGGGCCAAACCTACTTGGGACTATCTGCGGGGTTTGCTTGAGAATCTGTTTTGGGGTTTGCTTCTGGGTCAACCACAACGGAAGCTCTGGCTTGCACTCTGTCAAGAGAGGATTCACCACCGACAACTCTGCACGAAACGTCGCCGTCCAGTCCATCTCCACCCCGAACGCCCAAGTTGGTCAAGACAGAAATCTTGGATATGGCCAAACTCCCGCCTCCGAACCTTGCCAATACCTTGGCAGATCTCCAGCACAACTTGGCTATCATGCAGGAGAGGGCCGATCAAGCCGACACCTCCATAGCCAATCTGCGCGCTCTGATTGAGGAGCGACTCCCTGCGGGAGTAGGAGGCAGAGAAAGGAACGAGCGTTAACCCGAGGCTGATGACATCCCTCAAGTCGAAACCCCTCCTCCAAGCCCAGAAATGGCCGCTCTAATTGCCAAGATGGCTAAGCTCGAAGAAACGATTTCCAAAGCTGAAAGAATAGGAGCCGGTGGTTTGGACATAGATCGTCTTTGCCCATTTCCGAATGCTAGGCTGCCTGAAAGGTTCAAGATGCCGGACTTTGCAAAGTTCGATGGAACGAGGGATCCCAAGACTCACCTGTTGGCCTATCACGGTGCTATGAAATTACATGGGGTAGAGGAGGAAGCTATGGCTCAACTGTTCCCGCAGACTCTGGCTGGTCCCACTTTTCAATGGTTCTTGTCTGTCGACATAGCCAAGCGCCGAACGTTGGAGGACATTGGGGCAGCTTTCAATGCCCAGAACAGTTATAATGCCCAACTCAAGATGACCACCCGGGAGCTTGAGTCGACCAAAATGAACGCCAAGGAGTCTTTTGCGGACTTCATCAAAAAGTGGAGGGCTAAGGCAGCTCTTATGACCGATCGGCCCAGTGAAAAGGACCAAATCCGTATCATCTCCCGTAATCTGTAGCCCGACTTCGCCAAAAATCTTGTACTTGTTCAAGGCTCCGATTTCGATACTTTCTTTGAATCTCGTCTGGCCATTGAAGAAACCCTCCAAACTGGAGTTCTACAGCGAAGTGACACCTCTTCTTCTACCTCAAAGTCCAAGCCTCGTGCTTACACAGGCAATAGCACTGCTCTATTCGGCGGTAACAACTACGCCAATGCAACGACTGCCAGCAACAGTGCTACGCAGGGTTCCAGCCACATTGCCGACATCAACCAAGTGTAAACCCCTCAAAAACCCCGTAACCGCAACCAACCCCGAAACTTTGCTAAATTCGAGGCTCCGCTGTCTCAAGTACTAGAAAAGTTGGTCAAATCCGGTCATCTCAGGCCATTGGACCCAACTCCTCTTCCTTAAAACCCGTCTCCAAGCCATAACTCGAACGCCTTCTGTGCCTATCACCAAATGCTCGGCCATTACACCGACTCTTGCTATCGTCTCCATCATGCGATTCAAGACTTGGTGGACAATGGAACTCTTCCAACCCCCCCTAAACCTAACGTCATGACCAACTTCATGCCCAACCACAATTCCAACCCACAAATAAACCAAATAAGCCTCACCTCCACCATATTCAACCCCACTGACCATATAACCCCAGAGCATCACCCTAAACCTATTGTTACCATCCCGACGGAGCTCGACGTTAACATGTTGGCAGTCGGCCGGGACATGGAAGATAAAGCGAGGGAGTGGGAAGAACTGGCCAATGATTGGAACGAGCAGTATTTTATGGGATTCCCCCAGGCTCCGGCAGTCGATCAAGCTCAATTGGACCAATGGGAAGAGGAATGGAATGCAGCAAGGGTGGATCCGCTTGATGGTCTGTCATTGTTTATGCTTTTCTATCAGCCTGAGCCAACCGAGGTCAAGGCCGAGAAGGAGTATATGTGGGATCCAGAGCCTGATGCCGCGCAAATGGCCTGGAACCAGAACTTCAATATGGAAAAGACAGACACTGATCAGGACCTGGATGAACAGTACTTGGATTGCTACGCCGAAGGGGAGGTCATTCCCGATGTACATCGGCAGCTTGGGGCACATTGCCAGTGATAGACGCCATCTTGAATGCTGTACATGCGGCCGACCCAACTGTCAACATTGTGCCTGTAGAGATGCCGCGTCCGGTGGTTTCCCCCCGTGACGATTGTTCGGTCATGGTCTTGAATGCACCGCCCGATGACCTGTGGGAGGTGGATGAAATCGTCGACCTTAACAAAAGCCCTCTGCCGGCCGATTTCTGGGACGTCGATAAAGTGGTTGATGTGAGTGTGGGAGACGAAATATGGACTGTCAACTCTGCTCTGGTCGACGGGGGCTTCTGGGATGTGTCGTTCGTTACCAATCCAGGACTGCCATTTGAGGAAACTACTGCATAGGATCCGAGCTTTTGGGAAGGAATGGTAATGGAGGACTTGCTATGGGATTTGGCTTCGGGACAAGACTCGGCAGCAACAGTTGCAGCAACAGACAAAGGGAAGCGCAAGCTGGAGGAGATACCTGCAGATTTATGGGGCTCATTTGATACATCTTCTTGGTGGGACGTTGCAAATGTCACGAGGAGTGGTCGAGTCTTTCAACCGCCAAACATATCGGCTGGAAGCTCGTCCAATCCTCTGGCTCAAAAACCCACCTCTCCACCAACTCAAAAGAACTCGCCACTTGTTCCGAGTGGGGCACTAGAGGATGATTTTCTCCAGAAGCAACTTGACAGGATTCCTGCTGCCGTCTCTGTGTGGGGTTTGATATCGTCATCAAAGAAGTATCGTGAGAGACTCGCCACAGCTTTAGCTCATCTTGAGGTACCAACGGACATCACTCCCGAGGCAATCACTACAAGAAATAGTTTTTTTGGCGATGGTAAAATACCGTCGCAAATAGTGACTTACCGTCGCTAAAGCCTTTTTGCAACGGGATCGCGACGGGAATGAGTGGTGGCAGATGGTGGGGTGGCAAATACTTTTTGCAACGGGTTTTCCCGTGGCAATATTATTTGCGACGGGAAAATTAGCATTTGCAACAGGTAAAATACCATTGCAAAAATAACTCAAAAAATCAAAATCTTATTAGCAACGGCCTAGCCCCGTCGCAAATGGAAAATAAAAATTAAAAAAAAAAGTTCTTCAAATCATAAGATCTGCTTATCCAATTAAATCGAAAATATTGAATACATGTGCTAGCAAAATTATTCTTACAATTTACAAAACCAACAACTAACATATTACAATTTAAAATTCATGTTCGTTGACAACCACAACCAAAATAAGATCAACTCAAAGAATTATCAATATGTACACATTTATGAGCAAGTGCATCTCAAAGAATGAGGATGCCACGATCATATCACATTCGTCCGCCCATTTTTCTTTTGGAGAACCTGCATATTAGAAAGAAAAAAAATCACATATACTAGTTAACCATCAAATAATCTGTTAAAGAAGGATTCATGTAACAACATTAGTTTAAGATTAAAAAAACCTTAGACAAATCTAGGATACATTTGAGGGACCAATGTTTGCCGCATAAACTAGAGCATGTAGCCTCTAATGGGGCCATCAGGAGTTTCCAGCAAAGGAACCTATACATCAGTACAATATATCTCAACACATGCTGAATAAATAAGAACATCTGCTTAATTATAATCTTTAAACCAAAACATTTACCTTCTCTATGGGGTTCATGTTTAGAAACTCTGGACTCTTGGGAGTTTTATTTGACACCCCCATCTCAAAATTTGGGGCCAATTCAACTTGGACACAACTGTACTCTGCAACAATGATTGCCTTCAAAACATTTTTACTTGTTTTCCCCGAGTGCAAGACCTACAAAACAAGCCGGAAAGCCATATGTGTTCTGTTCAAAAAAATGACCAAATATACTAAAATGATTGTCTCAACACAAACAACCTCGCCACAGTCGCATCCAGAGCCACAACCCTGTGCAACTATGATCTCCGAGAGGGTCACCCGATTGACGCCACAACCTAACATGGATTCCCAGGCCCTACCACCTCCCATTGCCTAGCCACAAAGTAAGGCATTAGCTAACAACAATGTTAGTGAGTGATGTAGTTTAAGAATTACTTTTTACTTTAAGTTTGAGTATAAGTGAAAAAAAGAGTAATGGGGATAATGGATATAACTTGTAGTGGTGAAAGTGGGTGATAATGTGAGGATTGAAGTTAAAGATTTGAGTCCTACAAATCTCATGTATTGTAGGAATTTAGGATAGGAGGGCATAAGTGAAGCACAATTAGCCATGTTAGCATGAGTGAATCAAGATTAACTGATATTGTAGGAGGGGATGTTGTCCAGATGACACATTACACATCCTACTGATACTATACAGAAAACATGTCACTCGATTCCACACATCAAAGATGGACACATTCTAGCTACCTTTGTGACTCAAGTATTCTGATATAGGTGGAAAATGCTCTAATCAATTTCAGAATTCAGGAAATGGAAAAATGTACAGGATTCAAACCTTCGAACAACATAGCCATACATTTCCATATGGGGGACGATTCAACCATTTGGGGCTCGGATTTGGCGGGTGGAGACCTATCAATGGTAACTACTTCTAGCCTCTTTATGTGCTTCAACGGCGAGTCGAGAACCTTCAATGGTAATTGATTGAAAGACATACAGATTGAAGGAATAAATAAGAATAGATCCAAGCAATCGAGGTTATGCGAAGAAGAGATATACATGTTTGCTCTTATGGCCTTAAGTTATCACACAATAGCACAGGATTGTTACTCCCATATGCATACCAAAAGACTAAGCAATAGTTATTTACCTCACACCCAATTATGGCAATTGCAGCCATGACACTTGACCAATCCTAGCAAGTTCAAGGGGTTGTAGCTGAAAACACTACAAGAAATAATTCATAGTCAGCAATTGCTAGTCAGAAATAGTTCATAGTCACCAATCCTAACATCCTGGCCTTTATCAGTCTCTCAGACTTGTTTATATTTTCTAGAGTTCCTACAAGTTCTGCAAGCCTTATGGTAGAATTAGGATTAGCATATGGTATCTCTTTTATAACAAAATAAATATAAACCAACCTGCCAAAATCCAGACAACAAGCTCTTTAGAAACGACCATAACCAATGAAAAGCTCGCAAAATCAGCAATCACATCACGTGCAATATATGTTCTTAAAATTGCTAGAAAGATTAAAAAAAAAATAACAATAACCAATCAAGTTTTTGTAGTCAGGATATGTGAGGCATTTCGTCAAACACCTTGTAGCCATAAACAACAAATTTTTCACAGTATTTGACTCAATCAACATTCCCAATTTTCTAGGCCATGATATTTATCAATTTACAAATGGGATTTAGGATTAAGAACCAGAATAAATAAAAAAAAAATTCAGAATCAAACCTTAACCAGAGAATGGTCCAATCACGGGGTACTGACCAATGAAGATCGACAGCGATAGAACATGAAAAACAGCCATGATCGGTGACAGCAGGAGCGGCTTTCATGCTCAACTTAGTTGATATTGCAAATTAAGAGTTTTTTGCTAAGTTAGGGCTCACCTAGACACAACCAACGATCGGAGATAGTGAGTGAGAGAGGAAGACGCAATCTTACTTGAGAGAGAGAGAGAGTGAGAGGCGACGAATTGCAAAGAAACAAACAGAGAGAGAGAGAGAGAGAGAGAGAGAGAGAGAGAGAAAGAGAGATACCAGTAAGTCAGTAACTGACGAGGGAGGCGGAGATACCATACCAGAGCTGCAGAGCACAGAACCTAGGGCAAATATTGTTCTTTGTGTTGTGAGTGGGAGAGGGGGGGAAAATGGGGAAATTTTGGGTGCTGGTAGATAACGTAGGCAATCGACGTAGTTTTGGTCACTTATTTGCCACGGGATATATCCCGTCGCAATTAAACTTTTTGTTGCCACGGGATTTTTCCCTGTGGTAAATACTAACTTTTGCAACTACAAAATCCCCGTTGCAAATATTGTGGTCGCGCATAGTATATTTTCTTGTAGTGAATGATCGCCCTGGTCTTGCCATTGCTCTCCAAGCATTCTGTCACTTTCACTGAAAGGGATTTACCCGTCGATGAAACCGCTTATAACCGCCCGCTGCACATTACCATCAAGTGTAGGGGACACTGGGTGCCAACCGTGTTGATCGACAATGGCTCCGCCATTAATGTCTGCCCGATGAGGGTCGCCTACCGTCTAGGGCTCACAAAGAATGACCTTACGCCCTCCAATCTGGCTGTTAAAGCTTATGACAACACAGGCCGTGTGGTAGAGGGGATCCTCATGCTCAAGCTTGATGCTGAAGGTTTTGAAATGGATGTAGAGTTTCATGTGGTCGACATCCCTGCTACTTTCAACTTGCTGCTGGGCAGGCCATGGCTACATAGGCCAGACATCATGGCAGTACCCTCGACTCTGCACCAAAAGGTCATGCTGGGGCTGCCCACCGGAACTTTAACTATCTGCAGAGACTCTGGGATCCACCCGCTCAAGGATGATGGGACACCAGTTTTGGGGATCATGCATGGAGAAGAGGACTCAGACTTTGGAGGGTTTGCTTTCGACACATCCCGCTCAGTCCTATCCATCGTCATGGACGATGACTTCCTCATTAGCTCAGCTGTTCTTGAAATTATGAGGAAGATGTCATTCATGCCTGGCCTAGGACTTGGGATCAACCAGCAGGGGATCGCTGAGTTCCCCGCCTTTCCTTTCACCGAAGGCCACTTTGGTTTGGGATACGTTCCCCCAGCCAAGGGTGCCAAAAAGAGGAAAGACGTAGGAAAACCTCGAACCCTTTATGGTAATCCTGATAGCTACTTCGTCCGTGAAGGAGGTGGCACTGTTTATCTGGGACAGATCGAGCCCTTTTGGGACCCTAAGACTCGTACTTGGCTTCCGGGCTTCGAGATCTTTGCTGCAGACACTTGGGTTGATGATGAGGATGAAATGGCCGAGGAGCAGCTGGCTCGGGAGAAATTCAAAAAACAGCTGGCTGAGATCAAGAAGAAGGCCGACTGGGTGAGGACTTTTGATCAGGGGAGCTTGGAGGTGCTATTCTCTCAAGTAGGTTTGGTTGGCAAGGAAAAGGAGGCTGAAGTGCTAATGCTTGGGCCTGACTCTCAGGACGCTCTCGAGGATCCGACATCTCTCATCGTGAAAGCAACCGGTAGTATTAATAACTGCATTTTTACTCCGCGTTTAACATGCATCGATGATACCTCTGAATCTGACACAGAGTCCATCAAGTCTAAGTCTAGCTCAGAGTCGGAGTTTGTGCCTTTCGGCCCTCCACGTCATAGCTTTTACTTCGAGTTTGAGTCTACTGTACTTGGCAACCCTTTCGGTCTTTATGAAATGAACGATCCTACTTCCGACTACTTTGCTGACTTCTATATAAACTGTGTCGACCCTGACGATGAAGGAATCGACTTCGACGGGAACATCCCGGCTGAGTTGTGTTCCCTCATCGAAAGGGAAGACGAAAGGCATGCTCAGCCTCTAAAAGAAGAAGTAATTTCAATAAATCTTAAAGATGAGGATGACCCCCGAATGATGCAAATCGGTTCGAACTTGTCCCTGGAAAACCACGCTGGTACAATCGAGGCGCTCAAAGAATATTTCAAGGTTTTTGCTTGTTCTCACGCAGATATGCCTGGAATCGATCCCGAGATAGTGCAGCACTGAATTCCATTAATGCCAGGGGCAATTCCCATCAAGTGGAAGCTCCGCAGAATGAGGCCAGATTGGGTTCAGAAGATCAAGGAAGAAGTCACCAAGCAGATTGACGCAGGTTTCTTAAGGGTCGCTGAATATCCTAAGTGGGTCGCTAACTTTGTGCCCATCCCCAAGAAGGATGGGAGGATCCGAGTTTGCGTCGATTTCAGAGATTTGAACAAGGCAAGTCCCAAAGATAGTTTTCCCTTGCCTCACATTGATGTGCTTGTGGACAACACGGTGGGGCATGCTTTGCTCTCCTTTGTCGACGGGTTTGCAGGATACAATCAAATCTTTATGGCCCCAGAGGATCAGGAGAAGACAACTATAATAACTCTGAATTTTTGATAAATAAAAATGTATTTATTATTCAAGTTATTATTGTTAATTGCATGAATTTCGTTAATTTTCCGATAGTTTGTCAAAACTGCGCTTTAGCCCTTGAACTTTCATTTTCTGCACTTGGACCCCTGAACTTTTATTTCTTGCGCTTTAGTCCTATTTAAGCAACCTAGTTAGCTTCTAACTATCCGGTTAGAGAGACTAAACTAGGAAGCCATCTAGTCACCATGATTGGACCATTTTGACCCTCATTAAACCTTTTGGACCCTTTGAACCCTAGTCAAAGTATTGAATTTTCTTTTTCTTTTAATTATTTTGATTTTATTCTTTGTCCATTGGACAAAGATTGTTAGGGAAACTATTATCCATTGGATAATAGAAACCCATTTGTTTATATTAAAAGTATATTGGGATATAAAAAAAATAATAAACTTTTTAAAAGTACTTTTGACTAATTTTTATTAAAAAGTGACCTAATATCTATTATCCATTGGATAATAGATGTTAGGGGAAATTTTACCCATTGGACAATAGTTTTGGTCTTTCAAAGTACTAAGGTATTAGTTAGTTTAATATTTCCTTTTAAACCACGTGGAAGCATAGCAATATTTTAAGAAGAAAGGTACATGGTACCAAGATTCTCAAAAGTACTTTAATTGTTTTCTATTGGGGTTTTAATCTCCTAAGTACTTATGTATCTAAGTATATATATATTCTAGTACTTTGAAAGGATATATATATGCCTAAAAGTACCTTGTGTCTATTAGTAGTATAGAAAAGAATCCTAGCCAAAAAGACTATTTTTGATCCTAGGTACAAAAAGTATTACTTTTTTAATTGTTTTCTTCCATTTTTTTTTTGTACCTTGGCAAGAGAATGAGAGGGAGAGAGAGAGGGGGGCAGCCGGCCAAGGTGAGAGAGAGAGGGGGGGCCGGTTGGAGGAGAGGAGGAGGGAGAAGATTGGGTTGGTCCTTGGCCTTGATCTTCCTATGTACTTCAAATCCATGGGATTCTTCTCTTTCAAAGCAAAACCTCACCTCATGTCCTTCTTTTGTACATTTTAGCAATTGTTTAAGCCAATGAATCTTGTACAAACTCATCTCAACCCTCCATTTGTTCCAAGATCAAATCTAAGGACAACATAGCCATGCAAACCTAGGTTTTTAGTCTTAAATCTCCATGTGAACACACTTTTTTTTGGATAAAAAAAATTGGAAAAGGAGGAGAGAGGGGGGGGGCCGGCCTTGATGGGAGAGGGGGAAGCCCTTGCCTATAAATAGAGGCTCATTCTACACTTGAAGCACACACCTCAACCAAAGCTCTTCCTTCTCTCTAGAATTCTTAGTTCAAAAGATTCAAGAACTTTCTTTGTTCTTGAGAGTTCTTGAGCGAAACCACTAAACCACCTCCAATACCACTCTCTAATCTTAAAAAGTAGGATAGGAAGTTGTTTCTAGGAAAAAAAAGTAGTCCAACACTTTTCCTTTCGAAGCAATCCGAAGGACGTTACTCCGCCGAAACCAAAACCGACGATCAAACTTCCGTAGCCGACCACCGCCTAGAAGAACGGTAGTTTAATCTTACTATTGTAGTGAAATCTTTACTATATCGTAGTTCAAATCTTATTTTCTAAAGTTGGTTAAATCTCGCTACTTTAAATCTTTACTTACTTTATTTAAAGTTTAGGAAGCTACTTGATCATGAATGATGTTAACTTTGAAGATGCATGATTTACTTTTGGAATGTTTCAAGCATGCTAGTTAGTAAAAGTTGGATGATCTTGTTGTATTTGTTTCAAGGTTTTAATTGAATGCATGTGTTTATGTTAAGTCTTAAACGACGAAGTCTTGCATGAGAATGAGACACGAAAACCGAGAAAAGTAGAAACATGGCACCTAGGGTGTGATTAACTAAGAGGATGTGTTCTTCCCGGTTGGAAGATATCTTAGAAACTACATAATGACTATTTCAAGAGTATTAGGTAAGTTGTGTGTGTGTGTGCCTATGGGAACCCGGCGCGGCGGAACCATAGTGAGGATATTCGGGAAACCGGCGCGGCGGAACCGAAGTAGGGTGAGTAGCAAGGTTATCCGCGGTAGGAAGCCTATGCAAGTTTTTGTGTGCCAACGGGAACCCGGCGCGGCGGAACCGTTGTGAGGATACTCGGGAACCCGGCGCGGCGGAACCGAGGTTGGGTGAGTTAAAAAGAAGTCTTTGGAAAAGAAAGGTAGCAATGAATGACACGGTCTACGAAGTGTGCGTAGGAGGAAAAGTCGAGAACCCTAGACACCGTTAATGGTTATCAAACGAACATGAACAAGCTGTTATTGTCTTTTGTTTATTGCTTATGTAATTGTTATGTGGAAATCATGCTAGCAGTAGGATTTTACTATTGAGCCATCATAGCTCACGGTGTTGCCTTATGGTGACCCTGGCATATTATATGGGTGGCGACGCCAATATAATATGTCAGACCTGATAGACGAACAGGGCGATCTCTTCACCTTGGAGGCGTATGGAGCCGAAGAACTCGCTAGGTTGGAGGAGCAAGAGGAGCAGTAGAATAGGAATTCCTAGCTCCCTTTTTGTTGTTTATTTTGTATTTCAAATGCTCTTATGAGAGCCGTGCTGTAATATTGAACAATGACTCTATTTAATTATGTAATAGATTAAACCCTTAACGTGCCTAAAATTAGGGGCGTTACAACAACGTTCGTCACCGAATGGGGAACTTACTGCTACGTGAAAATGCCATTTGGATTAAAGAATGCTGGGTGCACTTTTCAGAGAGCCCAAACAACCTTATTCCATGACTTCATTCACAAGACGGTCGAGGTGTATGTGGATGACATGATTGTAAAGGCGAAAGAGGAAAAGGACTACCTTCCTTCACTCAAGCAATTCCTCGAAAGGCTTCGCAAGTACAATGTGCGCCTCAACTCGCAAAAATGCATGTTCGGGGTCAGAGCGGGCAAAATGCTGGGGTTTCTAATTACCAAGAGAGGAATTGAGGTAGACCCATCCAAGATCAAAGCGATTCTCGAGATGGAACCCCCGCGATTTGAGAAGGGAGTGCGAAGTTTTCTAGGGAAGGTTCAGTTCATCAGCTGGTTCATTGCCAAATTGTCTCCCACTTACGAGCCATTGTTCCGACTTCTCAAGAAGAATGTCCCGTTCGAGTGGACAGATAAATTCCAGGCTGCTTTTGAATCCATTCAGACGTACTTGTAGAACCCTCCGGTACTAATGCCACCCACGCCAGGTCAGCCTTTGATCCTGTACTTATCCGTGACTCTGATGGCAATGGGTTGTCTGTTAGCACAAGAAGGGGAAAACAGAGTCGAGAATGCCATCTACTACTTGAGCAAGAAGATGGTGGGTAGCGAAGAGCGCTATACCCCTTTAGAGAAGACATGCTGGGCATTAGTTTGGGCTACCAAAAAGCTTAGACACTACATGCTAGCTTATTCGGTGAAGCTGATTTCTCGGATGGATCCTATCAAATATCTATTCGAGAAACCAGCGCTCACCCATAACCTAGCACGTTGGTTACTTCTGCTGGTTGAGTTCGATCTCCATCATGTCACAAGAAAGTCAATAAATGGGCGTGTTGTGGCAGAATTCTTGGCAGATCACCCGGTTGAGGGGCCGGAAGATGTGGATTTCAATTTTCCAGACGAGGACGTACTGACCGTAACTGAGGAAACGTGAGCCCTGTATTTCGATGGGGCTGCTAATCAGAAGGGGTTCGGAATAGGGGTGTTGCTGATCACGCCTGCCGGTGCTCATATTCCGCTTGCCTTCAAGCTGACTTTCAACGTTACCAATAATCAAGCTGAGTATGAGGCCTGCATTGTCGGAATGGAGGCAGCAATTGCACTAGGGGTCGAGAAGCTCGAAGTAATCGGGATTCAAATTTGGTAGGCTCTCAGGCCAATGGAGACTGGAAGGTTCGTGAGGAAAAGCTGAAGCCTTATCACCAAGATTTGGAAGAACTGATTCCTCGCTTTAACAAGGTAACCTTTACCCATGTTCCACGCCTGAAGAATTAGTTCGCCGATGCTTTGGCGACCTTGGCTTTAATGATCGAACTTCTAGTGGGGGTTAATTTGCGACCAATCGTGATCGAGCAAAGGGATCTGCCCGCCTATGATTATGTCAACGCCATTGATGATGTCGATGATGGCCTACCATTGTACCACGATATCTGGAACTTTATGGAGCAAGGAGAATTCCCAGCTGAAGCCACTAAGAAAGATCGAATCACCCTGCAATGACTAGCTGCTCAGTACATCATCTGTGGAGGGAAGTTATATCGAAGGTTTCACTGTGGGATGCACAAGCTCTGCGTGAACGGTGCAGAGGCAACAAGGATAATGGAGGAAATCCATGAAGGAGTCTGCGGCCCTCACATGAGCGGCGTCATGCTCGCAAGGAAAATCCTCAGGCAGGGCTGCTACTGGTCTGCCATGGAGTCACAGTGTATTGATTACGTGTGGCGCTGCTACAAATGTCATATTCACGCTAACTTGCAGCATGTTCCTCCGTTTGAGCTTTATGGTATGACCTCGCCCTGACCTTTCTCGGTATGGGGAATTGATGTTATTGGGATGATCAAACCCTCTGCTTCAAACGGTCACAAGTTTATACTGGTAGCCAACGATTATTTCACCAAGTGGGTCGAGGCCGAGTCTTACAAGACCCTGACAACAGTTCAAGTCGCGCAGTTTATTCGAAAGAACATCATCTACCGGTATGGTGTTCCTCAGGCTTTTGTATCGGACAATGGATGCCACTTCAAGGGAAGGGTCCTGGAACTTTTCGAGGAATTCGGGATCAAGATCCACCATTCAACAACCTATCGCCTGCAGAAAAATGGGGTTGTCGAGGCTGCAAACAAAAATGTCGAGATGATCATCAAGAAAACCGCTGAATCTGCAAGGGATTGGCACGAGCTGTTACCATTAGCCCTCTGGGGGTGTCGAACTTCAATCTGCACTTCTACAGGCGCAACTCCTTTCTCCTTAGTCTATGGAATGGAGGCAGTACTCCCCATTGAGTTAGAGATTCCATCTTTGAGAGTCATGGCTGAAAATGGTCTTGAGGAAGCTGAATGGCTGAGTGGAAGGTTCGTCGAGCTCATGCTATTTGATGAGAGGAGGCTCCGTGCTCTGTATCATGTGCAAGGGTATCAGCGTCGAATCGCCTGGGTGTTCAATAAGAAAGTGGAGTCAAGAGGTCTAGCCGAAGGGGACATGGTTACAAAGGAGATCCGAGCTCCGGTGTTCGATCCTCATGGGAAATTCCGGTCGAAGCGCTCTGGGTCGTACATTATCAAGACCATCCTATGTGGGGGTGCCGCCAAGCTCATTGATCTCGATGGAAATGAATTCAGTACTCTGGTCAACTTGGATCAACTCAAGCGTTATTACCCCTGAGAGATGCTCGTTGGGTCGAAAACCACAAGGGTGGTCGATTCCAAGCAAAACTTAGAGCAGCCTGCTAGACCGAAAATCTAAGGAGGCGGTTTAGGCAAAAATAAATAGGCAAAATGTCGAAAGCTCGCTAGGCCGAAAACCTGAAAGGGCGGTTCTAGGCAAAAGTTAGAGCGTAAAAGGAGAGGTAAAATACACGAGTAAACCTTAGCCTGAACTACGTTCTGACCTGATTCCCTTAAAAAGGGATACGTAGGCAGTCTCACTTTGAGACCCGGTCACATTCTATCAAGATGATCCAGGGTTTGACATTTTTGGGTTGTATCAAAGGTCAAAGAGCTCAAGGACAAGCTGAGGTGGCATTGGAGAATCAGAAGGGGGAAACCCTCCATCTTTCAACTTTATTTTACAAAATTACTACGTCTAGTACATCAAGCTGAGCATAAAAGCCTTAAAACAGTGAAGCATGAAAAACAGAACAAAATGCTTGAGAAGCCTAACGGCTCACAGCTTATTCTAAGTACAGCAAGGTGGTCTGGAGTCAGTCAATGTTTTCTCTTGCTTGAACATCTGCTCTTAGCCACTGTCTATAGCGATTCTTCAGCCTTGGAGAAAAACCTGGTACTTCTGCCTAGAGAACCCTCAGACCCCAGTGCCTCTAGTAGCCGTTCAGCGTCTGAGCATTGAAGTTGGGAAGATGGAAGCCCCCAGTGCTAATACGGATATTTTCTTGTGAAGCGCCCAGTTGGCGAAGAATGCGACCGGGAATGTAAAACATGAAGCTGGTTAGTCCCGCGATAATCATCCTGTCAAATCCATCGGAATGGATGGCCATGTCCGGAAGATATAGCCAGGGGCACCTCCAGACAATTTCCTCGGGTTGCATCTACTGCATGAACTCATACCAGCCTTCTATGTCCAAGTCAGGATATCTCATCTCCCTCTGGTGGATCCTCTTCGGGAACAGATTCCAGCCCGCCGCCGGTAGATGCAGTAGATTCAGTTTGTCTGACAACCACAGCTGCATGAGCAGAAAAGACAAGTAAGAAGTCAGATAAAGCCTGAGCGAAAAGACAAGTAAGAAGCTAGGGAGCAACTTGAGCTGAGTGTCGAGATAAAAAGAGAAAGTGCGAAAGCCAGAAAAAGGTGAGCTGAGTGAGTTTACCTGGAGCAAAAGCAGACTCCCACTGAAAACGGTCGACTGGCCTGTGCTCACTAAATTCAAACCCAAGAGTGTCTCAGCCATGACCAAAGGGATCACGTTCCTTCGGGCCCCCATTTAAGCAGCCACACTCACCAACAAGGGGCTGACCTGCCCGTGGGCAGGAATGATCAGGTAAGCAGCAAGCAGGCAGATTACTAAGGCAAAGCGTCGGCGCGCTTAAACGTCCTCACTATCCAGATCACCATCTGGATTGTACATCTCTATCAACCGCAGAATGTTCACCTAGCCACCCTCAAGGATAGTGTTCGCCAAACCCCGAGAAATGTTGAGCGAGCTGGCCAGCAGTTTAGGCATGCTCGCTTGATAGGGCGGAACAACAAATGTCGGGGAGTAGGTGCGAAGGTATGCTTGGAACTCCTCAATGGTCGGGGACATCTCGTCATCGCCAAAGCGAAAGACATGGACGTCAGGGTCCCAGAATCTGAGGGCAGCCCACAAAAGTGCCGGACGGAGTGGCATGTGTCGAAGAAAACGGAACGAAGCAAGACCGTGATATTGGAAATTGAGCCAGTCAACACTCAAAAATTTCATTAGCCAGGGCTTAAGCAATGTTGGAAGGGGATTATCCATAAGAAATGCAGGCATATACTGGAGGAAAAGGGGAGCAAATGGGGTTGTGAATGCGATAAAGCAAGCACCCTAGCTTTATAGGCCTTGGCCTTCCATTGCCATTTCACATGAATTATTCAGGCAACATGCTAACATCCAAGGGGACACTATGGCAAGGACTCCGCCTTCTGAAGCCTCAGAAACCGTGTTCAAACCGTGTGAGGATAAAAACAAAGTGCCTCCTGAAAAAGGACAGTTGGTCAGTCAAGTGGATCTGGCTCTCAGAAACCTGGCGTACGCCAATTTAAAACTGGCGTGTACGTGTCCCCCACTTATTGGCATACAGGGCCAAACCCCTGGCGTACGCCAATTTGGTTCACCAGAAACCCGTTTGCAGCAGCTACTGCCTCCGCATGGTCGTTTTTAGTTCTGGGGCTTGCTTTGGCCATTTGTTGATTCCTATAAGTCTTAAATGTTATTTGGGGCTATAGCGAGGTGTCAGATTCCAAAAGCCACGCCCATTGAAGATTTCGGAACCCCGGCGGCCCGTTTCAAGCTAAAATCAAGGATACGGAAGGTCGAATTTCATTTCAAGGGCTTTTGCCGAGTTTTGTCATACCGTATATGTTACATAGGACTTATGTGACTATGCGGGGGTGTCGGTTTCAGTCCGGAACCATATCGAGTCACCTTTTGTGTCTTATGTCCATTTTTGCGACATTTTTAGCTTTTATCGGTATTTTTCCTCATACCGGAATGTTTCTACCGGTTTTGATAGTTTGTACAGGTCATTATACACCTATGTTGTCTATTCAAGGTGTCAGAGTTTCTTCCGCGTAGGAGAATTCCGGGTTTTGGCCTATTAACGCCCAATTTTCCAGTATCCTCCGCGTGTCTGGGATATATGTCGTATCCTAGGGCTCCTCTGTCCTTCTTTCTTCGAGCTAAGTCAATCGTGCGCATGTGCAAGTGTCTTTTGTCAGTTCAGAGCAATAATTAATGCATGTTTGATATTAGTGGATGGTTTATTCATTTCCTTTACTAAATCCCATCAACGAAAGGGAAATCGATAAACAGAAAATGCAAATATTATATACTACTCCATTCAGAAATATATCAGAAACGGCACAACAGCCCGAGCAAAACCAAAAGTATCAAGGCACACTCGCCCAAAAAAGTCAAGACGGCACGCAGTCCTTGTGTCCAAAATCAAGTATCTACTGTGTCAAAGTATCGAAAGCAAAAGGCAGCAAAGTAAACCAAGGCTTGGTGGTAGCCCTTAGTCGTCAAACAAGTCCTCGTCGTCGTCGTCCTCGTCCTCGCTCTCCTCCATCTCTCGTGGGTCCATCTAGAACTTAGGATCGTCCGCGGAGTCAGAACTACTGCTGAGGGATGTGTCCTCCTCCTCTTCTTCTTCTTCCTCCTCTCTTCTCTTCTTCTGCAAAGGACCCTCAGCTGGCCTATTCTTCGCGGGCCTCTTCCTCAGTTCTCGGCAGAACTGGAGCTCCTCGCTGGCCGGAGTGATCTGTACTCCCCTCTGTACGCTTGCAGCTGGCCGAGAAGAGCTCGGTGCTATCTTCTTTTGCGGAGGAGGTCGCACGCTCTTCCTTGTAGGAGCCGCCCTAGCCTGTCCCTGCATTGCATTTAACTTTTTAGCATCTATTGTATATATTGCATATATATTAAAATGTTGAAGCAGGACATGTTCTATCAAAATTCAAAAGCTATAGGTATAGCTGAGGTCGCACAACAGGAGCTGGAGCTGGAGGTGGATAATGTAGCCACAACTGAGCGCCGCTTGCTATTCTGTGAAACTCATTCTCCATGGCCTTCATCAGGCGCACCGCCTCTCGCACCCACTCCATCGGGACCTGTGTTACAATTTTTGTCAAAATCAGAATACAAGTCAAATATACATGCAAAATTTGAAGTAAGGAAAGTACAAAGGACGAAAGGGTATCGTATCGGCCCTGTGATCTCTGCTGGCTCTGTCTTGGCAGGCTCAAACTGCACTGTGGCCTCCTCTCCTTGTGCATCATGCACAGCCAGCGTCCAAGAAAGTCGGGGCAGGCCCGTCGCTGTAGCATGTCCATTCCTCTCCCTCAAGCGAGCAGTCCTGCTGCCCTGACCGCGCTTCTCCACTCCAGCTTCCCTAGCCTCGCCCTCCACGACTATGTACTCCATCACCCCAAGCGACCTTGCCAAGTACTACCTTCGGTAAACAGCATAGTCTCGCTCGGGCCTCAAGAGAGCAGTAAAGTCTGTCGGGACGGTGAAGCGCTGGAGCTCAGCCAGAGTGTACTGGTCAGTGTGTGAAGCACGAGGCGAAAGTGGCTCGGGCGTGACAAACTCAGAAGACTCGAGTGACTGCCGTGTCACTCGGTCGCCCAAGTACCACTGCCACCCAAAGACTAACTCAAGAAGCACGCGGCTCGCAGCCACCGCTATGCTTTGCGCAAGGTACTCCGGCTCAACCCCTGCATTCCTCCATGGGTCCCACTCCACCTGCAAGCCATCAACCGTCAGACAACAAAAAGTCGATCAACGACAGCATTGAAGCAATTCAAAGGCTTTGGTAGTTAGAGATCATATGTTACCTGAGTGCCCGACAACTCGTCGAGGTACGCCCTACAAGCTTAAAGGCTAGCTCTCGATTTCTTCTTGCCCCTGTATTGTGGCCCCCACACCAGAGCACATGGGAGCATCTTCAAGTCCGGGCATGTATTCTCCGGAGGGTACATTTTCAACACCTCATAGGCCCATAGCTGCAAGTTTCAAACAATCAAAGTGTCAATACAACAGCCATAAGTCAAAGGAAAGGGAAATGCTCAGAAAAATGAAATCGCAAGTTTGTTTCTTACCTCCCACACCTTCCAGTAGCCAGCAATAGCCTTCTTTCTTCGTGAGAACTCTCCCATGAAGCTGTAGCAGGTCCCTAGAGCAGCTCCTCCCCAATCGTATCTAGCAGCTGTGCACAAGTCGAAGAGGGCCGGCAAGTAAGCCAAGTGCACTGTAGCCCGCTTGTTGGGGTACAGCGAGGCCCCGAACAAGTATAGCAAGTAGGCCCTCGCCATCTGCTCCTCTTCCTGCTCTGTGGCCGGGACCCTGTCCTTCAGATACCAGTGGAATTGGTCGTGGGGAATCATCTCTGAACTGCCCACTGGCTCATGACCCATAAACCACCTCAGCGCTGCCTTATCGCAATGAATCCCCGAGTCAAACGGGATAGGCTCTCCTCCTACCCTCAAGCCAGTTAGAGCTGCGAAGTCTGCTAGAGTCACAGTCATCTCCCCGATCGGAAGGTGGAAGGCATTGGATGCGTCCCACCACCTCTCGGCCAACACCGTAAGCAAGGCATGATCACTCTTTGTCACTGCCAGCGTGAGGATAAAAGGCCTGAATCCCGCAGCATCAACCAAAGCCCTGACTCGCTCGGGCAATCCCCTGTACAGCTCAAGAGAACTAGCAGGACCACCATGCCCTCGCGTACTACCTCCTCCTCTCTGCACATCACAAAGGCAAAAATGGGCAACAACTCATCAGCATGCATCATATAGTAAGCAGTTGAATCAAGAAAAAGTTCATAAGTCAAATGCAATTAAGGTTCAAAGTGTCTTGAGCATTCTGCGGTTGATTTAAGGTTTTCAACTGTTATGGAGTCGAATCAAGTTATGGGCGTATCGTTAGTCAATTCAAGCATCCTACTCCGTCGATTCTCTTCTTAAGGAAGCATTGTTCAAGTTGAATCAAGCAGGAATGGCATTTTATTCGTCGAATTCAAGTCCTACATGTGTGTTATCAAGTCGAGGCAATTTATGGTCGATTCAAGTTCATTATCATGTGGTTCTCATCGGGGTTCTAAGCAATCTACAGTCGAGATTCAATTGCGCTGACTAACTTATCAAGATTCAAGTTCATTATTAAAGTGGTTCTCCTCAAGTTACAAGTGTCGCCGTGTCATCAAAGTACGTGCACAAACGAGCTACATGTAGCAGCAATAACAAAGAATTGAAGGATAAAAGTAGGTTCAAAGGAATACCTGCGCCCAGTCTACTGACAAATGTCTTTCGGGGTCCCTCAGAATGAGCTCTGCATCATAATCATCGCGACGGGGGATGTAGCTCTCAAAACCGGATGGTACGAACAAGTGTGGCTTTGGAGGGACGTAGGCCCCCGCCTCGAACGCCATGTGAGGTGCGGCCGGTATGGCCTCCGCCCGCGTCACCGCCCGCTCATGAGCTAGGCCACCCTCTTCCTGGGCCTGCTCGGCTGCCTCTGCCTCCAGTACAAAGGCCCCTTCCTCAACTCTCGCCCCCTCGGCCTCGGCTTCGGCTTCGACTCTCAGGCGTTCCTCCTCCTGGGCCTGCGCTATCTGTCTCTGCTTGTCCTCTCGGGCTGCTATCACTGCTGCAACTACCCCTGGATTCTCGCGCAGCAACCGGCCAAGTTCTTCCTCTGTCACGAACTCCGCGAAGTCTCCACGCGTAATGGGAACGTGCGTCGAAGACCCCGCCGCTGGCCTAAACTCAACCGGCTCTGTGGGTATCTCCCCAAAGGCCCTCTCCTCAACCGCTGGATCCTTACCTTTTGCCGGATCTCTTGGCGGAGTTCCGGGCTCATCATCATCAACACCACCGCCGCTACTGCCGCCGCTGACCCCAGCCGAACCCATACCGGTCACCACCAAGCCCTCCACACCGCTTTGAAAATCCAGTCGACTTACCCGTGGGCCCCCCGTCTCGATCGCAGCTGGCGTACGCCCAGCCTCCCCTGGCGTACGCTGCCGGTCACCATCGTTGCCCTCTCCTGCATGGCCACCATCACTGCCGTCGCCGCCTGAAATCTCTGCACCATTGGTCGACGACGCACCCAGGGTCGTTTGATCGTCGATTTGAGACCTTAAGGTCTCGATTTCACCACTTGGCTGGTTTCTCTCATGCCTGCCATCACCATTGCCACCGTCGCCGCCCTTCCCATCACCGCCGTTGCCTGTTTCAGCCATGAAGGTATATGGGTGAGTAGATTTTGGAAGAAAATAGGAGATTTGGGAGAGATATGGAGAGTTGGGAGTTCAAAACTGTCGAGTATGGCGGTTCTTGCATTTTTTGCAGAAGTTTATACGACATGGGGACGTGCTGGGCCGGGTTTGGGCTTGATCTAGACCGGGCCAAGAAAGATTCCTAGCGTACTCCAGTACCAAGACACCGTACGCCACTGTTGTTTGGGCCGCAGGCCCAAATCTCACTTGGATCCAAATTATCTCTCAAAATTAAGACCTCGGTGGCCCAAAGATCACTTATATCTGTGGTGGACCCATCCCCAAGCAGAGGCCTGTCTTCCGCCCAATTTCAAATCAACGGCGATCCGTCCGCCCAATTTCAAATCAACGGCGATCCGTCCGCCCAATTTCAAATCAACGGCGATCCGTCTACCCAATTTCAAATCAACGGCGATCTATATGCCCAATTTCAAATCAATGGCGATTCGTCCGCCCAATTTCAAATCAACGGCGATCCGTCTGCCCAATTTATCTTTTTCCTTCAATGGTTTTCGGAAGATTATTCCCCGGCAGAGTTCGCTTCCCATAAGTAGCCTGTACTGCCCTTCCGATACAATCAAGCAGCGGTCCATCCGTTCATTATATCTCCAGCAACGGCAATCTTTCTCAAAAAGATCTGTTTGGCTGAACTCAACTGACCAGGTTCTTTAAAGTTTCATGTCTTCTTTGCCTTGTATTCTGCTCTGAATGGCCTAGAGGAGGGGTGTCTCGACAACCTTTGACGTTACTTGTCCCAAATCAATGGTACTCCAAGTGCCGTCAAAGGGGGGCTACTGTAGACACCCTATCCCGGACTATCCAGATTATCTTGTTTATAGTCTTTTGTTGCCCCAATGATGATTAAAGGTCGAAAACATTCCGAGGTCGATGGAAGGTCTTGAGCTTTGAGCATTGGACATTCCCTATTCACACTCTTTCAAAATCCCTTCAAAAACCCTTCGAGCCAGATGGCCCCAGCAAAACCCTACCAGCATACGCCAGTGTCCTCTTGGCGTGCGCCAGTAAACTGCCACGTGTCGGTCATCGACCGTTGACTTAGTTTGACTAGCACACGCAAGTCTAACTATGGCGCACGTTGGTCAAAGCCAATCAAATCACTACTTTTCTGTCACGCGCTCGAGACTTTTGCGGCTCCCCAAGTATAGGGAACAGTTCCCCTGATGATTATATTCGTCTGGGCCGTCCCCCTCTCTCTCCTACACACCCTATCAACAAGTCCCATGCATTTAATGCATGGGAGGTTCCTTTCTAACCTAACCACACTCCTAACCCAACTGATCACAGCCTCTCCTCAGTCACATTGTGGCTATAAATACCCCCTTGCATTCATTTGCAAGCGGTTACTTCCTTTAAGAGCATTCAAGGCCATCCCCCATCTCTTGTTGTTCTCCTTGCTTCTCCTCTCTTCTTCCATTGAAGGAGCAAGCAAGAAACCTCTTATATACCTCACTATTGTCATTTCACTATATAGTCTCCATCTTCAACCTCAAAGCACAAAACCATCCATCAACCTCCAACCAAAGGTATGCCACCTTTGCGTGGCTTTTTGTTTTCGATCCCTGAGGGGAACCAGAAAGGTCCAGGCTAGTCACCAATACTAGTTCTGGCCTTAGACTGGTAGAATAAAACAATCGTGCAAGACAAACAATGGCGCATGCTAGTACCTACAAGCCGTACGCCAGTAATGGCTGTACGCGCACTACTGGCGTGGGGACCATTGATCGTCCTTTTTTTATTTGTTTATGCTTCAGTCATCACCTTAGCATGCTAATAATTGATTTTGTAGTGCTCTGTATCCTAGAACTGCTTAGCTTTAGTTTTTAATGTCTGCTTCATACTTATTTTAGAGGGCCTCTGGGATCCCCTCTGGTCATGTTCCAGAGCCCAGATAATGCAAAGCCATGCACTGACCAAACGGTAAAGCTGGCGTACGGTCTTCTAAGACTGGCGTACGGCAGTGTTACCAGGTTCTAGTAGCTGGCCCTTGTATTTAGCTTAAGTCTTGGCCTCTTTTTACCTCCCCACACTGTTTATGGGATTTTCTGTCCTTTTTCAGGGCTTCCAGCCATTTTATCTGTCTGTAATCTATACATATGCTACTGCTAAACTGCGTGATTTGTCCTGGGTGTGCGCTGGCCCATTCCAAAGCCCAGTGGGTTGCAAACAAAGACTGTGAGTGCAAAGGAGTGGTGTACGCCAGTCCTGATGTGGCATGCGCAGGTTGTATCGATATGCAGTGGCCTAGCCAGTGCATATCAGTGTGTAGCCTGCTCACCTCTTTGAAAGACAGCGTACTCCATTCTGCTCAAGCTGATCTCAGCGCTTGTTCTCAATCTATGTTCTTTTATCAATTCAAGCAAATCATCATCCATAAACATTTTGTCACATAACTACAACCTGTTACAGTCTTAATCCCCATTAACTGTTCCCCCGCCCTAGTTGGCTAAAAAATGATCAAATGAGAGAAAAATGCAAAAGGTTTTACAAAATGCCTGAGTAGAGACCGATCTCAGCAAGAGGGGTGCCATAAAACCCTTCCCCTCTCGTAACCTGGCTCCCGAACCTCAGATATCGAAGGTGACGACGGACCAGTCTACGCCTCTTCAAAAATCAAACAAACGTAGCAAACGTTTTCGAGTTCGGTTCCTTGGGTGTTTTCACCACTAAAACCCGAGTGGCGACTCTAAATCGAAGCATCTCGCCGTGTTTTTCCAAGAGGCCGCACCCAATTTTGATTAACAAAATTTGGAATTTTGGGGCGTGTGCCCACACAATCCAAACAAGCTATTTTCGATTCTCTGTGGGAACGAGCCCGAACTTTCTTGTTATTATGCTATCAACGATCTAGCCCTACGCTTGGCATTTTTCAACCTTATTTGAAGCTGAGGTTTGGAGGCTAAGTAGGGTTGTTGTGTGTGTGTGTGTGTGTGTAAAAGAGAGATTTTATTACAACAAGAATACAATAAATAAGAGGCATATCCCAGAAAATGTCTAGCTACCTACTAGAAACAAGGTAGGAATTACCAACAACTAAAATAATGAATAGTATCTTGGCTTAAACGCTTAACTACTGCTAGTTACAATTGTGCTTAGCAAAAATAAAAAATAAAATCAAGTTACAAAATTTGTTCTGAAATGTTCCATGCTCTTCACAAAGCTCTATTAACAAGGCTACGACTATAATTCCTCTAAGAAGATGCCCAATCCTGCACATCCTTGGCTGAATCCTTGGACCAGAAGATTTTAATACGCTTCACTAATGAATTTATGGCGGAAATGAAACCCTTCACTTTCATCAAGGCCCAATGATCACACGAGAGAGGGAAGGATAGGGAGAGAGAGAGAGGAGGAGGAGGAGGAGGAGGAGGAGGAGGAGGACGTGCGTGTAGGAGGCCGACCGATACGGTCCAGAACCAGAGATGGGAGAACTGCTGAGGGACTGTGGTAGTATGAGAGAGAGAGAGGAGAGACATGTGGACTGAGGAGCGAGCCAGAGGGGAGAGATGGTGAATGAGCTGAGAGTGGGAGAGGGTGGGGGGAATGAGAGGAGATGAGAGAGAGAGAGAGAGAGAGATTGGGGATTTGAATTTGTGGCTATGGGTAGTATGAGAGAGAGAGAGAGGAGAAACCAGAGATGAGAACCAGTTTTTATCTCCTTCCCCGTTATTTCAAGGTGGGAAGGGGAAGAAATTATCTAGTGATTTGGTTCTTAAAAAACAATGTCCTAATCCAACGGTCTAGAATGATTGGAATTAATCTAAAGGCCAAAAAAATTCCATATTGAGAAGAAAAAAAACTCCTTACAATTTTAAAAAATAAATTATTATTATTATGTATTAGAAGTTCAAAAGTACTACGAAAATAAGTACTTTTATAAACATAATTTTAATTTAATGCCTAATCATATAATTATATTGCAATTATTGTAATATAAACATTAAATTTATATAAAGGACAGTTAAGTCATTTGACATCTTATCTATTATATCCACCCTCCAAATCCCCCTTTTTAAAAAATCATCCAAACACCGGATTATAAATCCACCATTCTTAGGAGGTGGGTCCACCCTTCGTACATATCCACCCTTCTTATATATCCATCCTCAAATCCACCCTTCTTCTATATCCACCCAAAATCAAATCCTTCGTCCAAATGGGCCGTAAATTTTTAAAAAACTCAAAACAAAACCCGGGAAATTAGAGAGAGAAAAAAGATCCCAGATTTTTTCCAAAATCCTACTGAAAACCCACCCGAAACTCCATTGATGCTGACAAATCCCCCAAAGCACCATTAACGGTGACCGGCGCTTCAAAGGTCGAGCAAAAAATTGGTGTGTGCCTCTCAAACAAACAATCTCATTCATTTTAACAAGTCATTAAAGTCCTCAATCAAGCTATACAAACATTGTCCGCAACCACACCATAGTCCAGATTCTCCATTGAATGCTTCACAGAGGCTGAGATTTGCTTGATCATCTTTGTCGTTTGAGTAACAGAGTGTTGTTCGCCGTCGAAATGAGCTTTGTTCAGATGAAGCCACAAACCCTACAAAATAAGAATACCCTTCACAATATGATAGTTCATCTGGTGCTGCTAGAACCCAATCAAGAAACCAATCCAAGAAAGTACTTGGCTGGATGGTGGATGAGCCCAAAATCCAGAGCCAAGTTCGACATAGCCCAAACTCCACAGTCCATGGGAGAACTCACAATTGAAACAAAAGTTCTCTGAAGTTTCCACCTCCGTCACGCATCACGGACACTTATCAGCAACCAGAATCCCTTTCTCCTCAAAGCTTGATTCAGAGGAAGAATTCTCTCGGAACATACACCAGTTATTATCGTTGGGGTCTTATAAAGTTGAGATACAAAAACATGGACTGTCTAAACAAGAAAAATTCATGGTTGGAAGCCCAAATCAAGACAATTTTTTGAGAGGGTTCGGATTTTACAGAGCAAAAAAATTTGAGATGTAGGGTTTTCATTTGAAGATCAAACCCACCACCATCTCCTGCCCCTCCACAGCCGCAACTTTCTACTCCGGCTTGTCGTGTTCTCCCCCTTAAACAACACATTGACTCCCCCAAAAGCCCATTTAATAGCCTCTAACCTCTCCTTAACCAGTAGCCCCCCTTTCGCATTCCAAACCTAATGAGAGAGAGAGAGAGAAACGCACCAATTTTTTGCTCGACCTTGGAGGCGCCGGTCGCCATTAATGGCGCTTTGGGGGATTTGTCGGCGCCAATGGAGTTTGGGGTGGGTTTTCAGTAAGTATTTGGAAAAAAGACGTGTTCCTTTTTGGGTTAAATATCTACTTCCCCCCCTAAACTATTCCAATTTTAGTTACTTTCCCCCGGAACCGCCAATTGAAGTTACTTGCCCCTCCAACTATGAAAACGTTATTCCCTTCATCCAATCCCTAATTGTCTTCCAATTCTTGGACGGAAAACTGAACACTTTTTACACCAAAATGGTTTTGATGCCCTGAATGTGGTTTGGAGCCAATAGAAGGGTATTATGGACATTCCAACTCAAACCCTAACTCAACCCACAACGGCACAACCCCTTATAATCTCAAAAACCCACAACCTGGCTCATCAAATACAGAGAGAGATAGAGTGTGTGACCTATCTACAAGGCATGGATCTTGAGAGATCCAAATGGAAGAACACCAAGATGTAAGTCTTTTTTAATATCTATTCTGAGATTTGCATATTTAATATCACACTCTTTATATTAATATCTATTCTGAGATCCAAATGGAAGAACACCAAGATGTAAGTATGTTTTAATATCATACTCTTTATATTATAATTGCACTCCTTTAGAACTTTTCGATTATTCTATGGGTATGAATCTGTGGTCCCAGCCATGGTTCAAAGCCTATTATATGGGTATGAACTTTTCGATTATTATATGGGTATACTCTATATTATAATCCTACTCCTTTAGAACTTTTCGATTATTATAGAACTTTTCGATTATAATCTTACAAATCTTGCATGTTTGTATGTTTTTATAAACTTTTGCAAAATCCAGTCCTGAATACTTTAGTATTAAGTTGAATCATGGTGGAAATATAGTTAGGGATATCATAGAGTATTATGTCGGTGGTACTGTGAGCTACGTTGATTACTGTGGTAATGATCAAATATCTAGAATTGAGTTGCAATCAATGTCTAAGGAAGTTGGGTATGTGGAAGAAGTAGCTCTTTTCTACAAGGTTCAAAGTAATGGAAAATGGGTTTTTAAAAAGATCGAATCTGATGGTGATGTTACAACCATGGTTCAAAGCCTTAGAAATGGTTTGGTGGAAGTGTTTATAACTGATAGTAATTTGGAAGGTTTTACTAGTGTTGAATACAATGCCAATGTGGATGTGGAAGATGGCCTTTTAGATATTGATATCACTAGTTGGGAATGGGATTGTGGATCATTTTCACAGGACAACTATAATTATCTGGATTTCACAACTCACAGACCTTCCAGTAGACCAAACCCACCATCCACCATTGAACCACTTTCCACCAATGAACCACCACCCACCACTAGAAGAAGAAATGCTAGAAGAAAACCTATTCATCATGATTCTGATTCAGAATCTGATCCTGATGTTTTCATAGACAGTGATTATGAATTCAGTGAAGATGATGATGCTTTGTTTGATGCCAATGTGGATAAAGACATAAAGTGGTGTGGTGTGAGGTAGAAAAAGGTAGTTGGAAGTGATATTCCCCATAATTGTTTATCTGAAACAGAGTCTAAGGAGGGGGATTCCTCTGATGGTTTTATGAGTTTTGACTCTTCTTCTGATGAAGACAGGAAGGACAAGCCAAAGTTTAGGAAATATAGGCCTGTACTAGGGAAAGCACAACCTATAATAGAGGAAAATATGATTTTTAAGAATAGGGCTCAATGTGTAGAAGCTATAAGGCAACATGCAATTGTCAATGGAAAAGCAATCACATTTGAAAAGAATGACACAGATAGAGTCAGAGCTCATTGCCTTGCTCCTTGCCCATGGAATATACTAGCCTCAAGCATCACAGGTGATAGGAAAACCCTGCAAGTTAAGACATTAAACCTTAATCATAAACAATGTGGTTGGAATTGGACTAACAGGCTAATAAACTCAAGCTGGTTGTTAAGAACTTATTTTAAAGAGTTCAAGATCGATCCCTCATGGCCTATTACTCAAATTGTGGAACGAGTAATGGTTGATTATATTGTCAAAATATCTCCACAAATGGCATACAATGCTAGGAAGAAGGTAGTTAAAAAAATAGAGGGTTCTTATGCTGAGCAATATGAGAAGTTATGGGATTATTGTGGAGAGATGAGTAGAACCAATCCAGGAACCTCAGTATACATGCATTTTAAGAAAGATATGGATGGATTTACCACTAATCAACTTCAAAGAATTTATATTTTCTGGGCTGCATTAAAGCAGGGATTCATTGAGGGTTGTAGGCCTATAATTGGAGTAGATGGTTGTCATTTGAAAGGTCCCCATGGTGGGCAACTATTGGCAGCAGTAGGGATAGATAGGAGTAACCAAATTTATCCAGTGGCTTATGCAATGGTTGAGGTTGAAGAGGAGGCAAGTTGGAGTTGGTTCTTGCAGCATTTGAAGAATGATCTTCGGATTCCAAATGAATCGACATTCACAATCATTTCAGATAAGCAAAAGGTGATCACCAATTCAATTTCAGTTTACTTATGTAATTGACCCTTCATATTCAGTTTTATGTGATTGACTAAGCATTTTCAGTTTCTATTTTTAATGTATTGTTTAACTCTCATGCAGGGGCTTATGAATGCAATCAAGGACTTGTTGCCTTGTGTGGAACACAGACATTGTGTTAGGCATCTGCACAGCAACATGAAGAGAGCTGGGTCTACAGGGCAAGCTGTTAAAGATAGGTTGTGGAATCTTGCTAGAGCTATCTACGTGGGGAGGTTTAGCAAACTTATGGAAGAGTTCAAGCAAGAGGATGGGGCTGCATTTAAGTGGCTTGCTAAGCATAAACCCCAACACTGGTGTAGATCACATTTTAGTGTTGCTCCCAAATGTGACATGCTCTTAAATAACCTTTGTGAGTCTTTCAATGCTACAATACTAAATGCTAGGGATAAGCCAATCCTAACCATGCTAAAGAGGATTAGGATTTACATGATAAGGCATGTAGTGAAAAGGAGGGCTTCTGTTGAGAAATGGCATGGTCAGATTGGTCCAAAGATTGTCAAGTTATTGGACAAGAACATTGCACTTTGCAACGAATACATTGTTGTCTTAACTGGGGAAAACTAGCTTGAACTTAGAAGTTTTCAGCATGGAAACTAGTTTTGTGTTAACATGAATGCAAAAACATGCACTTGTAGAAGGTGGGAGTTGACAGGTATGATTGCATCTTACTTAAGTTTTAAGTTAGTTTGCATTTTTTTGCTTATGTAACTAATGACAAACTTTACTTATGTGTTTACAGGTATCCCTTGTGCACATACACTTGTTGTCTTAAGTGAATCAAAAAAGAAGGCTGAGGGCCTTGTGCATGAGTACTACCAAAAGCAAACATACATCAACACCTACAAGCATGTCATATACCCCATGAATGGGATAGACATGTGGGAGAAGACAAACAAACCACCAATTCAACCCCCACATTACACTAGGAAGTCTGGGAGGCCTAAGAAATGCAGAAGGAGGGAAGCAGATGAGCCACTTGCTCAAAGTGATGGAACCAAGAAAATGAAGAGGTATCTTAGCAAACTAAGCTGTAGAAGATGTAGGGGAAAGGGGCATAATGTGAGGACTTGCCCATCTGGTTTCACAGCACCAAGGTCCAAAGAGCAGCAATGCAGTCAGCCAATCTCACAACCAATGTTCACTCTGCCATCACAGCCATCACAACCCACACCCAAGGCCCCCTGTAGAAGGGGAGGTATAGCTACAAGGGGAGGTGCAGCTAGAAGGGGAGGTGCCCCTTACATTTCAGTTTTATAGCTAGGATTATGGTCTTTATCTAGCTAGCCTTCTTTTGCTACTGTTATGGCTGCAACTGTTATGGCTGAAAAAGCCTTCTTTTGCAACTGTTATGGCTGCAAAAAGCCTTCTTTTGCTACTATTTTGGCTGCTACTGTTATGGCTGCAAAAAGCCTTCTTTTGTTATGTTTTGTTGGCACTATTATGTGTCTAGCATTGCTGTGGTAAATGGAACCATTATGGCTATTTGCAGTCTTCTCTTTTAATTATGGTATTCATGTGCTGCTGCTGCATTTTTTAAGAATGGAGTATATGGCTATGTATACTGTCATGGACTGCACTTATGTTTAAGGAAGCATGAAACATCATTGATGCAGTAGCCAAGTACCACCTTAAGCATTCTCATTTCTACTAGCCGGTTTTTTCGTAAATAATTGACCTAAGAATTTGGATTTGGGCCCACTTGGGTTCAATCCGAAACGGCCCAACGGCCAGAACACATTGCCTATGGCTATGTGCCGCATGTTTTTTAGCCTTTTGAGGCCGTTTGGGCCTCCAAACGGGCCTTCAAACCGTTTTTGGGCTATTTTTGTTTCGCTTATAACTTTTCGTAGGAAACTCCGTTTCAGCCCTTTTTTTTCAGAACTCTTGTTTTTTCTTCTATACTTTCAGTCTATAATAATTTTAGTATGGTTACTTTACGCTTTCTAGGGTTAGAGTTGCATCATTTATGTTTGTGCTATGTTCTGTTTTTTTTCTTGCATGAAGCTGCTGCATTTTTTTTTTTTTTGGGTATATTATGATTGGAATGCTTAAAGCTTGAAGCTGGTAGGGTGCTGGTTCAACAACAGTCATTTGACTACATTCATAAAGCTAGGAAACCAGTTTTTAGGCTGTCATGGACTGAATAAGCTAGGAAAAAACTTCATTCATTCATTCATATAAAACACATTACAGATAGGTGCTTGGCATTTGGAGTGCATGTGCTCCTCATGGCAATGCTAGGAATTTGTCACTTGGAACATTATAATACTTAGAAAACATGGGGAAACAAATTACAGCCAATGCCAATACAATCAGCTTCAAGTGCCATTCTTGCCGGCGGGATAGTGTCAGCAAATTCACCAAATCCTCACTTCTCTTGATTGCTTGTTCGTTCTGCTTGGACAATTGTTGCACCTCTCCACTTTGCTTTTGTACAAGGTTCATCAATGACTCAATTTCCTCTTCATTTTCTAAGATAAGAGGTCTTCAAATCTGCATTTTCCCTTTCTATTTTCTGCATTTTATCCTTCAGTGCTGCATTTTCTGCCTCTTCAACATCTTGATTACATGGTTGCCAAAATCCATTCCTCTTGTGCAAGTTGGAGGATCAATCCAGTCAAAAAACTTGCACTTACAGTTTGTCTGTATTAAATCCAAAAATTAGTTTCGTTCCAAGAATTAGCATACATGTAGCAAAGGAATTTCATTTCATTACCTTGTAGTTTATGCAACCTACAAACCTTTATCCTGGGTTCTCTTCAGTGAAGGAGGTCCTCAATGGAGACCTTTGTCCACAAAAGCAAATCTGTTCATTAGGACTAAGATTGGGATTGGAGTTGCTAGAGCTGCTCATTGTGGGGGGAGGAGAGACAGAGAGAAACAGGGAGGGAGAGAGAGAGACGAAGAAAGAGAGTGAGGGGAGGGTGAGGGTGAAATGGATTGGAATGGGGACTGAGATACAGACAAAGAAGAAGGATATATAATAGATTGGTAGGGTTTGAGCTTGAATGTCCATCTTACCCTTCTTTTGGCGCCAAAACAACCTTTGGGACGCCAAAAGGTTTGGTCTGGAGGTTTTCCGTCCAATAATACCTTCTTGGTCTGACTGAAGTGAGGGATTGGATGAAGGGAATAACGTTTTCATAGTTGGAGGGGCAAGTAACTTCAATTGGTAATTCGGGGGAGAAGTAACTAAAATTGGAATAGTTTAGGGGGAAGTAGATATTTAACCCTTCCTTTTTCGATCTCTGTCTAATTTTCCATTTTGTTTTGAGTTCATTCTGAAATTTTGGATGGCCCCCCTTCCACCTCAGCATTTTTTACACCTTCAGTACAAATGTGTAGTACCCATAGCAAAATATCCTTAAAACCCGAGGCTGACTTTTTAAGAGCAGCCGGCCTTTTTGTTCAACGCTCTGCATATACATCACTCCATTAAAGTCCTCATTTGAAAGGTCAAAAAAAGGCAAATCAATTTGTTCCTTCTGGAAATTATCTAGGCTTCTGTTCCCACATCATAGCAAAATATCCTTAAAACCCGAGGCTGCCTTTTTAAGAGCAGCCGGCCTTTTTGTTCAACGCTCTGCATATACATCACTCCATTAAAGTCCTCATATGAAAGGTCAAAAAAAAGGCAAATCAATTTGTTCCTTCTGGAAATTATCTAGGCTTCTGTTCCCACAAAAATGGAAAATTATTCATTGCTCCGAGAGAACCGGAAAGTACTTCAAGGGCTTTTTTTGGCATAGGAGCCACATACCTGACAGTGAAAACCACACTAATGTCTGATAGAAAATGTCCTTAAAACATAACGTGATGGCCCTCCAAAAACACTAAAAAATCACTCTGCAAAGATTGGTGGACAAAAATTGGTTAATTTTCAATCCTAGAGGCCAGATTATCACAAACTTAGTCACATTAATGTGAGAATACAAGTGCGAGCACGAAGAGTCTTTCAAAAATATTTAAAACAACTAAAATTCGCGAGGGTGATGATTGAGAGCAATAGCGTAAAAGAGGATTTAGAGCTGAAGCTAGCGAAACATCCCAATGACTAATTATTTGACTAAAATAGTTGACTTCAAGTTGAACTTATCAAAGCTTTTCAAAACAAAAAGTTGAACAGATCAAAACAAGTAACACGAAATGGCCAAGATTCCTTTAGTATATATGGAGTATACAATTGGCATACCCATGAAGACCCAAACCAAGATTTACATCGGAACAAATAAAAGGAGATCACATTTCCTCAAAGCATTGGTCTCAACTCTCACGCCCATCATTCCACAGCCATGTTTCTTACTCCTCATTTTTCTCTCTCTCCTCTGCTCCTCCTCCTCCTCCTCCTCCTCGCTTTCCTCCCCTCCACACCTGCCCAAGACCAACTCAGCTTCACATTCAACAACTTCAAAGCCTCACCAAACCTTACCCTTGCTGGCATGGCCGAGTTCAAACCATCAGGCCTCTTAGCCTTAACCAACGGCACCCGCCGAGAACAGGCGACCGGCCATGCCTTCTTCACCACGCCATTCCCCTTCAAAGCCACCCCAGACGCCACCGCTTCATCCTTCTCCAACTCCTTCATCTTCTCCATCAGCCCCGAGTTCCCCACCCTCTCCGGCCATGGCATCGCCTTCGTCTTGGCCCCCACCCCTAGCCTCCCCGGTGCCTTCCCCGGCGCTTACTTGGGCCTCTTCAATGAAAAAAATAACGGGAACTTTACCAACCACGTGGTTGCAGTAGAGCTTGATACTATATACACTAGAGAGTTTCAAGATATAAACGATAACCATGTTGGCAACGACATTAATGGGCTGGAATCTAATGTGTCTGAGCCAGCTGGGTACTATTCAAATGGGAGTTTCAGAATTTGAGTCTGATCAGTGGTAAGGCGATGCAAGTTTGGGTTGAATACGATGGGGGAAAGAAGGAAATGAATGTTACTATGGCTCTGGTTGATTTGCCCAAGCCAAACACGCCGCTATTGACTCTTTCTATGGATCTTTCCCCGATCTTGAATCAAACTATGTACGTTGGGTTCTCTTCCTCTTCTGGTTCTTTCAGTACTTCCCATTATTTATTGGCTTGGAGGCTTGGAGCTTTAAGATTAATGGATTGGCTGATGGGTTTGATTTCTCTCAACTCCCTAAGCTTCCTCGCATCGGACCCAAGAAAGTTTCTAGGCTTCTGACAACTGGGTTACCTTTGAGTTTAGTATTGGTGTTTGGAGTGCTTTCAGGGGTAGTTTATTACGTTAGAAGGAAGAGGAAGTTTGCCGAAGTGCTTGAAGATTGGGAACTTGACTATGGGCCTCATAGGTTCAAGTACAAGGACTTGTATATCGCCACCAAAGGATTTAGGGAAAAGGGGCTCTTGGGTAGTGGGGGATTTGGTAGGGTTTATAGAGGAATACTGCCTACTTCAAAAATTGAGGTTGCAGTCAAGAGGTTATCACATGAATCTGAGCAAGGAATGAAGGAATTTGTGGCGGAAATAGTTAGTATTGGACGTTTGCGCCACCGGAATTTAGTTCAACTATTGGGCTATTGTCGCCGAAAAGGGGAGCTTCTTTTGGTCTATGACTACATGCCTAATGGAAGTCTAGATAAATTGCTCTATGACCAGCCGAGTTGTACCCTCAATTGGAAGCAAAGATTTCGAGTCATCAAGGGGGTGGTGTCAGGGCTTTTCTATTTACACGAAGAGTGGGAGCAAGTTGTTGTGCATAGAGATGTCAAGCCGAGTAATGTGTTGTTAGATGGCGAATTGAATGGGAGATTGGGCGATTTTGGGCTAGCTAGATTGTCTGATCATGGAACCGATCCAGAAACCACTAATGTGGCTGGAACACTTGGGTATCTTGCACCGGAGCATACTAGAACCGGAAAGGCCACAACGAGAGCACCGATGTGTATGCTTTTGGTGCCTTTTTGCTCGTGGTGGTATGTGGGAGGAGGCCCATTGAGCCACGAGCAGCAGCAGAGGATTTAGTTTTGGTGGATTGGGTGTTTTCCTTTTGGAGCAGAGGGGAAGTGTTGCGAACTGTTGATGCTAAATTGGGGAGTGAATATGTAGGGGAGGAAGTGGAGTTGGTTTTGAAGCTGGGTTTGATGTGTTCGCACTCTGAGCCGGCCGCCAGGCCATATATGAGGCAAGTTGTGGAGTATTTGGAGGGAGATATTCCTCTACCAGAGTTGAAACTGATGGGTATTTCTGCCGCGGGTCTAACGTTTGCTCACCGGGAAGGGTTTGGTGATTTTGCACTGTCGTCTTCTATGGTCTTCCGTTGCAGGGTCCCGTCTCTCTGGAGGCAGATAATGCTTCTAACTTTACGCATGAGTAATGTAACTGATGAACCATACGGTTTATGTTTTTCTATACTTTAGGCATAATTAAGCTTGTCTTCTATGTATATCTGAACCCTTCTACAGTCACCGATCACATGGGGATCAATTCTGCTCCGATGGTTACGTAAGACCCACATTGGATCCAGCACAAAAACTCTGAGCTGTTCAATAATTTCAAAAGAACAAGATGGCCGTGATAAATCAGCTCAATCCTATAGTGGCCCGGCCCATCATGCTCAGCCCAAGTCACCTATTCTGTTACCAAATCGCGGATCAACCCATGGCTGAGTCGATCGGCTTTGGCCCACCACAATCTTTATAAACAAATTGGTATGATACCTTGTGATCATAAAATTCCCCAATGTTTCAGGGGCCTTTCACATTTGTTTGTTTGCCAAATTCTTGCTCATTATCCCCGAACCAGCAGAGACAAAAGTATGATTGTTTTCAGTTCTCCAATCCACAACAACGATGACTAAAGCACATTCTAACAAGCTTTTGTATGCTATAGATATCTATATATAGCACATTGTATGCCCTTTTTTTAGCTATTCCAAGCAGGTATTGAGTGCAGTTCTGTTGCACAATGTAATGGAAGAACCACTCGATGCCTTGTGAAACATGGGATTGATTTGGCTTCACAATGCATCTATTGTCCAACGCATGACTTCACTTCTAACTAGATGAAGTGAAGTGGGGCCTATTTGGACATCCGTTTATCGGAAAGGAAAAAAAAAAAAAAGAGTCGTGGGTGCATGCTGCCTAATTCCCAGATATTCAAAATTGGTTGGATTAGTGATGGGGTAACTGGTAGAATAACAAACACATGTTGCATGCAGTGAATGGGGATATCAAGCTCAAGTCCTGAATATATATGAGGTGCTATAAAATTAGTATTTTTGACCTCCCACGATTGAATATAGAACATAAATATTCTTGGAAAATGATTTTGCCACTCCCTTTTTCGTTAATTCCACTCCTCTGCAAGTGTATTTTTAGTGCAAAAATACATTTGCAAGGGAGTGGGGTTAACAAAAAAGAAAGTGGCAAAATTAGCAGCATATTCTTTGACTTAGAAGATATTCTCCCAAGATGTTATGGGACTTGTTGATCCATTTATCTTCATATGCTGATAAGGTTTTATTAGAAGGTTATTAATTTTAGCCTCGTTTACTTGGAAGAAGGAAAAAAAAAACCGAATATATATATTTGGGCACAGATCTTTTTGAAGCAAAACCTAAACATGCGTGTTTTCAATTGACAAAAAAAAAACCAAAACATGATTAAAAAAAAATTGTCAAATTTGAGAGGTACTTTCATTGATTTGAAAATCATACCTCGGGAATGGGCAACCACCCCCTAGGGAGAGAGGAGAGTAACAAAAATGGAGACCTAAACTCACAAACGAACATTCAAAACCACATAGACGAGACTCATCTCCGATCTCGAAAAGCCATCAAGACGACATAAAAAAACCCAGTAGAACAACACCCACAAAGAGTGAGAAAGTCCCACGCAAGGGAAGCAAACCAACAAAAAAACAGCAAACAAAACTAAAGCAAAACCTACAAGTAAACAATAGATCCACAACCCTAAGTCCAGCCGTCCAGAAACACCGATCAAGACCTTCACTGCCGTTGCCACTGCTGCTACAATGGCGGCCGAGACACAACAAACACAACAAAATGGAACCTTGAGCACCACAACAGTCACACCCCACCGTACAGAACCACCAACTGCTACATTCGTCCCAAGAAATTATTCCCTCGTCAGGGCACAAACCTATGCGACGCCCAGAATGACAAGAACGGGGCTAGCCTGATAATGTTGATGGAACTGCAGGACGATCGGAAAGAAGAGCAACAGAGAGGAAGATCGGACAAAGGAGCACACAGACCGACTGCTCTAGCAAATGATCGGCTCCATTGACGTCGGAGCTTGCCGAAATCGGGGGGATTGATCTGAAGTAGAGAGAGAGAGTCTCTCTCTCGAACTCCAGAAATATATCCACATCAAACAACTATATATTCCTCTCCTCACTCTACGTTTTTCCACTTGAAAGACAAATTAAAACCTCGAAACTTTATCCCGCAATCAAACTTTTATTTTTAATAAAATTTCAAAATTTAACATTGAATAACAAATCAAATTTTTTTTTGTTAATAAAATCTTTTGGTCTTATTGGTAAAAAAAGGTCAAACTTTATTGCAAAAATTCAAAATTTCCAATTTGTTTTGGTCTTTTTCGTCATTTATGAGCCTTTTTCAACTTTAATCTATATATTTATATTTTTTTCATTCCTCTCGTCGAGGAAAAAAATGTAGCGGAAGAATTTGACCAAGATCTTGTGAAAATCAAGAGAAAGAAATTTAAAAAACCATCTTAAAAAGCCCCTGAAAAATTAGATCATACTCTCACACACTGGTAGCCTGCCTTTTTCTTCAACGCTATGCATATACAATAATTCTCCATCAAAGTCCTCATTTGAAAAATAAAGTCCTCATTTGAAAAGTCAAAAACTGGAAAATCAATTTGTTCCTTCAAAATATCTACGCTTCTGTTCTCACTGAAATAGAAAAATATCAATTGCTCCGGGAGAACTTTCTCCAAACAACCGTTAACTTCAAGCCAAACATTCTATTTGGGAATTGGGGTCCTTGAAGGATTTGTCCGATCGTGAATTTTAGGGGCTCCAGAGCTCATCGAGGTACGTGCAAGCAGCCCGAACATCTGTTTATCAGAAAGGATAAAATAAAAAACAAAAAAAGTCGTGGGTGCTGCCTTACCAGATATTCCACATGTACATGTTGTGAGTGTTTGCGTGTTTTATTTGTGTGAATGTATTTCACCTCTAATATGTGTGGAGCCGCGTGTGTTTTTTTGTCATACCACGCCTATCCCTTTCTTTGTCATATGTCTATCAATGGAGAGCGACCATTTACCCCTCTTACGCACATCAGAGAGAAGTATCAACCCTTGATGGCCTCATGGCTTTGGTTGTCATTTCCTCACAGATAAAAACTTATTTATTGTTGGTTTTTCCCTAAAAACTATTGTTGATTTTCGTGGCAGAGTATCAAGAAAATGGGGCAAAACATGGCTGCCCAAATGCAGCGGCAGTGAACAGAAAAACAGAGAAGGAGAGATGTGTCTCTCTGGAAAGCAGGGGAAAAGAAAGCAGGGGAAAAAAACGTAGAAATGGGGCTGCTCTCTCTTGTCCTACATTCATTACTTTTCCCTTTAAATACTACTACTACTAGCATCCTTACATACAAAATAGGCTTGGGCTTAACACAATCATTTGGCCCAATACAAAATAACACAAACTAGCCCAATTACAAACATAAACTTGGTCCAAATAAAATAAAAGACAACAATGCATTAATTTTAACACGCCTTCTTAATCCTTTGTTGTAACACTCAACATTTCTCTAAAATATTGGAACTTTTCCTTTGAAAGAGCTTTGGTGAAGATGTCCGCCACTTGGTCTTCGGTTGCACAATACTTGAGTTGAATCTCTTCATCTTCCACTGCCTCTCGGATGAAGTGATGCTTGATTGCAATGTTTTCATGTGGCTATGGTAGTTGGGATTCTTTGTCATTGCAATTGCGGATTTATTGTCACACAAAATTGGAGTAGCTTCTCTTTTCTTTTCACCAACATCCTCCAAAATCCTCCTTAGCCATATTGCTTGAGAGGTTGCCAATGATGCCGACACGTACTCGGCCTCGGCGGTAGATTGGGCCACGGTTTGTTACTTCTTAGATGCCCATGAGAAGGCACCCGAGCCAAGAGAAAAAGCATATCCGGAAGTGCTCTTCATATCATCGACACATCTAGCCCAATCACTATCACAAAATCCTAGCAATATTCCATCAACATTTTTCTCATACGAAATGCCATAATCAAGTGTACCTTGTAAGTATCTCAAGACCCTCTTAACCACTCCAAAATGCGTTTGACTTGCATTGTGCATGAATCGGGATAACATGCTTGTAGCATACATGATATCCAGCCTTGTGATAGTCAAGTATAACACGCTTACAACCAAATTTCTATAAAGAGATTCATCCAACTTTTTGCTTCCATCTTCTTTTGACAATTTCCCATTCATAATCAAGGGAGTTGCAACCGGCTTACTTCAATTTGAGTTCCTCCTTCCCAACCGAGTTAGTCACTGCGGTAACTGTACCCTGCCAGCTCTCCAGCAATTGAGACAGGATCAACAAAGCTTGAACCTCATCGTCGAATTCAATACCAACAGAGACCAACTGGTCCACTATTGTATTGAACTCGCTGAGATGCTTCATAAACGAACCTCCTTCAGGCATCTCGAAGTTGAACAACTTCTTCATCAAGTGCACCTTGTTTGCTGCGGACCGTTATTCATACATCTTCGCGAGCGCGTTCATCAGGTTGGATGTGGTTTTTTCTTTCAGTATATTGTGCGCGACTAACTTCGAGAGTGATAATCAGATCAGACCCATTGCCTTCCGGTCAAAAACCTTTCCTTCTTTCATTTTTGCCCTGCTGCGGCCGATAAAGATCTTTCTGATACAAATAGTCCTCCATCTGCATCTTCCAAAAAGTAAACTCAAATCCATCGGACTTCTCAATCTTCGATTTCCCTTATTCTAAACCGATAGCTCCCTAAGAAATCCGGACTGCCCAAAAGGTTCAATCGAAAAACTGTTGAACACCCTTACCGCAACCACGGCTCTGATATCAATTGTTGGGAAATCAGAACCTCGTGCTTGACTCACAACGAACAAAAATACTTTAGAATCTTGGGATACTATTGTCATAGAAAACAAACCAGAGAAAAGGAAGAGAAAGAACAGAAAAACAAAACACACAGATATACGAGGTTCGGTAACTTGCCTACGTCCCCAAGAGCCACACCAATCCATTATCAACGAAGAAAACTAAAGATTATAAGTCTTCTCTTTCATCTCTGAGAAAAGTTTTCTCTTGCGCTCTCTCTCTCTAGAATTCTCTCTTAAGTGATAGCTGGACCCTTCCAACCAACTTAGGCCACGGCCCATAGCCCATCCCGACCACGAGCCTGTCTGTTGCGTGCTACCTGCCGCGAGCCTGACTGTGTGCCTACCTGTCATGGAACTCTCCATCTGGTCGTAGACCACCTACCGCGGAACCCTGTGCATGGGTCGCGGATCTCTGTTGCCGAACTCTGTTGCTAAAAGTTATCTGCATCTCCAATACATATAAGTATATAAATAAAATAAGGATTGCTGCATATATTTTGAAACACTTTTTCAAGATTAACTCTGTGGCTAACATGCGAGCATTGGTACTATGAGTGCAACAAGTGAAGGCCGTAGTGCAAAGCCAAAGGCAACGCTCAAGAACCCAGCAGCAAGCCATTGTGAAGGGCTCTCCCCCTCTCAATATTAATTTAATATTATGTGAGCCGAAGGCCCACTTATTCAGATATTAGACTGATAAGAACAGATACTACCCTTGATCTTAGCCAAAAGGCCGAGAAAGGTATGATTTTGTATTGTAATAGGCTACCTGTTATAAAGCGTAACTTGCCAGTCCTCTTTCTGTAACTTCCTCAATGTGGGACTAACAGCAAACAGAACAACCGTTGGCTTTCTTCACTCGGATCTCACCCCAATGATTTTGCGCAGTTGTACCTGTCTTCGATGGAGAAGGCATTACGCACCCGTTTGTCTGTACTCTGTTGCAAAAGGCATTTTAGCACTCGGTGTCGGTAGCAAAAGCCTTCTTTTTAGAGGCATATGATCCTCGTAGGCTGTAGCAATAGAATTAGTAACACCTTGCAAATATTGTCCACCACCTGACTTGAGTCACTTGACTTCTAATTGACCATAGTTGAAGTTGTAATACCTCAATTCGAGTGTACATACAAAAGGAAGTTAAAAAAGAGCCAATAATCATCTGCAAAAGGTTTGATCCTCTTATATTTGTTGGGATTATGCCCGATAATCCCACCCGCAACGGAAGCGCAAATAACAAAAAAAAAACGAAATCACACACAAGAGAACAACACAATCCAAATACGTGGTTCCCCAAACTCGGGTACGTCCACGGGAGAGAGAGAAATCTTCCACTATATGAAAAATAGAGATTACAGTGTGAGATGAAAAACTCTCTCGAGCTCCTAACACCATGGCTCACACAATGTTTTTCATTCACCCCCACAACTCTATTTTTCCCTCACATCTTTTCTCTCTCTCTCTCAAAACCTCACGGTGGGAGAGACCCCCCAAAGGGGTTCCCGGACTGACTCTCCTCTCTGCTCAGTCTCTCTTTCTTACTCCCCACGCTCTCTCTCTCTCTCCACACACGGCACAAACCTCTTTAAATAGGCATAACTAAGGCCAACACAAGAACCTCTTCATCTGCCGAGAATAATCTAGAGCCAAGCTCAACAAATGCTTCTTGGAACCAATTAAACACCACAGCCGGCTTAAGCACTTCCGAAGCACAATAACTTAAGCCAATAAATGCATCAGCCAACCAACAATTTCACTGCTGCACCACCGAACCAATTAAAAACAAATTAACTATAATTATTTTCCTTTTCTCTTTCACATGGGCAAAACCCAACAATATTTTCCTAGCAAATAAAAAGAATTACCAATTTTCTTCTTGTATACAACGATCTCTTGTATGATTTCATCGATTTTCATATGCTAATGCTCTCCTGCCGAATTTTTCACTTAAGTTTTCTTTGCCATACTATCAATACTCTGTAAAAGGCCAGTGATCTTGGCTTTCTTACACTACACAAGCTGTTTTTTTTTTGAACTGCAAAAGAACTAACAGGTCAGCTGATAAGCAGCAAATATTGTATATTGTTGAATATTTTAGATGATATTCTGGGTGAGAATAAATTTTTTACACCGTCGGTGTAAACATTTGTTTCATCCAAATTAATTACATTGCGACACGTGTCAAAATAGTGGTCCCAATTAATAAAATATGGCGATGTGGCACAACGCAATTGATTTGGAGGAAATAAATGTTTACACCGGCGGTGTAAAGAATTTATTCTCTTATTGTGGGTGGGATATGTTTATCTTGATTTCAGGTAATTGACACTCAACTTTGGCTCGACTACTAGTACGCCCAGAAATGAAGCCGACATCGTCATCTAAAAATCCAAGTCGAAGCCTAAAATTTTGACTGTATTTAAATCCCGATCGGACACCAATAAAAATGAATCTGGAGCATCACATAACACCGAATATGCATAACATTGCAAGACAGCTGGGTCACGTGGGACCCTTGTTGTAGGTACAGAAATGGAATGGAAATGGCGTCCTGGGTGTAGATAAAGTCAATAAGCAAGAGTTGGAATGAAAATGACTAAGGTTGAAAAGTCCTAGTGTGATCGATTCCTTCCTCTAAGGAGTTGGAATCAAAAGTCCAGTTGCGATTGAATTCCGCTGTCAGGTTCGACCAACTCCGTAGAGGAATTTGATTGCATCTAGCATAATCTTCAAGTCGAGCTAGCACACAAATTTTCTGTGGGACTTGATTGCGTAAACTCGTGAGGTTATTGGATTATTTAGGCTATAAGTGGTACTGTAAACTCTTGGTCCTAGCCTTGTGCTAAAATACTTGTAATTCTTAGTTTTGGTGTCAAATAGAAAATCGTAGTTGAAAATCACCAAAAATCAAATCTAGACAAGTGTTCACTTCCGAAACCTACGAACCACCACTTAGACCGATAGGTCTTACACTCCAATAAATCGTTGACCAAGTTATTTTGCAAACGACTTGAAAGTCCTACGCTTCAGGGTAGACATCCAGGAATACTAACGTTGATCACAAGCACCAACGTACATGCATCTGAACTAATCTCTAAGAAGCAAACATAGGAAGTAATGTTCTTTTCATATATCTATGAATTTTACTTTCTAGCTTCTTAAAAAAATAACATTTACATTAATCTGAACGGGAGTGTTCATGGTGTAGTGATCGGACATCATAATCTTCAATATCAATGGCTGCTTCTTGTTTTTTTTTTTTTTTGAAAGGCTGCTTCTTGTTTAATTTAATTTTACTTAACAGTATAATCACAACATGTTAATGGGAAAACAACTCTCAGCATTTAACTAGAGAGATGCATAGATATGCCGGTCATTCGACTGGCAACAACTTTTGAATGTTTGGTAGTAGTGAAGTTTAACCTAATTTTGGGTGTCTTTTTCTCCTCTCTCTTCCAAGATTTTTTTTAATCACATAATAGTGAAGATTATTATACTAATAATAGCCCAGCTGCACTTAGGCTATCCACAATGACATAATAAAAAATGGATAGTCAAAAGTTAATGTGAGATTGTTAAGGTTAACAATGTAGATGTTCACAATGATATAATCAAAATTGGTCATTCAAAAACTTGTCATACCACATTTTCGAACTACAAAAAAATTAAAAATTGTGAACATAGAGAATAATTTTATTAAAAATAGTTTTGAAACTAATAAAACTATTTATTAGGCCATCCACAGTGGTATAATAAAAAACCAATTGTTTTTAAAGTTAACAATATTGGTGCAAAAGATGACACACAATGGTATAATCAAAGTTAGCTACATCCTTAGAAATAATCAAATTTGGGCTTTGAATAACCAAAACTAGCAATCTTTTTCAATAATCAAAATTTGTGACTCCACCGCACATAAGTTGACTGGTTCTAAAATTTGGATACACACACGTGTTTCAACTACTAGTATTTTTCTTATTCTCTTCTTCGCCTGCTCTATATCTTCTTCTCTTCGCCCACAAATTGTTTCTCTTTTTTCCCTCCAAAAGAAAATTCATAATAGGAGGAAAGGAAGTCACCGATTTTTTCCACAAAATTAAAGGAAGGAATCGATATATTTTTTCCCAAAAAAAAACGTAATGGAGGGAGGTGAATAGCGGGAAACAGAGAGGGAGATGGAGTGAAATTGTAGTGGACCCCTTGTTTTGGTTATGGACTAGAAGTGATCATTGTGGATCTCAACATTGTTAAGCTTAACACCCTCTTAAATGAATAATTAAAAACTGATGTGTCAATTTTTAGTTATTCATTTTTTATTATACCACTGTGGATGGCCTTAGAAATAGAAAATAAATATTGAAATTTTTTCAAAAAAAAGTAGTTTTTTTTTTGGGAAAAAAACTGAAATGGTACTTATAGTTTTGTATTTGTGTCAACTTGGTCCCTGCAGTTTGAATTGGCTCGATTTACACTCTGTATTTTTCATTTTGTTCCAACTTGGTCCAATTATTAAATGCCGTTAGACTCCGTTAACCCCAGACACGAATGAGCCTCTTTTCTAGGGTTAAAACCGTAATCTGTCATTCTTCTCTTACCCTAATATATCTCTGAACCAAAACACAAAACCTCATTGTTCCATTCTCCCTTTTTTTTCATGGCTTCCATTCTCCATTTGTCGCACCTGAGATTTTACCTTCAACCGAAACGTGTCACGTTCGCCTTCGGGGGGAAGGAGTGAGAGGGATTAGGGCCTGAATAAGTGATCTGATTCCTATGGATTGCGACGTGGTTCTTAAAAAGAAAGGGAAAATGAGGAGTTTTGTGTTCGATAAAAGGGGTTTGAATATTTTTGAAAAATGTTTGAATTTTAAAAATGAAGTGGATTTTATTTTCAAAAAGGACCAAGCTTTCATCAAGCGGCCTACATATCTCCGAGTAAAGGAGAATTAGGTCTAGCCATAGTTCGGGCCACAAAAGGGGTTTAGAAAAAAACTTATCTCTACCGGGCATAGAGTTTAGGTGTGCCTGACCACCTCTTGAATATCGGAAGAATAATTCAAGTATTTAAAAAAAAAAAAAAAAAGAGCACACGAGCCAGAGAACCCAATTTTTAGAAAAAAGTGACTCCATTTTGTTTTTTAGGAAAATGTTTTAGGTCTGCAAGGTTCGAGAAGAAAGGGTTCTGTAATTTACTAGAAAAGGGACCCATTTGTGTCTAGGGTTGACGGAGACTAACGACAGTTAGTAATTGGACCAAGTGGAACAAAATGGAAATTACTGAGTGTAAATCGAGCCAATTCAAACTGCAAGGACCAAGTTGATATTAACACTAAACTACAGGGACCATTTCGACTTTTTTTCCTTTTTTTTTTAAAAAAAGTTTTTGGGTAACTAAGTTATTGAAAAAATAGTTTTTATATATGAAAAGGTTTTTGAAAAAAATAGTTTTAAAAACCAAACAGTTTTTCAAAAAAAGATTTGGAGTTGGTTTCGGTTTTGCCTGACGGCAGTGAGGCAGGCAACGGACGGTTGGCATTTTGATTGGTTGTTTGCATTGTTGAGGTTGTCGGCGTTGGTAGCGGCTGGCTCCAGACTGTTGCTGTTATGGTTTTGTTGGAGCTTTACTTGTGTGAGCTTGTCCCTTGTATTCGGGCTTTTTGGCTGTTTAGGTGTTTGAAGCTTTGGAAAAATGACAGCCAATGACGTATTTTGATACTTAATACTCATCAATGATATTTTCAGCATTAAAAAATGTTCTCAGCATGTCCTTGACGGGTATTAATTATCAAAATACGTTCTGGGCCGTTATTTTCCCTTGAGCGCGTTATTGTTTGAGTTTATCCCATATTAGGCCTGTCAATGGGCTAAATCCGATCCGGATCCGATAAGACCCAAATCTGATCCGAATCCGATAAGACTCGAATCCGATAGTGGTAATCCGGATCCAAATCCAAAACATTCGGATCCGATCCGAAAATCCGAATCCGAAGCATTCGGATCCTATCCGAAAATCCGAATCCGATCCGAAAACATTTTTACTTCATAAATTTTAGCCAAAAAAAAATATTTTTTTTCAATTCAAAAAAAATATTTTCCGTAAAAAATTTAAAATTAAAAAATTAAAATAAAAACACAACTTCTTAAACGTTTTTTTTTTCAAAATAAAAAATTTACTATTTTTTTAAAAAAAGATTTAAAAAATTAAAAAAAATAAAGTTCGGATTCGGATTGATAACGGATATAATCCGATCCGGTCCGAATCCGATCCGATCTGTATTTGAATTATTGGATTCGGATTATCGGATTTCGGATCAACGTTATCGGATTCGGATCCAGATCCGGATCGGATTTTTTGGATCAAATCCGGTCTATCACGCCCTAAATTTTCAACATAATAATAATAATAGTCTTTCATAAGGAAAAATTATCGCTATGATACGTCATAATACCTCGAGAGCTTTTCCATAATCCATCCAAAAGTACAAACATCTTCAAAGTCTACAATAAAGGCACTCCAGCCCCAAGTTTCATAGTTAAACAAAAGACAACAAGTTTAGAGATTACATGATTTAGCAAATCAAAAGATTAGCTCAGAATTACAATTACATCTCTCAAAAAGGATTTTACAAAGATGTCAAAATAATTCATCGGTGTTAGCTTTCAAAAAAATGGAGTCATATGCACATCAAGCACTCCAAATCAATGTCCTTGAGGTGTACCTGAAAATAGTAATAGATTGAGCTACACTAGCCCAGTAGAGAAATCTTTGCTCAAACTATATGCATATGAGATGGACAATGCACCGAGACGAACAGTGATACAAGAAAGTTTCCCACATGGACATGATCAAGAGGATGATACTTGATAATCAACACCATTCCTATTCACGTCACTTAATAAACTCTAAATTCTTCATTTTCAATGTAACAAGTGTTCTCGATTTTCTTTCCAAGCATTTGGGATCTCGCGCATCCTGAATTCATTCCGTCATCACACCATTCGGTGCATCCGTGGCTTTCTTGTGCACTTCCAGACATTTGGGACCCCGTGCGTCCCGTTTCCGGCATCCCACTTTATAGTGGTTCCGTGGCTTTCTTCGTATTGTTCTATCGTTGTAAGTTGTGATTTTCCATTCTACTAGCCTCAATCCCATAAAGCATGAAGTATGTCAAATCCAAAACATTCATAAAACATGCCACGATACTCACGTAATAACCCGAATGCATAGACAAACGCACAAGTATCATATTCACTTAGTTTGACACATTTCTTTGTCATAACGAGAGCCAAAGGAGTGGGGACGAGCAACGAATCATTGGAACGCGAGCAATCTAGTTTAGACATGATTAGAATGTGATTGGAGAGTGTTAGAAGTGATCGGGGATCAACACAATCGACGGATAATCAATGAAGTTCAAAAACAGTTTTCTAAGTCATTGGTACCAATACCTCAAAAAGTAGGTATCGGTACCATGACAATCCAGTGAGCAATCAGAAACAAGGTATTGGTACCTCAAAAACGTGGTATCGGTACCAAAGGTACCGGTACCTCAAAAATGTGGTATCGGTACCATTGCGTTACAGTGGGCGGCTTGCAGAAAATTCAAGAATGAGCATAACATCGAATACAACCAAATGAAGCACGATTTTTGGCACACAATCCACTCATAAACATGTAAAGAGAGTAAGAATTTCCTACCTCAACTTGGAGAACGAAACCCAACTAGATTGATCGAGCCCTAGCTTTGAAATTCGAAATCCTCCGAAATTACTCCTCTTCGAGCTTGTTCCAACGAAACCCAAGGTTGAGAGCCCGAGAGGATGATGATTTGGTGAAGGATCTTGGTCGGTTTTGAACTTGGAGTGGGATTTTTGAGCGAGAGTGTGAGAGAGAGAGGAGAGAGCCGAGAGAGGAAGACGCCGGGAGAGAGAGAGAGAGAAAAGAAATTGGGGATTTTTTTCTTCTACACACACACCCACACATATATATACTCACATATTCACATATTACAAATGCACCCCTTCACAAACAATCTTCCCACATTCACCCCAATTCATTTAAACTCAATAAATCCCATATTTTCCTCCATTATAATCATTAATAAACCTTTTTACTAATTTTCGAAAAATACGGGTCTTTACACGGTCCATTGAAATGCTTCCTAATCTCTCTTTCTCTTTCTTAAATGTAGTGTAAGAATTTGACCCGGATCTTGTGAAAATTAAGAGAAAGAAATTTTAAACCATGCTAAAAAGCTCGTGAAAAATTAGATCAGACTCTCACACAATGGTTCAAGATATCCTTAAAACCCGAGGTTGACGTTTTAAAATAATGCTATCCACACATACATTAGGAACAGATCTTGTACAACAACCTACGTGGCAAAGAAAAAGGGCCCTACTCTCTCTCTCTCTCGTTATGCCAGAAAAATTCAAATTTTGACCCCGAACAATTTTGCACCCCAAATATCCCCTAACCCGTTTCTGCTCCACCAGCACCCACTGCCAACAACCGCCGACGCAACCGACCGCAAGTGTCAGCACCGTCTCTCTCTCTCTCTCTCTCTCTCTCTCTCCAACCCCCACCTCCACCACATCTCAATCGTCCGACCACTGATGCCGCCACTGACCACCACACCCCTTCTCTGTCCTGTATTTCCATCTCTCTCCGCTCTCTCTCAAGGCTTTTTTGTCTCTCATACGAAGGTTGTGATGGGCACCGAGCAGCTCCCCACCATGGATTTGTGCAGCCACGGCGAACCCGAAGGCCTTCCGGAACCCCCATGGACGGCACACCAAATCAGTTCTGGGGTGTTTCTAGATCTTAACTTTTGTTTGGGTCTAAATTTAGGGTTTGTTCTTCAGAAATTGGGGTTTTTTACAAATTAGGGTTCTCAAAAAATGTGGGAATTCCACAAATTAGGGTTTGTTCTCCTCAAATTGGGGCTTTACTTTACTTTTGTTTACAATGATATGCTACCACAGGGTGCCCTCTCAAGAATTTTATTTTGAGAGTAGTGACTTGTGAGATCAATTACTCTCTCTCAACCATCTGAGTAAGTTTGATGATCAATGGCAATGTGGTTTTTTGTGACTTCGTGTTGTATGGGTAGCCAGCCTATTAATTGCCATTTACTCTCTCAATTTGTTCACCGTGATGGTCAATGGAATGTGAATTTGGCTTTTGCTTTATTTACAGTTGGCATATGTTTTGAATCACACATATAGATAGCTTAAACTCCAAACAGGATTTTGCAAAAATGTCAAACGCTTATAATGCTCCACAATCAAACGCCTTTGACTGTAAATGCAAGTTCATATCCCCAAAATTGAAAGTAACATAAGAATTCCAACAACATATATACCAGAACCATTTTCGTAATAGTTCATTCCATTAATTGGTAAACCAATACAAAGCTCTTGTATGGATTTTAATTCAGTGCTGCCTTTATTTTTTAACGGCAAATTTTTTTTATTAATCTTTGAATATCCCAATTGTATTCCTAATCCTAATTCTATCAGTTGATGTGCTCCAATCCTCGAAAGGAAACATACGGATTCCTCATGAAGTAGATTACTCCAGTTGTCATCAATATGGGAAAACAGTAGCAGCAACCAGCATTTGGAAGGCAGCAAAACATCATGGAGAACAGCAGTAACAGACCAGTAGCATAAGATTTAGCTGCATATCAGTTTTGAACTTGTTTGATGAATTCCACTTTAACCAGCAACAATAGGAACAACAATCAGCAATTTCCTTACCCAAAGCCTAGACATAACAGACACCTCCACCATTATTCCATTTGAAAGGTAGAGTTAAAGAAAGAGTAGAAAACCCCCACCCAAAAAAAAAAAAATGGATTGCTCTTATCTGTGGTAATTCAGTCCTGCCTACGTGCTTTAGTTCTACTATTGACTCTAGTTTATACTTTACATTCTACAAAGTAACACTTCAGGTTCCACTTCCTTATTGTTCTTGGTTTCACTAACTTCCGCAAGATGTGTTCACTTCTGAAGAAAATGTATTGTTTCAGCCGCGCAGTTGTCAGCTTTCCTTTCTCTTAGTCTTAGGCTTCAATTCATCGTGGACTTGTTTTTTTCCTGCAAACATGAAATCAACCACCAAATTAGAAGCAATCCCATGCACAACTTGCAGATGAGAAAGGCCAAATTCACAGAGAATAATATTGGTGACGTGAACTAAAAAACAAGGCAGCCCTTCATCTTCATTGTCTCTTCTTTCTACTCCAGTAACAGAAAAAGGTGTGCAATTCTCAGTTTACAAGTATAACTTGCTTCCAAAATGATAGAAATATCACAATTTATACAATAATGTCGGAGAACACAGTCATATCAAGCAAGCAATGCCATACTAAACAATTGCACCATGAATTCCCTCTTTGATTAAAACCAACTTAATCAACCGCCAATACAATCCTAAAGAAACAACTCAATTCAACATGAAAATTCTGTCCTAATAATTGAGTTGGATTCTTTCCCCTTCCCATCCAAATAAAAATACATAAAGATACTAATTACATTTACGACTAGAAAAAGATAGTACATACTTTGCTGTGATTCTTTCTCAAATCAAAGACCAGCACATCCCATTGTAAACAAAAGTAAAGTAAAGCCCCAATTTGAGAAGAACAACCCTAATTTGTGGAATTCCCAAATTTTTTGAGAACCCTAATTTGTAAAAAGCCCAATTTCTGAAGAACAAACCCAATTTTTAGAACCAAACAAAAGTTAAGATCCAGAAACACCCCACAACTGATTTGGCGCGCCGCCCATGGGGTGGGGTTCCTGAAGGCCGTCGGGTTCGCCATGGCTGCACAAATCCGTGGTGGGGAGGTGCACGGTGCCCACCACAACCTTCGTATGAGAGAGACAGAAAAGCCTTGGAGAGAGAGCGGAGAGAGATGGAAATACGGGACAGAGAAGGGGTGGTGGTCGGTGGCGGCATTAGCGGTCGGAGTGGTCGGACGATTGAGATGTGGTGGAGGTGGGGGTTGTCGAGAGAGGGGGACGGTGCTGACACTTGCGATCGGTTGCGTCGGCTGTTGTTGGCCGTGGGTGCTGGTGGAGCAGAAATGCCGAAATGGGTGGGGGGGATATTTGGGGAGCAAAATTGTTTCGGGGCCAAAATTTGAATTTTTCTAGCAAAAAACAAGAGAGAGAGGGGGCCTTTTTCTTTGCCACCTGGACTACCGTGCAAGATCTGTTCCTAATATGTGTGGATAGCATTATTGGACTTTTTAGAACACTGCTACAGGTACAGCAGGGGTGGCACAGTAGCCGCACACAGATCGATTTTGCGCCCGTCTCGAGTCTCGCAAAAATGATCAGAGTTGCTCATGGCTAAATTTTGAAACAAAGTTGGATGATTCATAAATACCCTTGCCGATATCGAATTGAGGTGGTTTTTTCCGTAGACCCTAAATGAAGTATTTTGAACAAAATGACTTACTCCGATCATCTTTACGGGACCCGAGACGGATGCAAAACCGGTCTCTGAGCGGCTGCTGTGCACCTGTAGCTTTTTTGGACTTTTTAAGAGCAGCCTGCCTTTTTGTTCAACGCTCTGCATATATATCACTCCAATAAAGTCCTCGTTTGAAAAGTCAAAAAAAGGCAAATCAATTTGTTCCCTCTTGAAATTACCTAGGCGTACTCAAAAAAATGTGAAATTATTCATTACTCCAGGAGAACCGCCATGGGAAAGTAATTCTAGGGCTTTCTTCGGGCGTAGGAGTCACATAATTAACATTGAAGTCCACACTAATCTTAGGTAGAAAATGTTCTTAAAGCATCACGTGGTGGCTCTCTAGAAACACTGGATATTCACTCCGCGAAGATTGGTGGAAAAAAATTGGTTAATTTTCAATCCTGGAGGCTAGATTATCAAGGACATAACCAGAATTTTATCCTAATAGTGGCTAAATGTATACTAAAAAAATAAAAAAATGTATTACAATATTAATAGTTATCGGCTCTGGAAAAAATTAAAATAACATAACAAAAACTAAATTAAATGATTTTTGTCAATTAAACATGGAATACGAAAAAAGACTAATTTTAATTTTTGGCATCGATAATGGCATAATAATTAAATTTCTTTAATTTTTTTAGCTTAAGTTGTTTTAGGGTTAGAGTGTGGAATTTTTTTTTCTTAATTACACATCATCATTTATATTATTTCACTTTGGCCCATTGAATTTAGTTTTGGAATAATTTTTGGGTCTCCTTTTTTGAAAAAAAAAATAAGATTTATGACTAATATATAATAAAAAGAGAAAATTTCTTTTTCATCCCTTTGATTTTGACTAAAAATTCATTTTGATCATTCATCTTTCAATTTCGGCATAAAAATACTTTGACTTTTTAATTTTTTTTAATGTCATCATTTAGGGATATATACATATATACACGAAAATAGGGTGTTTGGATCAAGCACCCTACACACATCGAATGCCGTTGATTCCTGCGCTGGCCTCCTCTTTTTTTTTTTTTTTATACTCCCTCCGTCCCTTTTTAATTGTCCTGCTTCGTAACTCCAACTTATTAAAAAGACATCATCATTATACCTTTCACATCAACTTTTTTCTCCACTTTTCCTACTTACCCATCATCATTACACTTTTACTCACTTACTTTTTAAAAAGGAATCTACTTTTAGTGGCAAAATAGACAATACATCAACTTTTACCCACTACTTTTACAAAATGGACACTTATTAAGGGACAGCCCAAAATGGAATACTGGACCTAAAAAAAGAGACGGAGGGAGTATAGAATTTTTGAACGGCTCGGATTGGCCGTCTGGTGGCCGATCCGAGCCGTTTTCTTTGAGTCTTGCTATAAGGACCAACGGCCGCGCCGAGCTATCTTTGGCCGCCAGATTGCCAATCCAAGCCGTCCAAAAATTCTATTAAAAAAAAAAAACAAGGGGGCCAATGCAGGAGTCAACGGTATCCGATCTGTGTAAGGTGCTTGATCCAAACACCCTACTTTCGTGTGTATATGTATATATCCATAAATGATGACATTGAAAAAAATTGAAAAGTCGAAGTATTTTTATGCCAAAATTAAAAGGTGAAGGAATAAAATGAATTTTTGGTTAAAATCGAAGGGATATAAAAGAAATTTTTTGTAATAAAAAATAAGGAAAAAAACCTAGCAGTAACGAGACTATGTAAGTTGGGGATAAAAAATATTGTCACTTATAATATTTACATTTTCTAAAATTCTTGTCGCTAGATCCCCTGGTTCTATCTTTGCAGATTATTACAAACTTAGTCACATAATGTGAGAATACAAGTATTTAAAACAATTAAAATTCGCGAGAATGATAATTGAGAGCAGTAGCGTAAAAGGAGGATATGGAGCTGAAGCGAAACATCCCATTGAAGAATTATTCGACTAAAATAGTTGACTTCAAGCTACATGTTAAGTTGAACTGATCAAAACAATTACGGAATGGCCAAGATTCCTTTAGCATATATGGGGTATACAATTGGCATACCCAAGGAGACCCAAACCAAGATTTACATCGGAACAAATAAAGGAGATCACATTTCCTCAAAGCATTGGTCTCAACTTTGACACCCATCATTCCACAGCCATGTTTCTCACTTCTCATTTTTCTCTCTCTCCTCTCCTCCCCCTCCTCTTCCTCGCTTTCCTCCCCGCCACACCCGCCCAAGACCACCTCAACTTCACCTTCAACAACTTCAAAGCCTCACCAAACCTTATCCTTGCCGGCATAGCCGAGTACAAGCCATCAGGCCTCTTAGCCTTAACCAACGGCACCCGCCCAGATCAGGCGGCCGGCCATGCCTTCTTCCCCACGCCATTCCCCTTCAAAGCCTCCCCAAACGCCACCGCTTCATCCTTCTCCACCTCCTTCATCTTCTCCATCAACCCCGAGTTCCCCACCCTCTCCGGCCATGGCATCGCCTTCTTCTTGGCCCCCGCCCCTAGCCTCCCCGGTGCCTTCCCCGGCGATTACTTGGGCCTCTTCAATCAAACCAATAACGGGAACTTTACCAACCACGTGGTTGCAGTAGAGCTTGATACTATATACACTAAAGAGTTTCAAGATAAAAACAATAACCATGTTGGCATCGACATTAATGGGCTGGAATCTAATGTGTCTGAGCCAGCTGGGTACTATTCAAATGGGAAGTTTCAGAATTTGGTTCTGATCAGCGGCAAGGCGATGCAAGTTTGGGTTGAATACGATGGGGGAAAGAAGGAAATGAATGTTACAATGGCTCCGATTGATTTGCCCAAGCCAAACATGCCACTATTGACTCTTTCTATGGATCTTTCCCCGATCTTGAATCAAACTATGTACGTTGGGTTCTCTTCCTCTTCTGGTTCTTTCAGTACTTCCCATTATTTATTGGCTTGGAGCTTTAAGATTAATGGATTGGCTGATGGGTTTGATTTCTCTCAACTCCCCAAGCTTCCTCGCATTGGACCCAAGAAAGTTTCTAGGCTTCTGACAATTGGGTTGCCTTTGAGTTTAGTTTTGGTGTTTGGAGTGCTTTCAGGGGTAGTTTATTATGTCAGAAGGAAGAGGAAGTTTGCTGAAGTGCTTGAAGATTGGGAACTTGAGTATGGGCCTCATAGGTTCAAGTACAAGGACTTGTATATTGCCACCAAAGGATTTAGGGAAAAGGGGCTCTTGGGTAGTGGGGGATTTGGTAGGGTTTATAGAGGAATACTGCCTACTTCAAAAATTGAGGTTGCAGTGAAGAGGTTATCACATGAATCTGGGCAAGGAATGAAGGAATTCGTGGCGGAAATCGTTAGTATTGGACGTTTGCGCCACCGGAATTTAGTTCAACTCTTGGGTTATTGTCGCCGAAAAGGGGAGCTCCTTTTGGTCTATGACTACATGCCTAATGGAAGTCTAGATAAATTGCTCTACGACCAGCCGAGTTGTACCCTCAATTGGCAGCAAAGATTTCGAGTCATCAAGGGGGTGGCGTCGGGCCTTTTCTATTTACACGAAGAGTGGGAGCAAGTTGTTGTGCATAGAGATGTTAAGCCGAGTAATGTGTTGTTAGATAGCGAATTGAATGGGAGATTGGGCGATTTTGGGCTGGCTAGATTGTCTGATCATGGAACTGATCCAGAAACCACTAATGTGGCTGGAACACTTGGGTATCTTGCACCGGAGCACTCTAGAACCGGAAAGGCCACAACGAGCACCGATGTGTATGCTTTCGGTGCCTTTTTGCTCGTGGTGGTATGTGGGAGGAGGCCCATTGAGCCACGAGCAGCAGCAGAGGATTTAGTTTTGGTGGATTGGGTGTTTTCCTATTGGAGCAGAGGGGAAGTGTTGCGAACCGTTGATGCTAAATTGGGGAGTGAATATGTAGGGGAGGAAGTGGAGTTGGTTTTGAAGCTGGGTTTGATGTGTTCCCACTTTGAGCCGGCCGCCAGACCGAATATGAGGCAAGTTGTGCAGTATTTGGAGGGAGATATTTCTATACCAGAGTTGAAACTGATGGGTATTTCTGCCGCGGGTCTAACGTTTGCTCACCGGGAAGGGTTTGATGATTTTGTACTGTCGTCTTCTATGCAGAACGGGTTTTCGCACTCGTCTTCTGTTGCAGGGTCCCGTCTCTCTGGAGGCAGATGAGGCTTCTAACTTTACACATGAGTAATGTAACTGATGAACCATATGGTTTATGTTTTTCTCTACTTTAGGCCGCATAATTAAGCTTGTCATCTATGTATATCTGAACTCTTCTACAACCACCGACCACATGGGGATCGATTCTGCTCCGATGGTCACAGTAGACCCACTTTGGATCCAGCACGAGCCGTGATAAACTGTGTAAAAAAATTGTATGATACCTTGTGATAATAAAAATCCACATGTTTCAGGGGCCGTTCACATTTGTTTGTTTGCCGAAGCTCTTGCTCATTACCACCGAGAGAAGGCAAAAATATGATTGTTTCCAGTCCTCCATTCCACTATATTAACGATGACTAAAGCACATTATAATAAGCTTTTGTATTGTACAGATATCTTTAGCGCATTGTAAGCCGCTGCTGCTGCTTCGCAATTTTCTTTAGCCATTCCAAACAGGTATTGAGTGCAGTTTTGTTGCATAATGTAATAGAAGAGCCGCTCAATGCCTTGTGAAACATGGGATTGATTTGGCTCCACAATGCATCTATTGTCCAAAGCATGACTTCCACTTCTAACTAGATGAAGTGAAGTGGGGCCCATTTGGACATCCGTTTATCGGAAAGGAAAAAATATAAAAAAACAAAAAAAAAAGTCGTGGGTGCATGCTGCCTAATTCCCAGAGTCGATATTCAAAATTGGTTGGATTGGTGGTGGGGTAACTGGTAGAATAACAAACACAGCACATGTTGCATGCAGTGAATGGGGATATTAATCTCAAGTCCTGAATATTTATGAGGTGCTAATAAGATTGAGAAATCAATAACAAGGTCCATAAAAGTAGTATTTTTGACCTAGGGAGAAAGTTCCATACAAGGGAAGAAAACCAAAAAAAAAAAAAAACAGCAAACAAACTTAAAGCAAAACTTACGAGTGAACAACAGATCCACAACCCTAAGTCCAGCAACCCACAAACACCGATCAAAACCCTCACTACTACCACCATCACTGCCACAATGGTGGCCGAGACACAGCAAAGACAACAAAACAGAACCTTGATCACCACAGTAGCCACACCCCACCGAACAGAACCACCAACTGCTACATCCGTCCCAAGAAACTACGCCCGCGTTAGGGCGCGAACCTATGCGATGCCCAGAATGACGAGAACATGGCCGGCCTGATAACGTCCATGAAACTGCAGGACAATCGAAAAGAAGAGCAATAGAGAGGAAGATCGGACAAAGGAGCACACAGGCGGGCTACTCTAGCAACGATCGGCTCTGTCGATGTCAGAGCTCGCCGAAATAGAGGGGATTGAACTGAAGTAGAGAGAGTGAGTCTCTCTCTCAAACTCCAGAATTCCACATCAAACAACTATATATTCCTCTCCTCACCCTACGTTTTTCCACTTGAAAGACAAATTAAAACCTTGAACCTTTATCCTGCAATCAAACTTTTATTTTTAATAAAATTTCAAAATTTAACATTGATTGACAAATTAAACTTTTTTTGTTAATAAAATCTTTTGGTCTTATTGGTAAAGAAAAGGTCAAACTTTATTGCAAAAATTCAAAATTTTCAATTTCTTTTGGTCTTTTTCATCGTTTATGAGCTTTTTTCAACTTTCATCTATATATTTATATTTTTTTCATTCCTCTCGTCGAGGGAAAAAAATGTAGTGGAAGAATTTGACTAAGATCTTGTGAAAATCAAGAGAGAGAAATTTAAAAAACCATCCTAAAATGCTCCTGAAAAATAATTAGATCATACTCTCACACACTGGTTCAAGATATCCTAAAAAAAGTTTGCCCGAGGCTTACTAGATTTTTCAGAGTAGCCTGCCTTTTCCTTCAACGCTATGCATAGACATTACTCCATTAAAGTCCTCATTTTGGATTTTTAAAAAAGTCTTCATTTGAAAGTCAAAAAATGGAAAATCAATTTGTTCCTTCTAAAATCTAGGCTTCTGTTCTCACAAAAATGGAAAATTATTAATTGCTCCGGGAGAATTTTCTCCAAACAGCCATCAACTTCAAGCCAAATATTCTATTTGGGGTCAATATTGGAGGTTTGTTTGATCATGAACTTTAGGTGCTCCGGAGCTCATCGAGATACGTGCAAACATCCCGAACATCTGTTTATCAGAAAGGATAAAATTAAAAAACAAAGGGTGCTGCCTTCGCAGATATTCATAATTGATTGGATTGGTGGTGGGGGTACTGGTAAAATAACAAACACATGCATCACACTGGAAAATTATTAATTGTTGTGCCTTAGGAGCTTTCTTCCCACACATCAGCGTAAGAGCCACATACTTAACAGTGGAGTCCACACTGATGTTGGGTAGAAAATGTTTGTAGATATGAAGGTTTCCAAGAGGTGCTTACGTGTGAGTGTTCGTGAGCTGAAGAGGTGCGATTGGTCGATGGTTAATGAAAGGAAAAGGGGAAGAAATCTCGTGGGGTGAGGAAAAGAGCAAGAGGTACAGAAGAGACAAAGGCAGCATGTCCCTTGTTTCTTTCCGCGGGGTATCTGGCTTTTTCCTGGTTCGAGTGGGTGAGGTCACTTCTTTTCTCTGAGGAAGAATGTTCTCCTTCCTCAAAATCAATGTTCACACACACTCTCCCCAGAAAAGTCAGCTCTCTCTAATCATTGAAAATGTTAGGGGTATTTATAGGGCACCTGGGCCTAGGTCAAGCCCAAGACAGCGCTCCTATTAGACCCCACCGAGTGTCCCCTCTGTACCTCCCAGGTCTTAGATAAACTCGTCCTCCCACGGAAGCTCTTCCGCGGAAGGGCTCGAATTTCCATGGTGGTACCTCCATCCCAAGCCACCAAGCCACAAGAATTTCCCCAATCCCCGCAGGAGCAAGGTTGCGACCCGCGCAATCGTATGCGCTCCGCGGAGTCCCTTCTGGACCCTGCCTCTAGGCCTGAACGGAACCCCGGAGGCTCTTCAATATACTTCCTTTTAATGCATTCACCAATCCGTGGGACCTTTCCACGGTCTCCCGCCGCTGAGGTCATTTTGGGGTACATTAGGGTCTTTCCGGGGGACCAGCAGGGGTCCCGCGGTAGCTTCCTTTTCTGCGGACCACCTCCACGGGAGTCGTCTCTCTACCTTGTACATGCGTCCTTTTCCCGTTGGGTAGTCAATTATTCTTCTCTTAATGAAGTTTTGACCAAGTCCTCCCTTCCGTGCGGGCCCCCGTCGCCACGTGCCCACGGTCAATTGAAGGGTCAAATAGTCTTCGTTGGTCGTAGGTTAATAATTTTAACCGCATCTACAACTTTCTTGAAGCACCACATGGTGGCGCTTCAAAAACACTGGATAATCACTCCACAAAAATTGTGAAGTGCCGTCAAGAAAATTTATTGTGTGCTTGAGGGGCAAATTTTATTCCTCCGACGCCATAATATATAGTACTAGCGCATGCCCGTGCCTGAAGGCACGACTTGAACATTCAGCACACGTAATTAAATATTGAACCAACTAAAACGCATAGAACAAACTTGAACGCTTAAAACTTAATCAAATCAAAAAATACCATCCAAAACAATACTGATAAAACTAAAAAATGATATACATTAATGAAAATGCCTGCCTCGATGATACTTCTAAAATGAAAACATAGAAACATGTGAAAACTAAAAATCTTGAAGAATATTGATCCTTTTGTGCTTCAAGGCTTCTCGATCCCAATCCTAGAAAAAAATGATATGTCAACAGAAGCACAGTTAGTATGCCAAGTTATTTGTTTAAGGGAGGATATGCCAACTAAAGTAGAATACTCTATAACTCATTGTACTTGGTATGATAAAGCAGACTACAGCAAAATTTCATGGTAAACAATATTGGTAGTGGAATCTGTTTCTTCTTCCGGGAGAATGACAGTTATTCGGTCAAACGATGTGCACCTTGATAATGCCACATATAGTTGCCCATGACTAAACACAGTTGTGCACAAATCAACCCCAACAAATTTCACTGATTGTCCTTGTGATTTGTTAATAGTCATAACATATGCCAAGCGAACTGGAAATTGACGTCTTGTCAAATGAAAAGGAAAATCTGAAGATGACGGTGATAAAGATATTCTTGGTATGAAGGCCAATTTGCCAAATTTGTCGCCTGTTAAAATCTTAACTTCAATAATACGGGAGCCGCACTTGACAACCATCATCCTTGTGCCATTACAAAGTCCATCATTTGGGGCAATATTTCTTAACAATATTATAGGACAACCCACTTTTAACTCTAGCTTAAAAGGCGGTAGCCCAGTAGCAATATTTCTTAAAAAATGTATACGTTACGTGATACGGAGGCCAAAATAGAGTATCCGTACTTCATAGGCGACGGAGTAGGCGGAAAGTTTGAGAAAAAAATAGTGTTTGTATAAAGCAAAATAAACTCACCTCAAACTGTAATGAGAAGAACGTATTATTTTTCCTTAAAATCAGTTTCTTATTTAAAAAAAAGATTCAATTGGGCCTAAATAACTATCGTGATTTAAAAAATAAACTGGTCTATTTTTTTCTTAAAAATAGTTTTTTATTTAAAAAAAAGATTCAAATATTTTCCTCTTATTTCTACGTGTGAAGACGCTCCATAGATTCGAACCCACCTTGTTAGATAGGAGAAAAAATTGAACCAAAAGGAAATGGGTAACATAGAAGTACCCCAAAACTATTGACTCAATTATAAAAAGGGAGATAGAGAGAACAATTTTTATATTCAATTAAAACAATGGAGTCACTCACCTCAATTATTGTAGTCTCGGAAGCAGAGTTCGGTGATTTTCGGTGGTATGGTTGTATTGTGACTGAGGTTGAGAGAGAGGGGGATGGGGAAGGATCGAGAGTGGGAATCGAGTAAAGAGAACTGGAAAGAAAATATTTAGGGAGAGAGAGAGAGAAAGAGAGAGAGAGAAATTTTCCTTACCCAATTTTGACTGATTATACAATCTTCGGAATATACAAATTAACTAACTTAATAAAAACGTCAAAGTATAACTTCCTTAATTTGAGAGAGAGAGAGAGAGAGAGAGAGAGAGAATTTCCTTAATTATAGATTTCCGGAAAGTTAGTACTGGGAAATGCATGTTTTGTTTCCTTAATCAAAGGCATGTAAAGGCATGGAAAGAGATTTAATGTGAGAATTGTATTACCAATCCAACGGTGAAAAATATGTACCATCCAACGGTTCAAAATGTAAAGCACCCTCCCATATTATATAGATATGGGGCTCCTGCTTCAAATACGGGAAAGAGATTGATCCTGAAGAATAGAATGATCTCTCCATTATCAGATGCTTTAATTAGAAACTTGTATGCACTTTGATATCGAAGAAATTATTGTGAAACATTAGTTTCCAGTATAATCGTTAAAATTTACTAGCGTGACATAATTTCACATTTAATATTCATTCACACCAAAAGGATTCTTTTCGTGCCCATGCAATTTCTTTCATCAAAAAGACAATCATTCTCAAGGCATTGGTCAAATGGTCTTGGCTTGTAACTTTAGGTATCCGCCTCGTCCTAAAGTTTCAGGTTCGATTCTCCTTACCCCCACATGTCATAAGCGTGTGAAACGGTTGTGGGAGAAACTGTAGAGATTAGTCCTAGGTGTATGCAAGTTGGCCCGGAACACCTTGCATTACCAAAAAAAAAGTTCACACAATAGATGGGATCCGCAATTACAATTCTGTAGTAGGGTGAAGTGTAATTTGTGTGATAAAAAATAGAATCCTGGTGGGATTAAGATTTCATATTTATACAAGGAGATCATATTTATTTCTCCTTAGGTCTCTAGCTGCCCTAACTCTATAAATATACCGCTTCATCTTTAGGTCAATGACATATTTTTGAGAGATCAGAAAAGTGGGTTGTGAGAGAGAACAATCAATCACTTAGGGTTTCCACAAACGGGTACGTGATTCGAGGTATAAGGGAATATAGCAGAAGATCGGAAGGTACCGGTCGAGCAGTATTCGTGGCATACAGCAAGATGTGCTGTAACAAATTCAACCAGCGTTCGTGACACGGGAGTTGTGGTAAAACTCCAATTCCGCCTTGTAGAGTTTTTTGCAATTTTTTATTGTCTAATTTGTACGCATCATTTCTGAGTCTTGGGGATTCGATTTCCTTACAACTGGATCTTTTTATATTGAGTATTGTGAGCCATCAAATTAACAAAAGATTGGTGGAAAAAACCTGGTTAATTTTCAATCCTTGGGTCAGATTATCACGAACTTAGTCACATAATGCAGGTGTATAACTACAAGCACGAGCATGAAAGAGTCTTTCAAAGATAATCCCTCCGTACCGGTTTGTTTGTCCTCTTTTTGAGAGCGTGTGACCTTTCAAAGAATTGTCTATAATTTTCAATTCGTAATGTTTTTAATATCCAATATAGATCTTATTTGATAAATCTCATTTAGTTTTATTATACAAAATCTTCAAAATCATAAATAAAATTATAAAATATAAGATATAAATATATTTTAGAAAGACACAAATTTCGATAATTGAACAAACAATTGGGACGCAAGGAATATTTAAAACTACTAAAGAGGGTGATGATTGAAAGCGGTAGCGTAAAACGATGGTCCGGAGAAGGAGCGAAACATCCCAGTGAAATATTTGACTAAACTTGTTAACTTCATGCTACATGTTAGGTTGAACTGATCGCTTTTCAAAAAAAACGGTAGAATTGACAAAACAACACGTACGTAATATAGGGCTGCGCACGGTCCGGATCGGAGCGGATTTTTATGAATCCAATCCTAATCCGTGAGGTACGATTATTTGAAAATGAAATCCGTGTCCGGACCAAAAGTTTTACGGTTTAGTTCTAATCCGAACCGTGAGTTACGATTCAGTCCCGATTTTGTCCACGAATTACATTCAAGTACATAATTCTAATCACTAACTCGATTTAGTTTGTGACCCGATTCAATTTTTTTTCGTGTAATTCAATTGTTCCCACTTATCAGTCAACTAGCATGTGTTCCAGCAAACTACTTCATTAAATTATAAATTAAAAAAAAAACACCGAAAATTCCAGCCATAGACCTGAATTACACAACAAATAGGTCCAGCAAACGACTGAGTATACGGCTTTGGCTTTCCCCCCTCTATAAAAATTGCACTTTACCCTCCTTAGTTTTAATAGTTTATATTGATATACCATATTGTCAAATAGTTACCAATAATTTATAGAAATAGATGTAAAATTATAGTTATTTACATATATATTTTATATTTTTATATTTTTAAATATCTCATGAATCGGTTCTGATAATCTACGGTTTTCAAATGAAAATCTAATCATAATTCATATCTCACAATTTTTTAATTTTTTAATCCGTATCCGGACCATTAATCTACGGATAAAATAAAAAACGTGCGGATCAGCTTGATCTAGAGTGGTTTCACGGTCCACCGGATTTTTGTGCAGCCCTAACGCGATAGCCAAGATACCTTATGTATTTAAGCAATTGGCATACCCATGGAGATTGTAGACCCATGGAGACTTACATCGGACGAAACAAAAGGACATCACATTTCGTCAGAGCATTGGTCTCAACTCTCACACCCATCATTCCACAGCCATGTTTCTTACTCCTCTTTTTTCTCTCTCTCCTCTCCTCCTCCTCCTCCTCCTCGCTCTCCTCCCCTCCGCACCCGCCCAAGACCACCTCAGCTTCACCTTCAACAACTTCAAAGCCGCCTCACGAAACCTCACCCTCGACGGCATAACCGAGTTCACACCCTCAGGTCTCCTAGCCCTCACCAACGACACCCGCCAAGAAAAGGGCCACGCCTTTTTCCCCACACCATTCCCCTTTAAACCCTCACCGAACGCCTCCGTTTCCTCCTTCTCCACCTCCTTCATCTTCTCCATAATTGCCGATTACCCCACCCTCTCCGGCCACGGCATCGTCTTCGTAGTGGCCCCCGGCCCGAGCCTCCCCGGTGCCCTCCCTAGCCATTGGTTGGGCCTCTTCAATGAAACCAATAACGGCAAATCAACCAACCACGTGGTTGCGGTAGAGCTTGATACTATATACAGTAGCGCGTTTCAAGATATAAATGATAACCATGTTGGCATTGACATTAATGAGCTGAAATCTGATGTGTCTCACCCAGCTGGGTACTATTCTTCAAATGGGAGGTTTCAGAATTTGAGTCTGATCAGCGGTAAGGCGATGCAAGTTTGGGTTGAATACGATGGGGGAAAGAAGGAAATGAATGTTACTATGGCTCCGGTTCATTTGCCCAAGCCAAGCACGCCTCTATTGACTCTTTCTAAGGATCTTTCCCCGATCTTGAACCAAACTATGTATGTTGGGTTCTCTTCCTCTACTGGTTCAGTCCCAACTTCCCATTATATCTTGGCTTGGAGCTTTAAGATTAATGGATTGGCTGATGGGTTTGATTTCTCTCAACTCCCTAAACTTCCTCGCATCGGACCCAAGAAAGTTTCTAGGCTTCTGACAATTGGGTTGCCTTTAAGTTTAGTTTTGGTGTTTGGAGTGCTTTCAGGGGTAGTTTATTACGTTAGAAGGAAGAGGAAGTTTGCTGAAGTGCTTGAAGATTGGGAACTTGACTATGGACCTCATAGGTTCAAGTACAAGGACTTGTATATTGCCACCAAAGGGTTTAAGGAAAAGGGGCTCTTGGGCAGTGGGGGATTTGGTCGGGTTTATAGAGGAGTACTACCTACTTCAAAAATTGAGGTTGCGGTGAAGAGGTTATCACATGAATCTGTGCAAGGAATGAAGGAATTCGTGGCAGAAATCATTAGTATTGGACGTTTGCGCCACCGGAATTTAGTTCAACTCTTGGGTTATTGTCGCCGAAAAGGGGAGCTCCTTTTGGTCTATGACTACATGCCTAATGGAAGTCTAGATAAATTGCTCTACGACCAGCCGAGTTGTACCCTCAATTGGCGGCAAAGATTTCGAGTCATCAAGGGGGTGGCGTCAGGCCTTTTTTATTTACACGAAGAGTGGGAGCAAGTTGTTGTGCATAGAGATGTCAAGCCGAGTAATGTGTTGTTGGACGGCGAATTGAATGCGAGATTGGGCGATTTTGGGCTAGCTAGATTGTCTGATCATGGAACCGATCCACAAACCACTTATGTGGCTGGAACACTTGGGTATCTTGCACCAGAGCACACTAGAACCGGAAAGGCCACAACGAGCACCGATGTGTATGCTTTCGGTGCCTTTTTGCTTGAGGTGGCTTGTGGGAGGAGGCCCATCGAGCCACGAGCAGCAGCAGAGGACTTAGTTTTGGTGGATTGGGTGTTTTCCTCTTGGAGGAGAGGGGAAGTTTTGCGAACCATTGATCCTAAATTGGGGAGTGAGTATGTAGTGGAGGAAGTGGAGTTGGTTTTGAAGCTGGGTTTGATGTGTTCTGACTCTGAGCCAGCCGCGAGGCCGAATATGAGGCAAGTTGTGGAGTATTTGGAGGGAGATATTCCTCTACCAGAGTTGAAACTGATGGGTATTTCTGCCGCGGGTCTAACGTTTGCTCAGCGCGAAGGGTTTGATAAATTTGCACAGAACACGTTTTCACACTCGTCTTCTGTCACGGGGTCCCTTCTCTCTGGAGGCAGATGATGCTTCTAACTTTATGGATGAGTAATGTAACTGATGAACTGTATGGTTTTATATTGTTACGCATAAGCTTGTCTTCTCTGTATAACTGGACTCTTCTACAGCCACCGACCACATGGGCAAATTAAGCTGATTTTTCATGAGCCCACCCGTTTTGTTTTTTTTTTTTAAATTATTGAACGGCTCAGATTTTGTGCGGGACCCGGAGTGGAACCCGCGTGGCTGTCGGTGCAGAATTGGTCCCCATGTGTTCGGTGTCATAGCCTTTCGGTATATCTGTATAACAAAATTGCATGATACCTTGTGATGCTATGCTAAAATCTGTAATTCCATTTGAGATGCTATGCTGTCTTGGAGGAATGTGAAAGACACGCAGGGAAAACAGGGCGATTTGCAGGGACTGGGAGTGGAACATTTCCCCAATGGATCCTTTTAGTTTTGGTTATTTTGTTTTACATAGTTATGTTTAGAGGTTTCTGAGCCTTATGTTTTGGCTCTGTTTGTCTTTTCTCTGATCGGGTCTTGCATGACCTTTTGGAGTGAGTTGTATCCTTTTCTAGTTTGTTCTGAGATTTGCTTGGGCTGATAAATGAAAAAGTACCTTTACCGAAAAGAAAAAAAAAAGCAGAGGCAAAAATATGATTATATTGATATCTACAGCAAATTGTAAGCCGATCGATGCTGCTTCGCGATTTTCTTTTAGTCATTCCAAGCAGGTATTGATCAGTGCAGTTCCGATGCATAATGTAATAGAAGAAGTGCTCAATGCCATGTAAAACATGGGATTGATTTGGCTACACAATTCATCTGTATATTGTCCAACAACTAACTTCAGTACTTCTAACTCGATGAAAGTTGGAGAAATTCCATTTCAGTGCAGATACTGAAAGAAGCTTAAAAAGAGTAAAAAACATCTGTAAAAAGTTCAACCCTTTCAAATTTTCCAAGCAAACAAAAGAAATTACAAATGTACTTCTTTTATATGATCTCTTGAATCATTCAACAATTTTCATATGATGGTGCTATGCTAACAAATTTTCCATTGATCTTCTGGAGGATCAAAGTACTCAAGTTGTTCATCTTGCATTAATCTAACATTGGCCTTGCTAAACTAGCCATGGCTCAGCTTTTCGCGAGTGCATTCAAATTTTTAGAAATTCAACACTTTGAGTGCTATGTACGTCAATACTGATTTATTCAAGTGCCCGAAATCTTATACTGCTTTATTCATACCGAAGACGGGATTGGATTCACTAAGGCAAGTGATACAAGCAAAATTTGGTATTGCTGTGCTTATAGATTTCTGAATCTGAAACATTTTTTCAAGCTTAACTCTGTGGCTAACATAATGAGCATTTGTACTGTTAATGCAAGAATTGGTGGGGTGCGCCAAGCCAAGGCAACGCTCAAGAGCCCTAGCAGCAAGCTACTGTGATGGACTGAGCCGATGACCCACGTATCATCATCATCAGGTATTAAATTGATAAGAACAAATACTACCTTGATCTTAACCAAAAGGCCAAGAAATGTATGATTTTGTATTGTAATTGGCTACTCCTTTTAAACCACAACTTGGCAGTCCTCTTTCTGTAACTTCCTCAATGTGGGACTAACAGCAAACAGAACAACCGTTGGCTTTCTTCACTCGGATATCACCCAGACGATTTGGCGCAGCTGTACCCGTCTTCGATGGAGAAGGCATTTCGCACCCATTTGCCTGTTCTATGTTGCAGAGGGCATTTTAGCACTCGGTGTCGGTAGCAAAAGTCTTCTTTTCAGAGGCATATGATCCTTGTAGCCATAGAATTAGTAACACCTTGCAAATATTGTCCACCAACTGAGTTGAGTCACTTGACTTCTAACTACAGTGGAAGTTGTAAAACCTCCATTCTTTTTTTTTGGTACCTTGGAATATGTAAAACCTCCATTCGAGCGTACATACAAAAAGAAGTTAAAAAAAGCCAAAAATCATCTGCAAGAGGTTCGATCCTCTTATATTTTTTTCCAAGCAAATAAAAAGATTACCAATTTACTTCTTGTATACAACAATCTCGCATATGATTCATCGATTTCATATGCCAATGCTCTCCTACCAAATTTTTCACTTAAGTTTTTGTTGCCATAGTATCAATACTCGTGTAAAAGGCCGTTGATCTTGTGAAGGAAAAGGTACTCAATGTGTTCATCTCGCATTAGTCTATACAGTGGCCTAACTAAACTAGCCATGTCTGGGCCAATAGTAGAAGAATTTCAATAAGCATTTTTTCATCTCAATTGCATAGAAATTCAACGATTCGATACCAATGTGTTTCAATATTTAGTTATCAAGTGCCCGAAAAGCTCATACTGATTTATTCGTATCAACGATGGAATTGGATCCATTGAGGCTGCTTCAATTACAACATAGAACGACATCAAATTTTTTTGCCCAAGTTTTACCATCTCGAGTTTCTCATAATTATACATATCTTGTAAAGAACAATGGAGATCTTCGTTTCAGAAGACGACTACGACAAAACCCAGGGGCTTCAGCAATTTCTTAAATCTCGGACCGCACATTATCTTTCGCACACCAGCCACCAAGCACTGCCTGATGAAGTAGTCAGAACTTACACTGTTGCTCTGCTTTTAGATTTATACTTCTGAGACTTTTTCAAAGCTTAGACCAATGGTTAACATAACAAGCATTGGTCCTATGAGCACAAAGGTTAGAACTTGAATTGGTGGGGTGCGACAGGCCTAGGCTGTAGTGCAAAGCCAAGGCAATGCTCGAGAGGCCCAGTAGCAAGCCACTATGATGGACGAGACCCCTCAAAAAATTAATTTTATATCATGTGAGCCGATGGCCCACGTATTAGATATTAAACTGATAAGAACAAATACTACACTTGATCTTAGCCAAAAGGCCTAGAAAGGTATGAGTTGCAATGAAACTGGCTGCCTTTTTCATACCTCCCCTTTCTGTCTTTCTCTTACTTCCTCGATGTCAGATTTATTTCAAAATTCTAAACTTTCTTCACTTGAACTTCACCAAACAATCTCGCTCTAGAGAGAAGAGTTGGAACTCTGTTACCAAATTGAAAACTCGCGTTTTTGGCAACTGGGTGTGAATGCGTGGAGCGCGGCCGTGCCAAGACTTGTAGCGCCTAACTTGTTGTGAAGATTCCCGTGAATCTTGACTTCTATCGTAGAGCGATTGTGTACGACCCAAAGGTTAAAGATCGTAAGAAGGTTCGTGGTTTGCCACACGATTGTGGACTTTAAATTTCCTAGTCGTATAGGAAATGAGACGTGAAAACGTAAACTTTATTACACCGGGATAATAAAGTGGTACAAGAAAAGATAAAATCCAAACTACTTGAAAAAGTTAGTTTGAATGGGAGTGAATACTGGGTATTCGATAGGCTACTTTGCTGAAAGTAGGAAAGTTTTGTAAGCGTTGAGCTTTGATTGGTGTTGGACCCGTTTTTCTTCTTATGAACTTGTATTTATAGGCACTGCAGTATGCTGATTCAGGCCTGAATCCGAATCCAGTCTTGCACCACAAGCTGCCATGTGTCCCATGTTCTCTCCACATTTCATGCATACTTGTTCATGGGCAGTTCTCAGAGGTTGACGGCAGTTATACTTGATCATGGGTAGTGGGCTTCTCACATAGTGACACGTGTCCCATGTGTTGGTGAAAATATCTTCCAACTTCCCTCCTTTTGTGCCGTAATGTTCCACATGGCCAATTGACTTGGTCAATTGGCCTTTGAATTGAGAAAATCTCAACTGCCAGAGAACAACCAATTCCCTACAAAAGTGGGCCTTGCTCCCCATCTCATTTCAGCACCTTTTATGAGCTTAAAAACCGTGGATTAACTTCATGGGTCAAACCAACATTTCCTTACGGGTCAAACCGTGGGCTGCAAAATATCTTGGGCCACAATTCTCGTGGGCTGCTCATCTCAAATATCTTGGGCCGCAATTCTTTACATGGGTTATGTGCTTCTTGGGCCCAAATGGGAAAATACCCATGGCCCAAAAATCAACCAATCAATTTATTTAACTCTCGGCCCAATTTATTTAAAAGAATTCCAATCACGGCAAGCCCGATCCGCGGTGCCAAAAACGGGTATAAACATTGCCCCCCCTACGCCTTGATTCTGTTAAGATTAAGGCGTTTGGAAGAATACAGTTTTTGGCATCCGAACAGATCTTGATGTAACCAATATTTTATTAGGCCCAAACGTGGCCTAATATTTTCCCTTTCTTGAAACCGGCTGCAATTATTACCAGATCTTCATGTGGGGCACATTTCCATAAATGAGGTCTCCTTTCCCTCTCGGAACTCTAAAAGCCCCCAAAGAAACCCTTTTCAACCCAATCACTCTTGTTGCATGCGCAGCCTTAATTAAGATAAAAATAAAAATTCAAAAAGTGGGGAGAAGAAAAGGGAGGCGGTACATATTCCCAAACTTTTTGAACTCTACTCCCCATTCCCAACCTCTGCCGTCTCATCATCAAAGCTGGCTCTTCTCTCTCCCTCCTTTCATCTTTACCTCTCGCCGCCCATCTCTCTCTCTCTCTTCATCCAGAGCCGAAAAAGAAACCCTAGCCACCATTGCCGAACCTAGAAAGCTCTGAATCATGTCGTCTTTCAGAGCCAAACAGCCGGCCAAGAGTTCAACTTCCTATACCGACGAGATCAAGAGAATCATCCAAGTCGAAAACCTCTCCATCAATCCCAAGATTCTGATTGATCGAACCCAACCCCGTTCCTCTACTGTTAAGATGGGGCTTGGGCCTGCTTTCACTGGCAACTACCCAGAATCACTTTACCCATTCTATCCTCTTGCAGAAGAGGCCTTACCGTTCGACTGCATCACCGCCGATTGGACTGCATATCCAAGAGATATCCCCAATCGGCTCTGGCATAGGCCCAACAAACAATATGTTCAATGGGTTAACCGTGTAGCAGCTGTGAAAGAAGGATTGTGGAAGGAAGTCGGAATATACGAAGCCCTTATGCTCAGCCGCCACCTCATTGATATGGGCAAAGCCCTACTCATGGCTGCAGTCCAATTCTGGTCAGTTCCTACTAACGCTTTTCATTTTCGTGTTGGCATGATGTGCGTTACTATGCAAGATATTGCTTTTCTTACCGGTCTTCGCCCTCACGGGATTAGGGCCGATTGTTTCGTTTCGCAAAAAACCCCTTCCTTTACATACCCAGAATCGACCCAACTGGCCTATTCCAACTTTTTGAAACACTTTGCTGGTGAGGAAGGAGATGAGGTCACTAAGGAAGAACATGTGGCCCTCCTTGTTTATTGGTTGAATAAGTGTATTTTCTGTGTATCCTCGAATAGAATCACCAAGGAGTTTACAGATATTGCCAAGGCCTTAGCTTCGGGCCAGAAATTAGCCCTAGCACCACTGGTCCTTGCACACTTATACCGTGGCATGTAGGACTTATTAACCAACAGCTTTGTTTTTGCCCCCGGACCACTTTGGATAATCACACTTTGGCTTTGGTCATACTTCCCCGCACAAGCCCCAAAAATGAACAAAAATCCTGCCCAAGTATGTTATGGCCGTCACTATGTAGGCCAAGAACTTCAACAGCACAACTTTAACTCTTGCTTCTCTTACTTTTATCGTGAGTTAACCTCACTGGGCAAGGGCTATATGCCATTCGAGAGAGAAACTATACCGTTATGGCTGAAAAACCCCGCTGGAGAGCCTGGAGAAGATTTTGATGAACACAAGGCCGTTTGGGCCAGCTTTCTCATTTCGAGAGACCTGTTATATGGCATGGGCATGTCCTCGGCCAACAATAGGTGCGGGACAGAATACTACAACGCTGCCCAATTTGCTCGCCAATTCGGCCTTATGCAGCTCATCCCTGTCCCCCCATACAAATCTTGTAACGAGGACTTCATTGACCGAGTAATTGTGCCAAAAAAAACCCTAGAAGCCATTCGGAATCAGTTTGCAAAGGATGAAGCCACCTTTCAGTTAAGGTCTTACCCTGAACGTCCCGAAAAGTCTCTTCGGTTTGAGAAGTGGTGGACAGCACATGTGGATAGGTATTTCGCCAAAGACCTGGATGAGATTTTGGCCAAAATAACCCCTGAAGCTATAGTTGTAAAGGATGGTGATCCTACCAAAAAGAAAACCTCTCGCTCTGAAGGTCCCTCTCCATCTGCCAGCTTGAAAAGAAAAGGTACATCCAAAGAGTTCACTTTCTTTTCCCTATTTGCTGCTTCTGTTCAGGCCTTTATCATATACTCCTCATGCAAATTCCATTTCAGGTGCCCAAGAAGTTAGCAAGCCTGAACCAATAGAAATTCCACAGAAGAAAAGGCTCAAAAAGCTGGCTGACAAAAGGCACACCACTGTATGATCTGATCAACCCTTCTTTTCTTGCTGAACATTGTAATCTAGGCCTAAATGTCTGACTTTGTAGGAGAAGACCGCTGCAATCGCAGGTAGAACCCGAAGCAGCACCAAGACCAGCTCCCCTGAACAGGTTAATCTTTCTGTCAAGGTATCTCTGTATCATACTAAGGCCTGAACATAATTTCATTAAGGCCTGAGTACTCAACCTTTTATCTTTTCCAAACTCTGAATTTTTACTTAGGCTGAATCAAAAGAAACTGCCCATCAAGCTGAATCAATTCCAAAGAGAGACACCAAAAAGACGAAAACCAAGACGGTCATGTCCAAAAAGCCACAAGCAGAAGAATTCTTGAAGGCAGAATTGAAGAAAAGTGTCTCAATTGCCTCCAGCGACTCTTCCACTGCTTTGTTAGAGGTAACACGTCATTCCTTAGTTTTGACCTTCTCAATTCTTTGTAAGGCCTTTTAATAAACCTGTCTCCCCTCCAGGCTACCTCCGAAGGTCCTCCAATCAACCCTGAGCCTAAGGCGTCATCACAAACCCCAGAGAAGTCCAAGGTTTCTCCAATCAACCCTGACCCAACACCCGTCCAAAAAGAAGAAATTGTTGAGGAGGCTGCTGATGAGGACATGGAGGACTTCTTCAAAACGGCTGCTAGCCTTGTTCAAGTATCCCTCTCAGGCATTTCTGGAGATGGGTCAAGTTCTACCCAAGTGCCCCCAACCACTGAAGAGATTGCTGAGGCCAAAGAAACCTTTAAGGCCTTGATCAAGATGGATATCAAGATGGCCCTTCATCCAGGTAGAGTTTCCTCCTTCAGGAAAGCCCTCAACATTTTGGCTCGAGCTCAGGTCTTCAGTGAAGCTACCGAATCAGTTCTGCAAAACTTTAACAAAGACTTCCCAGAATTGCAAAAGTCATACGACAGAGCAGCCCTTGAACTCTCCAAGGTTGAATCAAGCCTTACCGAGATCAGGGACCTTCGCCAAGAAATGAATGGGTGCGTGGATGGCTATGGAGCTCTCAAGGCCCAGATCAGTACCATTGAAGAGCAGAAAATCACCTTTGCCAAGAACATTCAGGACTGGGAGGATCAAATCTAGGATCTGAAGAACAAGCAAGAGAAGGCTGAAAAGAGCCTGGTGCTACTGGTGACTCAATAATCAAGCCTGGAAACACAACAGAAGGAACTATTTGCTGCTTCCAAAGCTGTCAAGATCAAGCTTCAACCCTTGGTTTCCAACCAACCAGGCCTTCAAACCTCCAAAGAAAGGTTAGAGGCACAACTCCATGGCCTGGCCCATTCTTGGGACAATGTCCGATCCAGCCTTCTCGACGAACTGTAGGCTACTTCAGCCTTGTAATAAAGTAGTATTTCTGTTTAGCTCTGAACTCTAATCCATGGGGCTTTTGATGTCTGCAAAGCCTGATCCTGAGGCGTTTTTGACTGTGAATGCTTTTGGTGGCCTAAACAAACTCAGGCCTTTTTGGTGGCCTAAACAAGTTCAAGCCTTTTACTCCTTTATGGCTTTGATGGTAGTTTTTCTTTAAAATCTCTCATTTCCCACATTGTAGGATAATGATGTTTTAAAAACTTTCCATTGATAGTATGTTTATGCATTCCACCATCCAAATCCATTAAAAGATAAATATTACCTTTGAACACCTTGCAAATTTGATAAGGCCCTTCCCATGTTGGAGACCACTTCCCATATTTTGAGTTTTGTGCGCCCAAAGGTAGAACAACTTCCCATACTAAGTCTCCTTCTGTGAAGCTTTTCCTTCTCACTCTTCTATTATAAGCTTTGGCCACTTGGCGCTTCTGGATCAACATATGGTCCAAAGCAGCTAACCTTACCTCATCAAGGTCCTCCATCTCCATCAACATGGCTTGGCTATAATAAGCATGATTCAAGCCATTTTGGTATGCGATCCTAGCCGATCTAACCGTTACCTCCATGGGAAGTACGGGATCATGGCCATATACCAACATGTAGAGAGTAACATTCGTGGCCTCCTTCTTTGAAGTCCTATAAGCCCATAATGCATCAGAAAGGAGTTCATGCTTAACCCTTGGATTTTCTTCAACCATCTTCTCAATAATTCCAATCAAGGTCTTATTGGTTGATTCGGCATGGCCATTCCCCTGTGCATAATAGGGAGTTGAATGGGAGAGCTGTATGTTAAACTGGCTAGTGAAGGCCCAGACCTATGCACCGAAGAATACTGAACCTCTATCTGCCACAAAGTGCTCCGGTATCCGAAACCTATGAATGATTCTCTCCTTCATAACTTTGATCACATCCTGTTGATCCACAGATTTTAATGGAATGGCCTCTGCCCATTTCGTAAAATAATCTGTGGCTACCAAGATGAACCTGTGCTGTTTTGATGATGGGGGATAAATCATCCCGATTATATCTAAAGCCCAGCCTCTAAAAGGCCAAGGCTTCACTACAGCTTGATAATCTGTTGCAGGTGTGTGATGCACTGGGCCATGAGCTTGACAAGGCTGGCAGCCCTTGGAAAAATGTATACAATCCTCTAAAATAGTAGGCCAATAGTATCCATACCTTCTTATTAGCCACCTCATCTTGATGCTGGACTGATGTGCTCCACAAATCCCCTCATGAACTTCTGCCATTACCTTCATGGCCTCGGTATGGCATAAACACCTCAGCAACAAGTCATCTTTGAAACCTTTCTTGTACAATTCATCTCCAAAAAGAACATTGCTCGTCGCTCTTCTCTTGACCTTTCTACTAACCCCCATATGAGGCCGCTTCAAGTAAGCAATAATAGGATCACGTCAGTCCTCCTTACCCTCCTCTTCCTCTTCTATTGGAAGGTCCGAGGCAAATACTTCTAGGCCTAAACCCCTCCTCTTGACAGAAGGGAGTAGCCTTTTTTGGACTGTAATGGTCTTGTGAAGAATCTCTGGCGATAGTAACAGGCCTGAGCCAAACTGTTTGCTTCAATGTTCATACTTCTTGAGACATGTTTAACGATTATGTTGTCGAAGTCTTGAATTAACTGCATCGCTGCCATATAATAAGGGGCTAATTCCTCACTATAGCATTTAAACGTTCCCGCCAAATGGTTAATTACAAGGTTTGAATCTCCAATCACCCTTACTTCTCTGGCCTCAAGATCCCTAAGGATTTCAAGGCCTATTACCACTGCTTCGTACTCAGCTTGATTGTTCGTACATGGAAAATCAAATTGAAAAGATAGCTCAGTTCTCAGGCCTTGAGAAGAAATGATGATAACTCCACAGCCTGAGACCATTTGAGTTTTTGAGCCATCAAACAGAAGTGTCCAAGGTGTGAGTGAGATTTCAAATGCGCTCAGTCCTGTATCAGATTCTTCGCCGATATCCACGCAGGGATGATCAGCAAGAAAATCTGCCAAGGCCTGGCCTTTTACAGCCTTTTGAGGGATGTATCGAAAACTGAATTCCATTAAGGCCAAAGACCATTTACCTATTCGGCCTCGCATGATGGGCCGAGAAAGTAAGTACTTAATAAGGTCTGTTTGACTCATAATGTAAACCACAACAGGAAGCATGTAGTGCCTCAATTTTATTGCTGCAAAGTACAAAGCAAGACACAATTTTTCAATAGGAGTATACCTCCTTTCACAAGGGTTAACAACCTACTCAAATAATACACAGCTTGCTCTTTCCCTTGCTCATTGTCTTATGCTAAAAGGCAGCCAATAGAACTTTCTGCAGCAGAAATGTAAAGCTTCAAAGGCTTGTGCTTGATGGGAGGCATGAGGACTGGAGCGTTTGCCAAGTAGCCTTTGATCTCATCAAAGGCCTTCTGATGATCCGCCTCCCAAACAAAAGTGTCGTGATCTTTCAACCTCAAGAGTTGAGAAAAGACCTGAACCTTTCCTGCTAGATTTGATATAAATCTCCTTAAAAGGTTGAGTGATCCCAAAAGCTTCTGTAACTCATTCTTGGTTGTAGGAAATTTTGCCTCCATGATTGCCTTGGCCTTATTCTTGTCGACCTCGATCCCTCAGTTGTGAACCAAAAACCCTAGGAACTTGCCTGCGGACACTCCGAAGGCACACTTTAAGGGGTTGACCTTCAAATCGAACTGTTGCATTCTCAAAAACGACCTCCTCAAGTGTTCCAAGTGTTCTTCATACGTTTGGGACTTGACCACTATATCATCGATGTAGATCTCCATGAACCGGCCAATAAAATCATGGAATATGGCATTCATTGCTCGCTGAAATGAAGCACCTGCATTTTTCAGGCCGAAAGGCATTACAACCCACTCAAAGGTTCGCAAAGCTCCGGGACACCTAAAAGCGGTCTTAGCCGTATTGGCCTCATCAATGAAGATCTGATTATAACCAGAATGGCCATCCATAAAGGACAAAACCTTATGGCCGGAAGCCCCATCCACCAACAAATCTGCAACTGGCATTGGATACTCGTCCTTTGGAGAGGCCAAATTCAGATTTCTGAAATCTACGCATACTCTGATCTTGCCATTCTTCTTAAGGACTGGCACGACATTAGAAAGCCAAGTGACATACCTAGCTGTTCGTATAAACCCAGCATTGAAAAGGCGTTCGATCTCCTCTTTTACCTACAAGTAGACTTCATTGGACATCCTCCTTGGTGGCTGTTTGAAAGGCCTGAAACCCACTTGAATGGGTAACTTGTGTTCCACCAAATCCCTGGATAGGCCTGGAAGCTCGTCATAGTTCCAGGCAAAACAAGACTAGAATTCGGCCAAGAGCTCAATGAGCTTTTTCTTCACGTCCTCTGGCAAAAGTTGACTAATATATACAGGCCTAGGATTTTCTTCATCTCCTAGGTTAACTTCTTCCAAAGGATCTTGAACATCAGCCTTCAAGTCATCTAACTTGGCAGGAGCTGCTTCAAGGTCTTCCAATCGAATCTCGTCCAAGTCTTCCTCTACAGTTTCATCTTCATTGATTACTTCAGCCGCACAGGCCGAATAACCCTCTTCCTCCTACTCTTGTTCTTCTTTTAGCCTGTTCTCTAGCCAATACGCCTCAAACCTTGCCAACATAGCCAACAAAGCCATGTCCTTCTCTTTTTCTGAAGGCCTTGCTAACATTGGGACAATCGTTTGGTTAAAGCTATAATCGGCCTATTTGACTCCGTGATCATTGGGCCGATTAATTCTCGATACAGTGCCTTCACCTCTTCTACCGACTTATGAGCAGAAACAGGTACAATTTTATGGCGGCCATACTTATCCAGGCCTGCCACTTTCATTGGGCCGACATCTTCATCGTACAATCTTGCCTCGGCATGATTGGTTGAAGCAAGAAAAGGCCTGCGATCCGCCCAAACTACCTCCACATCGTCTTGATTCCAAAAAACCAAACATTGATGCAATGTTGATGGCACAGCAAGACAGGCGTGAATCCAATCCCTTCCCAACAGAATGTTAAACGAAGACCGTGAATTTACAATGAAGAAAGGAGTTGTAAGAGTCTTTGATCCAACCGTCAAATTCATAATCAAAATCCCTTGACAAGTTGTTTCCTGTCTAGTGAAATCGGTTAACGTAGCCATTGATGAGACCAGGTCTTGATCTGTTTTCCCGAGCGTGAGCATGGTAGACCTAGGAATGAGATTGGCCGCAGAACCATTATCAACAAGGAGTCGATTAATCGGCATTCCATCCACACGTCCTGAGATATATAAAGGCTTGATATGCCCCGTCATCTTAGGGGTAGGCTTTTCAAATATCACGCTTGCGGCTTGATTTTCCGTGCTGCTTCCATCCTCATCCTTCAAGATTACTACTGAAGGTTGATAGGCGCACGGAATTCATGAATTTTAGCGCCTAAGTAGGGAAATTAGCGCGTTAGACGTGCATTTAATTCTCATTTTCCATTTAATGTGTGCACGTGGTTGGATTTTGTGTTTGTGCTTAATTTGCAGGAAATTGAGATGTTTTGGCGCTAATGAGAGGTATCCGGAAAGGCCGTGATGGAGCTTGAGAGCGAGAAAGGCTGTGGAGACTAAGTGTTGAAGTGGAATTCGCGAGGAAGTGGACAGAGCTCTAGCGAGCGCTACACCCTTTTTGGTGTAACGCTACCTTTGAGGCTAAAGGGGTCAACGCCAAGCAATCGGTCAACGGGATCTGGTACAGCAAAGGGGTTCGCGAGCGCTACACCCTTTTTGGTGTAGCGCTACCGAGAGCTTAACAGGCTATGGAACGGCATCATTTTGGGTCGTTGCGGGTCCGATTCCGCTTTATTTTAGGGTTTTAATTGTTTGTTTAAAGGGATTACTATAAAAACCCCGAATTAGGGTAACACATTCCATAACTTACGTTTCTAATTAACTTTTGGCTGCTGTTTTTCTGAGTTCTTATTTGCAGATTCAAGTTTTAATGCCAGTTCTTCAAGTTTTCCAGCTTTAAATTCCTATTCTTCTTTGGTAATCGAATCCGTTGTTTTTCCGTAAGTCTGTGGCATCGTGTTTTTATTTCTATTTCAATTGTTTGAAGCATGTTGAGATCTAGGGATAAAATTATTGCTGCGTTTAACAAAATCATGAGTGAGTAATTTTGTAGAGTGCGGCCGCGGGGCGAAGGCGTCTCGTGACTAATTTAATTAATGTTTTCACCTCGGGTTCGAATTAATTTAATCTTTAAGCAATTTTAGAAGACGAAAACTCTTCTAACAAACAAAACCCAGGCATCGCCAGAATTCGATTATGCACGGAAACTGGCGACAGGTGGTGCGCATTCGTTAGGGATCCTTTTTCCTATTCTAAAATCAACAAAGTGAATAATTGTGGCCCGAGTGAACATTGGTTAGGCTAGTTGCGGACGCTGAGTTCCCACGGCTGTACTCTCCCTTTTTAAATCCTTATTTAATCAATTCAGTTTGGTAATTTAGTTAGTAAATCAACCTCATTGAACAAAGGGTGGCTACCTAAGAGCCAAGTTAAACTAGAATTCAACACTTTTGAATAAGCACCGTCCGTCCGTCTCTGTGGTTCGACTCCGGTACTTCCGGATATTGTGCTACACCGGTCGAGAGTCCTATGCTTGGGACGCGTCTTTATTTTAATTCACCCGGTCGGTCAAGCATTTTTGGCGCCGTTGCCGGGGACGGCGACGTGTGTTCTAGAGTGTGAGTTTTGTGTCTTTTGTCTTTTAGTTGAGTCACCATAGGTAGAGAGAAGAAGGTGTCCTTTAAACAGGACCCTCTTTATTATCGCGACCCGACACATCGTTTAGTTCGGGAAGAACTGGAGTCGAGTCAGCCTGTGTTTTCAAGTTCTTCATCTTCTAGTTTAGAGTCAGACTTAACTGAGCACCAGTCGGAGTCCATTCCCATTAGTGGTGTTTATATAGATTTGCCTTTTTAGTCAGTTAGTGTCAGCAATCCGCTTTTCCAGTCAGTTCCAGAGTCAGTTTCGGAGTCAGAATCAGAATCTGTCGAGATGGGAGATCGGCAAGTAGCTATTCAGCCGTCCTTGAGGCAACACATACATCCTGAGAGGACCACTCCTCTCGGACCCATTGTGTTCCCTCAAGAGACACAAGAGGCACGCAATGCCTTTACAGTCAAACCTGGTGTCCTTAATAGTCTCCCTAGTTTCCACGGGAGGGAGTGCGATGATCCGTACGAGCATGTGCGGACATTCGAGGGATTGGTGCGCAATCTTGCGTCTAATACCCAATATGAGAATGCGTGCCTCAAGCTGTTTGAGGCGACATTGAGGGATGGCGCGCTTCTGTGGTTCCGAATGCAAAAGTCTCAGTCCTTCACCACTTGGGCACAAGTGCGTGACGCCTTTTATAGGAAGTACTTTTCTGAGGCTAAGACTAAGAGTTTCAGGCGTCAAATCCAAGGCTTTAGGCAGGAGAGGGATGAGTCATTTCTCAAGGCTTGGGAGCGTTTCAAGGAATTGCTCCTAAGGTTGCCACACCATGGCTTTGAGAGAATTCAGTTAGTCGGTTTCTTTCATTTGGGTCTCAACTCTGAGTCAGTCCAGCACATAGAATATTCTTGCAAAGGGGACGATTTCTTGTCCAAGACAGCAGACCAGGCTTGGGATTTCTTAGATGACCTAGCTGATAGGCAGAGGGCTTTAGAACCATCCGATTTTGAGCGATCCGGACCTTCTAGGTCCAACGTTGTCCCGGTTACCATTCGTGACCAGCGACTCCAGGCTCAGGTTGAGAAAATGGCTCATAGATTAGAGGAGCTAGAGGCGAGGCAGGTTCGTCCAGTTAACGAGATAACAATTGAGGAAGTTTGTGTGTGGTGTGATTGTAAAGGGCACACCGCGACCGTTTGCCCTGGGTTTACTGCCGCCAAGGGGGCGAGTCAGTTTAATCAAGAAGAAGTCAATGCAGTGAGGACTTGGGACCCTTATTCTACCACGTATAATCCGGGATGGAAGGATCACCCCAATTTTGGGTGGTCAGACTCCAGACCCGTAGGTGGAGGCCAAGCGCAATCCTTTGCGCTACCTCCGCCGCAGCAGTTTCAACAGGCCCAATCATCCAGGCCTCCTCAAGGCCAGGTCATTCCATTTCACTACCAGCCACAACTTGGTAGAGGGCCAGGTCCATCCACTCGTGGTCCTCCCCCAGGTTATTCACAGATGACCGCGCGTGATCATAAGTTAGATGATACTGTCAATTCCCTGATGCAGTCACATATGACATTTCAGACGGAAACGAGACAACAAATCGGGGCCCTTACAACCCAAATGTCACAACTCACTGCGGTTGTCGGTCAACTGCAGCAGGAGAAAGGTAGGTTTCCGACCCAGGGTAGTACAGCGGGTGCCCATTATTGGGAAAATTCTTCGGGTCCTAATGCTCATAACCTGAATCAAGAGGAGGCTAAGTCAGTCACCATTCTCAGAAGTGGGAAGGAGATCGATAAGTCCATCCCGCCAAAGCAGAAACCAGCTCCACCCCCGGAGCCGGTTGACTCACCAAGGGCAACTCCTGATATTGTTGGCGTCCCTAGGAAAGAGGTAAAGGATAATGAGGAGTCACCTGAGGTGGTGGTACCTGCAGCTGCAACCCCCATGACTCCAATGCCGCCAGCTGTGCCAGTAGCTCCATTTCCCCAAAGGCTGGCGGTTAAACCTAAGCAAAATATGAACCTTAAGATGTTCAAATTGTTCAAGAAAGTTCAATTTCCTATCTCTTTGATGGAAGCCATTGACGCAATTCCTCAGTTTGCGAAGGTCTTGAAGGATCTGTGCACATCGAAGCGGAGAACTAAGAGTCAGGACACAGTGCTTCTGACGGAGCAAGTGAGCTCCATTCTCCAAGCTGAGATCCCCACCAAGTGTAAGGACCCTGGTTGTCCCACCATCCCCATAGCTATTGCGGGCCAAAAGATTGATAAGGCTTTGCTGGATTTAGGAGCAAGTGTCAACTTGCTCCCCTATTCGGTGTACTTGAAGCTCGGCTTAGGCGATCTGAAAGCCACTCCAGTCACGCTACAGTTGGCTGACCGGAGTGTGAGAATTCCAAAGGGAGTGGTGGAGGATGTTTTAATTCAAGTGGGCGAGTTCCTATTCCCAGTCGATTTCATCGTCCTGGATACATGCCCAATACCGGAGGTCTTTGAGAAGACTCTATCATCCTTGGCCGTCCATTTCTAGCCACCTCCAGTGCTATCATGGATTGCAAAACTGGACAAGTCCAATTGTCGTTTGGGGACTTGAAAATGGAGGTGAAAGTGTTTAATGCGGATAGCCGAGTCAAGGGTGAGGAGGTGAGTTTGATCGACACGCTGGTGCAAGAGCATGTCGATAATATTTTGCATAAGGATCTTCTGGAGATAGCCAAGGATTCGACATTCTTAGATTCTCCGGAACTAAGGAGTTTGATGGAGGTGCTTGCAGTAGAGGATGTGTGTGGCGCCGATTGGGATCTAGTTCTTGAGCCGCTGGGTGCTCCATTGTTTTAAGTTCCGACGGGTAGCTTTTGCATACCACTCTCTTCATTGAGAAGTGGACCCGGCTCCTAGCGATAGGGGTACCCATCATTGACTTGGGTTTTGGGCACAATCTATGTATTCTTGTCTTTTATTTCTTAGTTTTTTAGTTCTTGTCTCTTGTTTAATTGTTTTTGTTTATCTCATTTATAAAAAAAAAATGAAATTGAAAAGAGGAAAAAATTCGCATCATGGTCTTGTTAGCCACGTGTTTCTTGCCTACCGGCGAGGGATGGGGAGAAAAGTATGACATGTTGATCGCGTGACGATTTGGTGGAGTTATTTATTTTTGTTTTTGTTTTGGGAGCTCGGATACCACGAACCGGGCGGTACTAATGTCTTTTGCAGGTTACAGTGATTGGCCCGGAGGCCGAGTAACAGGAAATTCCTCGAATATCGGCCGAGATCATGGTGGTTGGCTGCCACCCGTAGGTCCATTTCTTCTCCCTTGTCTTTATCTTCTGCTGTGTCTCCATGCTCTACGGACATAGCATGCTTTTAGTTGGGGGGAGGGATGTACTTTGTACACGTTCTCGTGGCGTTGCTAGGGGTAATTTTTATTTTTATTTTATTTGTTGGGGATACGTTTGTTATACTTGATTGTCAAAAATTAGGTGAGCATGTTAGAATTAGCCGAATTTTTGTGTCTGTTTAACTTGGACTCATGCATATATTTGGCGCCTTCGTGAACATGTAAGTGTTGTTGTTAAACGTTGAGTTGGTGTCCCCACATGGTTAATTTTGCATCCTGAAAAACACTCCCATGTCTTTGTTTTACCTTTCTCGCATTTGTGTAAAATAGTAGGCTTTTGTTTCACAAATGAGTAGCGAGATGTTTTTCATGCATTTGTGAGAATTGGTAATGTGCATAAGGGATGAGACAAGGCATTTTTGCATGATTAGACCACATATGAGTCCCATTGACCAATCTTAAACCAGTCCGAGTCAGTTCCTGAGTCTAGCCTAGGAAACCGGTGTGTGGGTTTGGATTGTAGTTGGGGGGTCTAGCTTTGTGCATCATGGGTTTCTTGTTGCGTTGGATTTGGAGCATCGTTGTCGTCGGAAGTGAAATTGAAGAAGTGTTGATGGGTGTCATATTTTGAACGAAACCCAACTTTTAAGCTATAAAGCGTAGTCAAAAAAAAAAGGAGAAAGAAAAGTTAAAAAAAAAACAGAAAGTGCAGAATAAAAGGGAGTTGAGGCAAGTTGGGAGGAATCAACACCTGCTGGCACATCATAATAACTGGGCAATCCTCGGCTCTTTATCAGCCGCCTCAGTTTCCAGACTTGGAGGTTAGTGATGATTTTGCTGGGAGCGATTCAGATTGAGCTGGGATATCCATGATGCTGATGCTAGGTGGTGGTGGTGTTATTTTGTGGTGTTATTTCATGTTTTTCAGTGTCGGTGGACTTTGTTTAGTTTTCTAGTATTTGGGTTTGTACTAATTTAGTTGTAGATGTTTAATTTTCTTGTTGGACATGGTTTGGTTGGCACTAGTGGGTGCATGGTTGGTAGCTAACGGTAAGGTGGCGGCTAATCTGGGTAGATGACCTTGCGCTACTATAGGCCGCCGCTTAATTTGCTTGTCTCTCTCTTTTGTTCGAAACCACGGTCGTTATAAGCTTTATCAGTCCTTAGTGAATCTCATGCACGTTATCTACTCTCGTTCATGCACGTTTAATATTATTGTTACTCGAATTGTGGAATCGTGATTATTTATATTGTATTGTTACTCTTTGTGAGCGTTATCTTTGATCGGCGCGTGGTGGCCTTTGTTTCGATCCCACGAGTTCGCCGAGCGCTTTTTATGGGATGTTTGAGTGTTTTGGTGAGCGAGTGTAGCATTGTTGCCTTCGTGGGGGCATTTTATCCCTACTTTTGTTCCGGTGCTAATTTTGTTCGTTGTTTTGCCAAAGCATGCATATTTTTGAGTTGTAGGTGAGTGAGGAGGCAAAAATCTTTCGGCCCGCCTCTTTATTGTACAGCATGCATAACCTTCGTATCCTCGTTTGTGTCTTGTTAGTCTTTGTTTTGTCATTTTTCTTTTCGTTCGTTGCTAGGGACTAGCAACGCTCAAGTTGGGGGATGTGATAGGCGCGCGGAATTCATGAATTTTAGCGCCTAAGTAGGGAAATTAGCGCGTTAGACGTGCATTTAATTCTCATTTTCCATTTAATGCGTGCACGTGGTTGGATTTTGTGTTTGTGCTTAATTTGCAGGAAATTGAGATGTTTTGGCGCTAATGAGAGGTATCCGGAAAGGCCGTGATGGAGCTTAAGAGCGAGAAGGGCAGTGGAGACTAAGTGTTGAAGTGGAATTCGCGAGGAAGTGGACAGAGCTCTAGCGAGCGCTACACCCTTTTTGGTGTAGCGCTACCTTTGAGGCTAAAGGGGTCAACGCCAAGCAATCGGTCAACGGGATCTGGTACAGCAAAGGGGTTCGCGAGCGCTACACCCTTTTTGGTGTAGCGCTACCGAGAGCTTAACAGGCTATGGAACGGCATCATTTTGGGTCGTTGCGGGTCCGATTCCGCTTTATTTTAGGGTTTTAATTGTTTGTTTAAAGGGATTACTATAAAAACCCCGAATTAGGGTAACACATTCCATAACTTACGTTTCTAATTAACTTTTGGCTGCTATTTTTCTGAGTTCTTATTTGCAGATTCAAGTTTTAATCCCAATTCTTCAAGTTTTCCAGCTTTAAATTCCTATTCTTCTTTAGTAATCGAATCCGTTGTTTTTCCGTAAGTCTGTGGCATCGTGTTTTTATTTCTATTTCAATTGTTTGAAGCATGTTGAGATCTAGGGATAAAATTATTGCTGCGTTTAACAAAATCATGAGTGAGTAATTTTGTAGAGTGCGGCCGCGGGGCGAAGGCGTCTCGTGACTAATTTAATTAATGTTTTCACCTCGGATTTGAATTAATTTAATCTTTAAGCAATTTTAGAAGACGAAAACTCTTCTAACAAACAAAACCCAGGCATCGCCAGAATTCGATTGCGCACGGAAACTGGCGACAGGTGGTGCGCATTCGTTAGGGATCCTTTTTCCTATTCTAAAATCAACAAAGTGAATAATTGTGGCCCGAGTGAACATTGGTTAGGCTAGTTGCGGACGCTGAGTTCCCACGGCTGTACTCTCCCTTTTTAAATCCTTATTTAATCAATTCAGTTTGGTAATTTAGTTAGTAAATCAACCTCATTGAACAAAGGGTGGCTACCTAAGAGCCAAGTTAAACTAGAATTCAACACTTTTGAATAAGCACCGTCCGTCCGTCTCTGTGGTTCGACTCCGATACTTCCGGATATTGTGCTACACCGGTCGAGAGTCCTACGCTTGGGACGCGTCTTTATTTTAATTCACCCGGTCGGTCAAGCAAAGGTCCATCTCCATTCAGGCCTGAATTGAAGGACTCCTTCAGTATTTCGGCAGTCTGACCCATCTCCACCATATTGCCTTCCATGGCAGTAAGCTTGTTGTCTTTCACCTCTAGTTCAGATGGAAGGAAAACCACCATGTTGCATTGCATCTTTGATGCCTGTCCAGGCCTGAACTCTTTGGCCTGTGGATTCAACCGCGATTTGCCCCCCGAGTCTTGTTTCTTTGCCTCAAGAGCTCCTTTCTTCATCAAGGTCACCTGCCTTGGAGGAGGCTTAATCCTAGCCTCCTCAAGGGTTTTCTCCAGTAAGGCCTTCTTTTCAATCCGAGAAAACTGCTCTGAAGACGAACCAGCAACAACCTCCTTATAAGTTCTTTCCAAAGGCTTGTGTTCACGCCTAGGCTTGGCCGGTTCATCCTTCAACTTTTCTGCAACCAACTCCATCGGCTTTTTCCCGTTAGGGTCGTCCACATCCATCACGTCTTCAATTGAATCTATCTTTTCTTGAGCCCTTCTATCCGCCTGCCTAGACCATTGGCGGCGCCTTTTTTGGGATCGAGACAAAGGTGGCTGCGGAGTAGGAAACTTAGGATGTTCAACCTTATGTCATTCATTTGGAGGAATGACAGGAGGCTTAACAGTCCTAGGCTTCCTTCTGGATGGAGTTGAAATTCTGAGATTGTTGAGCTCGTCCTCTATTTCTATCACATCTGGCTGAATTCTGCTGAAGACCGATTCTCGCCTGACAAATTTCTCTTTTGGCCTACGTACCTCCTCAAGCCTGAACTCCGATCTGCCCACAATTATACTTTTCAACACAGGTTTGGATGGAACTGCATAATGTCCACACTCAGTACAAACCAATGAACAACTTGGTTTTTCTGGTTTTCTGACTCCTTCAGGCCTTAACCACCAGGATCTCTTCTTCTCAAACCTCCTCACCCTTTCAGGAGTGGAGTCTTCCTCATAGGATGGATCCCAGTAGTGGTCTGATTTGGGCCTGAATGCTGCTCTTCATGGTGCCCCCAAGCTTACTCTAGGCCTTGGTGTGGTTCTAGGCATGAACCTCGTATTCACTAATACCATGTTTGCACTTAGGCCTGAAGGAAATGGGTTTCCATCCACACCCATGGCTTGCTTATCTTTCTCGGGAAACTTGAATTCTCCCCGATCAATCTTATCTTGAATGTCATTCCTGAACACAAAACAATTATTGGTTGAATGACTCTAAGAATTATGGTACTTACAATATTCCTTGCCCTTAAGTTCGTCCGGTGCTGGGATCTTGTGGCCAAAGGGCAACTTTAGTAACTTGTCCGTCAAGAGCTGATCAAAAATAGCCTCCGCTTTGGTGATGTCAAAGGTGTAGGCCCTGGTAGTCCTATTAGACGCTTCTTGGACTATCTGCTTCGTAGGTTCCGTCTTAACAAAGGCCTTGCAGACATAAGGCTTCCTATTGATGATTTCAGCCACATCAACATCAAGGTTAGCCTCAGTCTCAATCGCAGCAATATCGTAATTAGGGTCTTGATAGTACGTCCCCTTGGAAGCTGCCTTTCTATCTTTCTCCTCTTCCAAAAGCTTCTCATACCGCGAGGCCTTTGCGGACAGTTCGAACAAGTCTCGAAATTCTGTTCCGTGATACTTCTTCTTGAACTCAAAGTCTAGCCCGTTCAGTGCTAAACGCACATATTCAGCCTCGGGCAAAGGAATCTTGCATTTGAAACGTGCTGTCTTGAATCGGGAGAGATAAGACTCCACGCCTTCCTTTGGGAATTGACGGTAGCGAGACAAATCCGCCATTGTTATCTCTAGTTCCACCCTATAAAACTGTTGATGGAACATCTCTTCAAGCCGAGCCCAGGTCTGGACAGAATTAGGTGGGAGATTGATATACTAAGTGAAGGCCGTTGCAGTCAAAGAATTTGGGAAGAGCCTCAACTTGAGCTTGTCATTCGTTCCAACTTCCCCACACTGCACCTGGAATCGAGCAATGTGTTCTACCGTGGACTGCATATTCTCCCCAGTGAAGGTCTGAAATTCAGGCACTCGGTACCCCTTGGGAAAGGCCTCTCGATCCACCTCCTCTGTGTGAGGCTTCCTGTACATAGGCCTGCCTACAGGCCTGAATCCAGGCCCTAATTGTTCTTGGAGCAAGTCCAGGACCTGATCCCTTCCGATCATATTTGGCACTGGAGGCGGCTGTGGACTCGCCTCTTGCGCCTGCAGATTCACGCCTGAGTTTGCCCCCCGAGTCTCTAGGCTGAATGAGCGTGAGAAACATTCTTGTCCTTAGCAGCACCTTGTCCTCCGTGAGGAGGCCTTTTGTCAGACTTTTCGGGCCTGTTTGGATTCTCCAGCAAAACGGCCCTTTGTTCTTTGCTTGTTGGAAGCGTCGGTTCCTTTCCAATAACAACTCTTTTGCCTCTCTCTCCTGCCGATGCAGGGCTGTTTGACGAAGAAGTTTGATAAAAAACCTGAGGCGGTGGTGGGAATGAGTCCTTCAGACCTGTTTGTTCATGACCGTTGCCATAAACTCCAAACTGTGGTAGAACTGGTTGCTGAGGGACGAGTGGCATCCTTTCTGTCATCGAGGCAATCAAATTATTGATTGCTAGAGTCAAAGGCTCTACGGACTAAGACATTGTTTGTGACACGGTGCGTGAAATCTCCTGTCCTGCAAAAAACATATAATTCTTGACGCTATCCGTGGCGTCATTGAGATCTTGTGCACTGATTTGAGGAATGGCTTCCTCAAACAGCGGTACATCAACAGCAACTCCTTCAGGGCTGCCTGGAGGATCAGGTTGCGGTGGATCCGACTGTGGTGGTATTGTTGCCTTCTTTGCCAGCATGCTTGAAACCTTTCAACGACTAGGGTCCCACCGGGCGTGCCAATGAAAACTTACGTTTTTGGCACACTGGGCGTGAATGCGTGGAGCACGAGCGTGCCAAGACTTGTAGCGCCTAACATGTTGTGAAGATTCCCGTGAATCTTGACTTCTATCATAGAGCGATTGTGTACGACCCAAGGTTAAAGATCGTAAGAAGGTTCGTGGTTTGCCACACGATTGTGGACTTTAAATTTCCTAGTCGTATAGGAAATGAGACGTGAAAACGTAAACTTTATTACACCGGGATAATAAAGTGGTACAAGAAAAGATAAAATCCAAACTACTTGAAAAAGTTAGTTTGAATGGGGGTGAATACTGGGTATTCGATAGGCTACTTTGCTGAAAGTAGGAAAGTTTTGTAAGCGTTGAGCTTTGATTGGTGTTGGACCTGTTTTTCTTCTTATGAACTTGTATTTATAGGCACTGCAGTATGCTGATTCAGGCATGAATCCAAATCCAGTCTTGCACCACAAGCTGCCATGTGTCCCATGTTCTCTCCACTTTTCATGCATACTTGTTCATGGGCAGTTCTCAGAGGTTGACGGCAGTTATACTTGATCATGGGTAGTGGGCTTCTCACATAGTGACACGTGTCCCATGTGTTGGTGAAAATATCTTCCAACTTCCCTCCTTTTGTGCCATAATGTTCCACATGGCCAATTGACTTGGTCAATTGGCCTTTGAATTGAGAAAATCTCAACTGCCAGAGAACAACCAATTCCCTACAAAAGTGGGTCTTGCTCCCCATCTCATTTCAGCACCTTTTATGAGCTTAAAAACCGTGGATTAGCTTCATGGGTCAAACCAACATTTCCTCACGGGTCAAACCATGGGCTGCAAAATATCTTGGGCCACAATTCTCATGGGCTGCTCCTCTCAAATATCTTGGGCCGCAATTCTTTACATGGGTTATGTGCTTCTTGGACCCAAATGGGAAAATACCCATGGCCCAAAAATCAACCAATCAATTTATTTAACTCTCGGCCCAATTTATTTAAAAGAATTCCAATCATGGCAAGCCCGATCCGCGGTGCCAAAAACGGGTATAAACACAAATAAAAATGATCGAGTTGCAACTCTATTATGGAGCCCGACCCAAACGGACTCATTACTGATTTTCTTGTAAACTTCTAACAACCGTCTGCATGAGAGAGAGAGAGAGGAGTTCACTAAGGCACCTTCCACCTCTGTCTATTGCCCGAAGTCATAAATTCTTGCTCATTTTGTGAACTTTTTGGCTAGATGTTAAAGTCAGAAATTCTTCTGTGCAAGACAATTGGTTCTTGAAAATCCAGAAAAAATGCTGATCTGTAGGCTGAAGACAATGAAGCACGGGTAGGTTACCCTACGAGTAACTGGTACCCATATCATACTGGAACAAAACGGGTACGTGCTGTCCATTACGCAACAAATATACCCAGTGAAGATGAAGCGCGCACCCCTGATTTTTGCTTTCTCTATAGATAGATACTATGAAGTTTATTAGCTAATTGCTAGTAATGTATAGATTACATTTTATTTTAGTTTATTTTGATACTTGGCGTACTGCCGCACCCATGCTTCATAGTTTTCAGATTTAAAGATGACAATGCACAATTGAAACAACACCACGGATCAAGTGAGGGATCTCTTATTCTGTTAAAATGCGGGACTCTCATTTTTCGATCAAATTTTGAAAATTCAAATCGTTCAATGTGTACAGAACATGATTTTAAGGGTCCCAGGGAGAAATCAACAAAAAAAAATGACCGAGAAAGGCTTCATCCGAGCAGTTTTTTTTGAACCGTTCAATGAAAACTGCTCGGATGAAGCCCTTCCCGGTCATTTTTTTTTGCTGATTTCTTGCGGAGACCCTTAAATCACGTTCTGATCACTTTGAGCGGCTCGAATCATCGAAATTCAATCGGAAAGGGGAGTCCCACATTTTATTAAAACGCGGGATCCCTCACCGGAACCTGACTGATTGAAACAAATTCTCCATGGCTGAAGCCAAATTTTGTTATTCAGCTTTTCAACATCACCCCATTTTCGTCCAGGACCATTGCAATAAAAATGTTTTCGCCCAGGATCGCACGTTCTCATTTGCCCACCAGCCATCAAGAACTGCTTGATGAGGCAGGCAGAATTTACACTGTTTTAGAGCAAAGTTCCCCTACTTTTAGATTTCTACTTCTGAAGATTATTTTCAAGCTTAGACCAACGGCTAACATAGCATTGGACCTATGAACACAAAAGTTAGAACTAGAATTGGTGAGTTGCGCCAAGCCTAGGCTATAGTGCAAAGCCAATGTGACACTCGAGAGCCCGAGTAGCAAACTATTGTGATGGACCCTCCCCTTAAAAAAATTAATTTAATATCATGTGAGTCGATAACCCACGTATCAGATATTAAATTGATAAAAACAGATACTACACTTGATTTTAGCCAATAAAATACAACGTTCATCGCGGCGATATATATCTAATTTTTAAGCGAAAATCCCAACATTTCGTAATTGGTACCGTGTGTCAGGTCTAACTCAAATATCTCATCATATTTACAAAATTAAATCGGGATTCGCACGTTTATTCGGACCAAATTCACTTCGCATTGCCTAACTTACTTCACACGTTTATTCAGAAGAGATTCACTTCGCATAGCCTAACGAGTTCCTATTCAAACCACGTGACTAGGATTTTAAATGTCAGGATTTTACAAAATTAGTGATAAAATAATAATAATAATAATAAGATATATTAAATTTGGCAATATTATAGACGAAATGATAAGTGGCGCAGTGGTGAGAGTGATAGTTTAGAAACCAGGTTCCTCAAGTTCGAGCAACGAAAAAGTGAAAATAATTTTTCTAGTTTGGTCATTTCTGAAGACGAAAAAAAAATTTGTCACCAAAATGTTTCATTCTGCAATGAAAAAAATTACGTCACCAAAATTTACATGCGGCGAGGAAAAAAATTGTCGCCAAAAGCAATGATTTCTTTGGTGTGAAACAAAGACCGACGACAAATTTGGGCTACTAATCCTGGCCAAAAACCGAATTTCCTATGTGATCATAGAAGGTGTTGCGATATTACATCTCCAATAATTCTCTAACTACACAGAATTACAAACTGTCTCACATCAAACATGATTACATGAGGCTCACACTTAGTGTGTGTGTGCAGTGTGCATGAGCCTCATATTTAACCGAGCTGCTAACCACACATACTTCTGTGCACAAATTTTGTTATGGGTCCCACACAAATGATCCAAGCCGTTCATTAGAGGTAAAATATTTTTTCAAGGGTCCCCATAAAAAATAAGCTCAATCTAATACCTATAGGTGCTCGATCCAATCATCTAAATTTTCATTTTTTTGAGTAATAAAAAATTAGATGATTAGATCAAACACCTATAAGTATTGGATTGTGCTGATTTTTTACGGGAACCTTTGAAAAAAATATTTTACATTTAATAAACGGTTCGGATCGTTTCTGTGCGACCTATGGTGAGCCCAACAACAAAATCTGTGCGCATAGATTATCTGTGTGGACAGATTACTGCATATTTAATGTGAGAGAGTTTTTGTAATTGCATGTGTGGTAGTAGCATCTATTCTAATATATAAAGGGGTAACACATTTTGGTGAGAGTATCTCCAGCCTTGACCTATTTTAAGACTCAAATTTAAAAATAGGGCAAAAATCATAAAAATCTCTCTCCAATATTTGACCCAAACCCTGCCCTATTTTGGGTTTTACCCATTTTTTTGCCCAAATTTGAGACAACTTTTGTCTTGACCTATTTTTCCAACGGCTTGTTAGAGAGAGAGAGAGAGAGAGAGGGAGGGAGGAGGAGAGAGAGACAGAACCTTGTCGGCAGTGGCAGCAGGCCGAGGGCCGGAGGTCGGAGAGGTGATGAGAGGTGATGCAGAAAGTGGCAATGGCATTGTGACCTCTAAGCCGTCCTGGGTCCCCCAGAGTTGTCTTTATCTTCTGGCCTCCGATGATGACGATGAACTAGTTTCAGAATTGTCTTTTGTTGTGTTCGGTTCTGAGTTTTGTGTGAAAATTTTTTTGTGTTTGATTCTTGGGGAGAGAGAGCCGGAGATGGAGAGAGAAAAAATACCAGATCTCCTCATTTTGGATTTGATTATTTTACCTTATTTACCATTATGCCATTAAGAATAAAATGTATATATATTTGAGTAAATTTTGGGTTTAATGGTGTGAGCTGTGTATACCCAAAATGGGTTTTTACCCAAAATTTGATTCAAATTTGAGGGAAAATATGTGTGAAGGCTGGAGATGCTCTGAGGACTCCAAAATGAGGCTGGCTCACAATTTCTCTCCCCAAATTGCCACAAACAAAATAAAGAATTTACTTTGCAAGCAACCTACGCACCTATTAATTTTAAGGACAGAAAAGTCAAATAACTAAACACAGTACCCCACGTTTATAAACGACGTGCAGTTATAACTTTTACACCTATGATCCTGATTCTTGATCAGTTATTTCCTCTCGTTTCTGTGTAGCAAATTTCGAAAATCCATGGTTGCCAAAAGCTTCTAACATCCGTCCATCCAGTGATGTCCAAGAGATCGATCACCAATGCTTCACACAAAATCTAACTAAACAGGTACTGCGAATACTTTTGCAATTCCCATTTGGTATAGGTTTTAATTGTACTTCAATACTTTTTTGGTACACTCTCTCTCTCTCTCTCTCTCTCTCTCTCTCTCTCTCTCTCTCTCTCTCTCTCTCTCTCTCTCTCTCTCTCTCTCTCTCCTGTTTTGGGTCGAATGTGAAATCTGAGGTTGTGTAGCTTTGGTTAAAACTGAGGCTGTGATGATTAAAAAAAAAACGGTCGTTTACTTTTAAAACATTTTTATAACCTTTTAACCTTTAAATTTTTTTGTTTGATAAAAAATCTGAGACTGGGATAAGAGAAAATCCGTCTTTAAGTCAGTTTTAAAACAGAAGTGCTATGACCCTGTTTGATAGCCCTCTTGGGCCACGTGGCCCTGCTTGATAGCCTGCTTGGGCCATGGGATGGGATAACAAAAGTGGTCTGGACCAAGAATAATGTGTTTGGTTTGATTTTGTTAGGGTGGATTAGGTATCCCATGGGATGAGCAATCCCCCAATTGATGGGATTAGCCAACCCAAGGGGGGGTGTTATTACCAATCGTATCCCCATGGGATTGGTGATGACAAAACTTAAAATCTCACCTCAATCCCAATCTCAATCCTAATTCTTGCCAAAACAAACATGTTATTTACAATCCCACCTCATTCTCAATCCGAATCCAAATCCGAATCCTAATCCTATGCAAAACAAACATGAATAAATAATTCATCCCTTCATTAATAATACCACATCATTCTCAATCTCAATCATAATCCCCAAAACGAAATCTGCAATCAAACATGCCCTATGGGTACACCGGTGGTGTACACCATCTATGTGGCAACTGACAAATGGGCCCTACATCATCTATTTATAATTCAAAATTTCACCCCATAAGTTGTCGGGAATTTGACCCATTACTAAACTCAGTTCCAAACCCAACACCCTCTCGAGTCAAACTTTTACTCCCACAGTCAACGCCGATGACCACCAGCACCATCTACGTACGCCGGCGGCCAACAACTCCCATCTCTCTCTCTCTCTCTCTCAGTCTCTTGACAAAATCGAATCTTGCTACTGTCGCTGAAAGAGAATGTGAATGGGGAGCTTTACCATTAGAGGGTGTGATACAAAGCAGTTAATAGTCCCATCTTAATTCTTCACCCATTAGATTATTTAGGCGGCCGGGCCCTTGGTAGTGCAATCCACATGAAATTTTATTCCAAACAACATTAAGTAGAAATAAATGCGGTGTTTGAGGAAACATAAATTACCCTGTTCTTAAGCCAAGAAACAGAGCCATCAGCCATCAGCCATGGCAAAGGTTGCCCTTATTCTACTCTTTTGATTTGCCACCCGATACGGATGAGCTAGCCTTTGATTGATATGATTTGTTATTATTCGTTGAATTGTCTCTGCAAAGCTTACCCTCTACGGGTTACTAGCCTATGATCAATATTGTGGTTTGATACGTTTTTGATTATTGTCATAGGACCGCAAATGATGAAACTCAGTCGATCATTCTACTGTTGAATCATTTACACACCCAAACTTAAGCCTTGGATAAACTCGATCTCTGTCAATAAAAACCCAAAGAGACGCTCAATTACGTTCACTTGAAAAAAAAATTTAGTGTTTGAATGGATTGAGGCCAAGAATGATTAATTGTTATGAATCCGAATCCAGTCCTAAGTTATACCAACACTAGTTTTATCCACTATTATCAGTACATTCAGATGTCGCCGGCGACCTGGGTGGACGCGTTCGCGCAGTGGAAGTCAGCGAACTCTTGGTCCTGACCGGAGGTCAATGGCGTTGTTGCCGTCCTTGTCGATCTCCATAACAGCGTTGGTTAGATCAACTAAGGACGTGTTGGCGTCGAAGCTGAGGGCATTGAAGACGGACCGGAGCTCAGAGACGCCATCGCGGTTGGAATCTAACTTGGTGAATATAGTGTGTGTGTGTGTGTGTGTGTGTGTGTGTGTGTGAGTGAGAGAGAGAGAGAGTGATAAGCGCGCAAATGTTCACATAAGCGCCCTATAATTTATCTTTGTTAAGTCCCATTTATATTATTATTCGGGATTTAATGCTTAATTTTTGTGTTGTAGGTAATTGAAGAGTTTGATACAAAAAGCGCAAAGTTAGAATATTAAACGGTGTTTGAAGCGGGTCCATTTGAAGGTCAATATGGGTCAAGAAGAGAAGCACCGGTTTTGGCCACAACATATTTTTGACCGTGGTCCACGTACTAATTTGGTTGAAGATTTGGTCAAGGTATATATGTACTACCAGTAATTTACTTGGACCAGGAAGTTGACAAGGTTTTTGTTTAACTGGGCCCAAGAATAGTAATTGGAAATTGGCCCACCAATATTTGTTTCGGGAAACAAATTAAAAGCAGCAATTGGGAACCGACTACGGAGGACTATAAAATGAAAAGAAAGCTGCACACAAAAAAAAAAATCACTTTTTGGTAGCACTTTTCACAGAATGGAAAAGGAAAAAGAAAAGGGCCTGCCGTGATTTCTTCTGGGGATCACGCGACCGAGAACGGAAGAAAACGAAGGACGGGGCTGTGAGGCTTCGGTTCCGAGTACTATTATTCTGGAGTTTTACACTCATGTTTTTCCTTTCAGATTTTCTTTCTCCTTCAAGTTTTCAAAGTTTTGTTGAGATCTCCACACTTCGGTAACTCGTATTGATTTCTGTTCTTTATTAAAATTGTTCGTTGGTATTCAATTAGTTATTGTCTTTTGTTTGTTTATTTATTTTAATCTTTCGTATTTAGAAGCATGATTCAAATTAGGGTTTTATTCCTTTTATTTTTAATAATGAGTGAGTAGTCATTAGGTAGGGTCGCGGGGTGATTAGCACACCGTGACCAGTTCGGGCACTGCTCTTAATTTCAAATAATGGAAAAACAATTTTGGATTGGAAAAATACTTCCCACGAACGAACCCGGGCATCGTCGGAGTCCATGTGAACGGGGGAATGGGGGTCCAAAACTCATTCTTCGCTGCGCATGGGTATACGGCGACCATAGGGTCTCGCATCTTGCGGGGTAACTTTTTCAATCTAAAATTAAACGTTTTTAAGAACTCCAAACAGAGCAAGTTAATCCGGATTTGTTACGAGAGCTATGAACCCTACGACCATACCTCTTTTTTTAATTATTTGAAAAGAATAGTTATCTCCTAGATTTTAGTTTATCTTCTAGATTTTAGTTAATCTTTCATCAATCGACAAGGGGTGGCTACCTAAGAGCCCGATTAAATTATAACAACCCGAGTTTTCACAGCACACACTTCACCGTCCTTAGTGGATTCGACTCCGGTCTTACCGGGTATTGTGCTACATCGGTCTCAGTCCTACGCTTGGGGCAACCCATTATTTAGGTCTAGGAATCGGTCAAGCATTTTTGGCGCCGTTGCTGGGGACAGTATCGTGTGTTAAGAATTCGGGTAGTTATTTTTATTTTATTTTTTTTTGTTTTCTTTTTAGTTTCTTTAGTTGTTTCGAGTCAACATAGGTAGAGGTAAGCAATCCTCGATCGTAGGAAAGCAATCACCTCTAAAACCTAAGTACTATCGAGACAATACCAGGCGTCTCGTAGCCATTGATAGAGTGTCGAGAGAAACCGTGGAGGAAGAATCATTTAGTGGCGATTCGTTTGATATCAGTGGCCTTTTCGTTGATTTAATAATAGAGCCACAGATGGCAGAGCCACCGATGTCGATGCGTAATCACATGCATCCTGCAAGAACCACTCCTCTCGGTCCAATAGTTTTGCCGGCCGAGACGGTGGAAGCACGTAATGCTTTCACCATAAAGCCTGGTACGCATAATGCCCTTCCCCTGTTTCAAGGGAAGGAGAATGAGGATCCGTATGAGCACGTCCGTCATTTCGAGGGGTTGGTGGAATTAGTCCAACGGTGTGTACACACCGCATTTTTCTAGATGAGGACGTGAAGCCTTCGAGGCAACCTCAGCGTCGTCTAAACCCCAATATGAAGGAGGTGGTTCGGGATGAGGTGATGAAACTCTTAGATGCGGGTATTATTTACCCGATAGCCCATAGTGAGTGGGTGAGCCCGGTGCAGGTAGTGCCTAAGAAGGCTGGAGTGACCGTCTTGAGAAACGGCGAGGGCGAGCTGGTGCCGACCCGTGTTCAAACCGGGTAGCGAGTTTGCATAGATTACCGTAAGCTCAATGCGAGCACCCGGAAAGACCATTTCCCTCTCCCATTCATTGATCAAATTCTAGAGAGGGTGGCTGGCCGGGCATTCTATTGCTTCCTGGATGGGTACTCTGGCTACAATCAGATAGAGGTAGCCATGGAGGATCAGGAAAAGACCACATTCACGTGTCCTTATGGTACATTTGCCTACCGTCGCATGCCTTTCGGCTTGTGCAATGCTCCCGGAACCTTGTCAAGGTGTATGATGGGAATATTTAGCGACATGGTAGAAAAGATAGTGGAGGTGTTTATGGATGACTTTTCAGTTTTCGGGGATTCGTTTGAAGAATGCCTCGAGAACTTAGGAAAGGTCTTGCAACGGTGCGAGGAGAAGCAACTTGTGCTTAATTGGGAGAAATGTCACTTCATGGTGACCCGAGGGATTGTGTTAGGACACAATGTCTCATCCAAGGGTATTGAGGTGGATAAGGCGAAAATTGATTTGATTGCGAATCTTCCTTCTCCCAAAACTATCAAGGTTATCCGATCTTTCTTAGGTCACGCCGGTTTTTATCGGCGTTTTATTAAGGATTTCAGTGCCATCTCCCGACCGTTATGTCAGTTGTTGTCGAAGGATACCCCCTTTGTGTGGTCCGATGCGTGTGAGGAGGCATTCAATACATTAAAGCGGAGTCTCACTACTCCGCCGATTGTTCAGCCTCCGGATTGGAGTTTGCCCTTTGAGTTGATGTGCGATGCCTCCGACTATGCTGTCGGGGCTGTGTTAGGGCAGAGGCGAAGGAAAGATCCCTGCGTTGTGTACTATGCGAGCAAGACTTTGAATGAGGCACAAATGAACTACACCACTACTGAGAAGGAATTGCTCGCGGTGGTGTTTGCCTTAGACAAGTTTCGGTCCTACTTGGTGGGTTCGCAGATTGTGGTATATACAGATCATGCAGCCCTGAAATATCTGATGACCAAGCAAGATGCAAAGGCTCGCCTTATCCGGTGGATTCTTTTGCTCCAAGAATTCCACCTTGTGATTAAGGATAAGAAAGGGGTTGAGAATGTAGTGGCCGACCACCTGTCTCGTCTGGAGTTTGAGGACCCCACCTCTCATCTCCCCATTGTGGATACTTTCCCTGATGAGCAGTTGTTCGCTGCTAATGTGTGCCCATGGTTTGCAGATATCGCCAATTACTTGGTGACTGGGCAAATTCCACCTCATTGGTCCACAGCTGAGAAGCAGCGATTTTTGAGAGAGGTCCGGCAATATATTTACGATGATCCATATGTGTTCAAGTATTGCGCGAATCAGATTATACGCCGGTGTGTCCCCGAAGCTGATCAAAGGGGAATTTTAGAGTTTTGTCACACCGAGGCGTGTGGAGGTCATTTCTCCGGGAAGAAGACCGCCGCCAAGGTCAGTGAGTGTGGTTTCTTTTGGCCAAGTCTTTTTAAGGATGCGTATGTTTTTTGTAAGTCGTGTGACCGATGTCAGAAATTAGGAAAGGTTGGCCCGCGGAATATGATGCCCCTCCAAAACATTTTTGTGATAGAGGTTTTCGATTGTTGGGGCATTAATTTCATGGGCCCGTTTCCGGTGTCATACGGGTATGAGTACATCCTCCTGGCGGTGGATTATGTTTCCAAGTAGGTTGAGGCTGTCTCCACTAAGACCAGTGATTCTAAAGTCGTGCTGGAGTTCTTACGAACTAACATTTTGTCGAGGTTTAGCATGCCACGTGCCATTATCTCTGATCAGGGTACGCACTTTTGTAATAGGTCTTTTGGGGCTTTAATGAGTAAGTATGGCATTTCTCATAAGGTGTCTACTTCCTATCACCCCCAAACCAACGGTCAGGCTGAGCTAGCGAATCGTGAGATTAAGGGAATTCTAGAGAAGACCGTGAACCCGAATAGGAAGGATTGGTCACTTCGGTTAACCGATGCCTTGTGGGCCTACCGCACCGCTTATAAGACCGTGTTGGGTGCTTCACCCTACCGGCTTGTTTACGGTAAAGCCTACCACTTGCCCGTTGAGATGGAGCATAAGGCCTATTGGGCCATTAAGACGCTTAACGCGCGTTTACCTGAGGCAGGAGCCCATAGGAAGCTCCAGTTGTGTGAGCTTGAGGAGATTAGGAATGACGCGTATGAGAGCACGAGTATATATAAGGCTAAGGTTAAGGCGTACCATGATAGGAATATTCAGCGTAAAACCTTTAGTGTTGGTCAAAAAGTGTTGCTATATAACTCGCGCCTTCATTTATTTCCTGGTAAGTTAAGGTCCCGTTGGGATGGTCCCTACGTTGTGCACAAGGTTTATCCGAATGGGTCGGTAGATATTTGTGACCCTAAGAATGGTAATATTTCTAAGGTTAATGGGCAGCGTCTGAAACCATTCTTGGAATATGTAGAAGTTGGTGAACCTGATGAGGTTTTGGTCGATCCTGTTTATTTGGATGACCCTGTTGTGTAGCCGTTGGGCTACGTTCCGACGGGTAGCTTTCGCGTACCACTTTCTTCACTAAGAAGTGGACCCGACTCCTAGCAATAGGGGTACCCATCATTGACTTGGGTTTTGGGCACAATATTTGTATTCTTATTCTTTTATTTCTTGTTAAACTTTAAAATTCAAAAAAAAAAAAAGAAGGGAAAAATAATTAAAATAATGGTCTGGTATACCCACCTGGTCAAAGCTATGTATGTAGTACTTAGGAGGTTGGGTCTGACGGCAGGCGCGTAGTTAGTAGCGAGAATTCTGTCTGAACCATCTGACTTTAATGTCCAAACTCTGTGGAGATTGCTTCACAAACGGAGTGGTGGGTAAGGAATCTGAAAGCCCTAGAGGGAGTGACAGCCTATTAGATGATGGCACCACTTTTCAAGATATCGTTGAATCCTATGCATACTGTCCTTCCAACAAATAGGGAACCACAGTCTTTGACTAGGGAGAAAAGTAGTACTCGTGTCTTTCGCGTGAAGAAAGTGGATGATTTTTTGTCTTTCATTTTATCTCTTGCTTTGTTATTTCTTTTAGTTATTTTTCTTGTTATCTTGGAGGCTAACATTTTGCAGGTTGTTCGACTCAAGTTGGGGGGTCTTCCTCTCTTTATAGTTTACTCTGCCTAGCCCCTCTTTTTCGAGGTGATATCTCTCCTCTCTTATACGTTTCTGTCTTATCTTTCTTTTTCTTGCTTTCAATGAGGACATTGAATAATTCAAGTTGGGGGGAGGAATCACTTTGATCTTTATTTTGTTAGATTCAAAAATAAAAAAAAATAGTGGGATTCTTTTTGCATGAGACTTGAAAGCTGTTGAGATTGGCTCGTGATTGATTGAGTTTGAGATGTGATAGTCATTATTTGATTATATTGTGGTGGCATTGTAGTTCTTTTCCCTATCTTGTCACGAAAGAATTGTCATGGCATTTATTTTTAGCACATTTGCACTTCACGTCTGTTTGGGCTTTGGTTGCTTGTGAGCTATGACTTGATTATTCTCGATGGCTAGTTTAGTGGAGACTTTTGCCCATGGGAGTTTAGAACCTTATCTTTTCTTGGAGTGATGTCAAATGAACTCTTGTTTGTCACGAAAGAACAAATTTATTGCTGATCTCATTATTTTTGTTGTCAAGTGTTGGGAATGTTTTTAAATTACCTACTTATCTCTTGGGTTTGGAAATTGCATGGTGGTATTGCCCCTTGGAGAGGATTATAGGCCATCTTTTCTATTTTGAGCTGGTTCGTTTCTTTATTTTCATACATTTATCTCTTGTGAGCCCATTTGAGCCTCTCGCATGATACCATTTTTTTTTGTTGAGCTCCTCCATCTATATTGTGTCTTGAGGGGGCTTAGATAATTGTGTGGAGGTATATTTTTAGAAGAGAGAGAGTAAATGTAGTGAGAATCGAATGTTATTGATTGGTGATCTTTCCCATAGAAAAAGAAAAAAAAAGAAGAGAAAAAAAAAAGTAAAAAGGGAAGATACCAATTTATTGTGGAAGGGAGAAATACTTGTTCTTAATGTGAGATTGTATTAAAGAGGTAGGAAAGAGAGATGTGGTGGAGTTGAAAAGAAGGAAAAATTACACTTTGCCCTATGTGAGTTGTGGTTAGCCTATTCTTAGACACTTGAATGTACCCTAGCTTTGAAATATTTTCCCTAACCTGATGTTATAACCGGAATTGAAGTCCTGTTTGATCCTAGGGGCAATGTGTTGTGAATTGGTGGATAGAGAAAATTTCTAATACTTGACATACTGTTCATGAGATCATGTGTCCACTATATAAAGCTTTCTTTTCGTGTCATTTTGTGCGGAAGTATCTTGATTTCATTTACATAACATCTGCCCGCACATATTGAGAGTAATATGCACCTTGTTTCGAGTGATTTCATTTGTTGAGTGTATGACACAGTGAGATTTGAAGTCAAGACTCGGTCCGGAGAGAACTTTTGGTTATTTTTCACTTGTGACCGAAGCCCTTGATCACACACGCTGAGTATAGGTGCCATGACTTATTTTTCTGACTTGATAGTGTATAGAACTGCTTATGCCCATTATCTCTTTATGATGGCTTCATGTTCTTTGTTTGGATATCATTGAGCAGTCTTACGGTTTTTCGGATTTCATGTGAAAGGAATCTTGGTGTTTTGGGGGTAATCATTGCTAAAAACCCTGACGAGACTTCACTCGTCACACCGGGGCTGCCTGGGGGTTTAAAAGAACTATCGGTTTTAATTTATTTTCTTTAGTTGCTTTTTGTTTTCTTTGCTCGGGACTAGCAAAGTGTAAGTTGGGAGGTGTGATAAGCGCGCAAATGTTCACATAAGCGCCCTATAATTTATCTTTGTTAAGTCTCATTTATATTATTATTCGGGATTTAATGCTTAATTTTTGTGTTGTAGGTAATTGAAGAGTTTGATACAAAAAGCGCAAAGTTAGAATATTAAACGGTGTTTGAAGCGGGTCCATTTGAAGGTCAATATGGGTCAAGAAGAGAAGCACCGGTTTTGGCCACAACATATTTTTGACCGTGGTCCACGTACTAATTTGGTTGAAGATTTGGTCAAGGTATATATGTACTACCAGTAATTTACTTGGACCAGGAAGTTAACAAGGTTTTTGTTTAAGTGGGCCCAAGAATAGTAATTGGAAATTGGCCCACCAATATTTGTTTCGGGAAACAAATTAAAAGCAGCAATTGGGAACCGACTACGGAGGACTATAAAATGAAAAGAAAGCTGCGCACAAAAAAAAAATCACTTTTTGGTAGCACTTTTCACAGAATGGAAAAGGAAAAAGAAAAGGGCCTGCCGTGATTTCTTCTGGGGATCACGCGACCGAGAACGGAAGAAAACGAAGGACGGGGCTGTGAGGCTTCGGTTCCGAGTACTATTATTCTGGTGTTTTACACTCATGTTTTTCCTTTCAGATTTTCTTTCTCCTTCAAGTTTTCAAAGTTTTGTTGAGATCTCCACACTTCGGTAACTCATATTGATTTCTGTTCTTTATTAAAATTGTTCGTTGGTATTCAATTAGTTATTGTCTTTTGTTTGTTTAATTATTTTAATCTTTCGTATTTAGAAGCATGATTCAAATTAGGGTTTTATTCCTTTTATTTTTAATAATGAGTGAGTAGTCATTAGGTAGGGTCGCGGGGTGATTAGCACACCGTGACCAGTTCGGGCACTGCTCTTAATTTCAAATAATGGAAAAACAATTTTGGATTGGAAAAATACTTCCCGCGGACGAACCCGGGCATCGTCGGAGCCCATGTGAACGGGAGAATGGGGGTCTAAAACTCATTCTTCGCTGCGCATGGGTATACGGCGACCATAGGGTCTCGCATCTTGCGGGGTAACTTTTTCAATCTAAAATTAAACGTTTTTAAGAACTCCAAACAGAGCAAGTTAATCCGGATTTGTTACGAGAGCTATGAACCCTACGACCATACCTCTTTTTTTAATTATTTGAAAAGAATAGTTATCTCCTAGATTTTAGTTTATCTTCTAGATTTTAGTTAATCTTTCATCAATCGACAAGGGGTGGCTACCTATGAGCCCGATTAAATTATAACAACCCGAGTTTTCACAGCACACACTTCACCGTCCTTAGTGGATTCGACTCCGGTCTTACCGGGTATTGTGCTACATCGGTCTCAGTCCTACGCTTGGGGCAACCCATTATTTAGGTCTAGGAATCGGTCAAGCAGAGAGAGAGAGAGAGAGAGAGAGAGAGAGAGAGAAATTTATGTAGAACTGCCTGGAGACAGCAAGGAAGAGAGAGAAGTCAATAGTAGAAGTTATATGCCACATAGGCAATGTCGCCAGCATCGATGGTGGTGGTGGTTGCCGGCGTTGATGGTAATGGTGGTGGTTGCCGACGTTGCCAGTGGGAGGTGTAAATGGGGTGAGATAGGAGTAAAAGTCAGGAGGAGCGTGAGGGTTATGTGGGTTTGAGTTAGTAAAGTTGAGGTCAAATTCCCGGCAACTTTTTGGATGAAATTTTGAATTGAAATAGAAGAGGTAGGCCCATTTGTCAGTTGCCACATAGGTGGTGTACATATAGTGTACACCACCAGTGTACCCATAGCACTTCTGGTTTTCAAACATATTGACAAAAAAATTGAAGTATAAAAAATTATCGTCAATTATTAGTATCATACATCATTGTGTCTACATAGATTATTAGAGGCTGGGACACGCTCAAAACGTGTGCACCTCAAATTCTGATAAAATATGCACAACAAACGGTCAAAAGTAATTGATGTGATTCTTATTGCTTGAATCGTCAGCTTTTGGCATCCTTAACAGTTCCTCTGAGGAAGAAAATGTTGGGAAATCGGAGCCTCACGCTCAGACTCACAACGAACAAAACACACACAGGATCTTAGGATACTATTGTCACAGAAAACAAACTAGAGAAAAGGAAGAGAAAGAGGAATAGAAAAATATAACACACAGATATACGAGGTTCGGCAAACTTGCCTACGTCCCGGGGAGCCACACCAGTCCACTATGAACGAAAGAAAATGAAGATTACAAGTCTTTTCCTTCCTCTCTGAGAAAAGTTTTCTCGTGCACTTTCTCTCACTAGAAACCTTCTCTAGAAATTTTCTCTCTGTACAGCCTCGCTCAAAAAATAATGAATATAACAACTAATATTTATAAGCAACCCCTAAGTGATAGTTGGACCCGTCCAACCAACTTGGGCCGCGGTCGCGAGCCAGACTGCGTGCCTATCTGTCGCGAAACTCTCCGAGCTGGTCACGGACCTTTGTTGCTGAACTCTGTTGCTGAAAGTTGTCTGCATCCCCAACAATCTCCCACTTGAAGATAACTGAAGCAAACCAATATCAATAACCTCAATCAATAGCGGACGTAGTGACCTTCCCCTCCTGGTGCGACTCCGGCCCTCTAACTCCTCACGCGCGAAGGCCAACTGAAGTTGAGCACAACTTCAGTTTCTCAATAGTGACCGACTTTGTCAACATATCTGCTGGATTTTGGCTCCCCAAAATCTTCTCCAGTAACAGTTCCCCTTCTTCCAAAAGCGAGCGAATGAAATGGTACCTCAAATCGATGTGCTTCGTTCTGGCATGAAACACTGGATTCTTCGCAAGGTGTATAGCACTCTGGCTATCACTGTAAAGAACACTGTTCTCATGCTTCAAACCCAACTCACCCAGAAAAGCCTTTCAACCAAATCATCTCCTTAGCGGCCTCCGTGACTGCTACATACTCAGCTTCTGTCGTGGACAAAGTTACCAACTTCTGCAAACGCGAGACCCAACTCACCGCTGTTGATCCCAAAGTGTAGACATATCCTGTGGTGCTTCGCCTTGTATCATGATCACCCGCGAAATCTGCATCCACATATCCTCTCACCACCAAATTTGCTCTCCCAAAACACAATAGCATATATGCGGTCCCGCAGAGATACCTCAGTATCCACTTAACAGCTTCCCAATGCTGCTTTCCTGGATTGCTCACAAACCTGCTCACAACTCCCACTGCATGCGCGATGTCCGGCCGCGTGCAGACCATCACGCACGTCAGACTATCGATGGCCGAGGCATACGATACCTTGGCCATGTGCTCCTTCTCAGCATCTGTCTTCGGAGACTGCATGTCAGAAAGTCTAAACTGACTTTGCAGAGGCACGCCAGCTGCCTTGACGTTCTGCATATTGAACCTTTCAAGAACCTGTTCAATATACTCAGTTTGACTCAACTTCAAGACCCCTTGAGTTCTGTCCCTGCTGATCCTCATCCCAAGTATCTGTTCCGCTACACCCAGATCTTTCATAGCAAACTCTGCTGCCAACTATTGCTTCAACCTATTTATCTCGCGTAAACTGGACCCAGCCACAAGCATATCATCTACATAGATTAGCAAAATTATGTAGCTCACCTTACAATGTTTAAGGTAGCAACGTTGATCCGCGTGGCACCTCGTGTAGCCGTTGCGCTGCATGAAACTATCAAATTTCTTGTACCACTGTCTAGGAGCCTGTTTCAACCCATATAGATTCTTCTTGAGTCTACACACCATCTCTTCTTTGCCTTTCTCAATGAAGCCAACAGGTTGCTTTATGTAGATTTCTTTATCCAAGTCACCATGAAAAAATGCAGTTTTAACATCCAACTGTTCAAGGCAGAGATTTTCAGCAGCCACCAAACTCAATACCACTCTGATAGTGGTCAGCTTCACAACTGGGGGAAAAAATCTCCGTCAAATCGACCCCTTCTTTCTGTTGAAAACCCTTCACAACCAATCTGGCCTTAAACCTTTTGCTGTCGTCGCTCTCCTACTTGACGCGGTATATCCACTTGTTCTGTAGCACCTTCTTCCCCGCGGGAAGCTTCGCCAACTCCCAAGTCACATTCGAGTGAAGAGAATCCATCTCCTCTTGCATAGCACGTTCCCACTTCACAGCGTCACTGACCTGTAAAGCCTCGTCATAGCAAGATGGTTCCCCGCTATCTGTCAAAAGCAAATAATACAGCAACAAAAGGTATTTTGAATTAGGTTTAGGTACCCTAGTTGATCTTCTTATCGCAACAGCCGGTGAGCTAGACCCTATCTTTGGAACTGCCCAGACTCTGTTCGCGAGACTGCCTCATCCATCCGGTTAGATCCTGACTCATCCCCATTGTTTTCTGGAAGATCCTTCAAACTAAAGTACTTGGGAGCCTCGCGATCCTCTCGCGCGACCACCCCTACGAGACCCTCGAAATCCTCAGTAGAACTCTCAGTGCATTGTTTGCTAACCCTATCCTTGTACAGCACCGACTCATTGAATATGACATCCCGGCTTTTGATTATCTTCCTGATTTTCTCATCCTAGAAACGATAGCCAAACTCATCGCCGCCGTACCCAATGAACGTGGACTTCTGTGACTTAGCATCTAGCTTTTCTCTGACTTTGTCACTGAGGTGGACATAAGCAACACAATCGAAAACTTTCAAGTGTGAGAGATTTACCTCCTTACCGCTCCAATTTTCTCCGGTTTCCCAAAGTTCAGCGGAACTAATGGCCCATGGTTGATTAAGTATGCTGTTGTACTGATCGCGTCTGCCCAAAATTGCTTGGGCAACCCCGCATGTATCCGTATGCTCCGCGCACGCTCTGTCAGAGTCATGTTTATCCGCTCTGCGATGCCATTCTGCTGCGGAGTTCCTAGAAGGGTCTTCTCTAAACAGATCCCGAATAGAGCACAGGCTCTCTTATACTCTCCCAGTTCATACTCTCCCCCGTTGTCTGACCTCAGATACTTCACCTTCAAGTCTATCTCGTTCTCTACTTTGGCTTTCCACTTCATGAAAATTTCGAATACCTCTAACTTGTGTTTCATGAAATAAACGCATACTTTCCTCGAGTGATCATCGATGAAAGTAACAAAGTATCTCGACCAGCCGAGAGAATGCACTGGCGCGGGACCCCATACGTTTGTATGAATAAGCTCCAGCTTGTTTGGCTTGGGAGGTCTGCCATTTTTCTAGAAACTAACCCACCTCTGCTTGCCGAAGATACATCCTCGCACATGTCAAAATCCACTGACTCAACTGGCAGCTTCTCCTGTGTTTGCAAAACCTTCATCCCCTTCTCGCTCATATGTCCCAACCTGTCGTGCCACAAACTTGAACTCACTTGGCTCTCCAGCCGCGGACCTTCCCCTAGCCTACCCTCGCGCGGTACCACCTCTGCAAGACCCTCGCTATCCTCGCGTGGGACCACCCCCGCGAGTCCCTCTACGATGGCAAGTGAATGACTCCCATGTGAAGTTAAATAGAGAGTACCTACTTTCTTTCCGCGTGCTACCACCATGGTACCGTTGGAGACCTTCCATGTGTCTCCTGTGAATGTTGAGGTATATCCCGCTGCTCCCAGTTGCCCAACTGAAACAAGATTCCTCTTCAGCTGTGGGACGTGTCTGACATCCTTCAAATAGCATCTAAACCCTTGCGTTTCAATCTGCACATCACCCATTCCCACTATACTACATGGCTCATCATCGCCTAAGTATACTTGCCCAAAGTCGCCTGCTACATAGTTCTTCAGAACCCCCTTGCTAGCAGTCACGTGGAATGAGGCGCCTGAGTCAACCACCCATGACTCCGCAATACTGTCCATCGAAAGAATAAGTGCATCTTGCACGATGTGGGCCTCCTGCTCACCATTCTTCTTCTTTGGAGCCTTGCAGACTGAAGACATGTGACCCGCCTGGCCACAGTTTCAACATTCACCTTTAATGCCGCGTACTTGTGTTTTGCCGCGCGACTTTGATCCGCTTTTTTTCTAGTTCTAACCACCCCTGGCCTGGCCTCTGCCCCTCTGCTCAAAATTTAGAGCTGAACTTGAACCGCTAGAGCCCGACGCTCCTTCGAGCAATTTCCTTCTAACTTCCTCAGTCAGAATCAAACTGACTATATCATTCAGTTTAAGTTTCTCCTTCCCAGCCAAATTACTAATCACAGTAACCGTACCCTGTCAGCTCTCTGGCAACTGAGAGAGAATCAACAAGGCTTCAACCTCGTCGTCGAACTCAATACCAACAGAGATCAACTTGTCCACTATTGTATTAAACTCGCTGAGATGTTTCATAAACGAACATCCTTTAGGCATCTCGAAGTTGAACAACTTCTTCATCAAGTGCACATTGTTTGCCGCAGATGACTGTTCATACATCTTCGCGAGCGCGTTCATCAGGTCGGATGCGGTTTTTTCTTTCAATATATTGTGCGCAATTGACTTCGAGAGTGATAACCGGATCAAACCCATCGCCTTCCGTCAAGAACATCCCATTCCGCGTCAGTCTCACCTTCTTTTTTCTTTCCTTTATCTTTACCCAGCAGCGGCCGGTAAAGATCCTTCTAGTACAGATAGTCCTCCATCTGCATCTTCTAGAAAGCAAAGTCCGATCCATCGAATTTCTCAATCTTCGATTTCCCTTCTTCTGAACCCATAGCTCCTTTGGAAATCCGGATTGCCCAAAAGCTTCAATCGAAAAACTGTTGAACACCCTTACCGCAACTGCGGCTCTGATACCAGTTGTTGGGAAATTGGAACCTCGTGCTTAGACTCACAACGAACAAAACACACACAGGATCTTGGGGTACTATCGTCACAGAAAACAAACCAGAGAAATGAAAGAGAAATAGGAATAGAAAAACATAACACATAGAGATACGAGGTTCGGCAACTTGCCTACGTCCCCAGGAGCCACACCAGTCCACTATGAACGAAAGAAATGAAATATTACAAGTCTTCTCCTTCCTCTCTGAGAAAAGTTTTCTCTTGCACTTTCTCTCACTAGAAACCCTCTCTAGAAATTTTCTCTCTATACAGCCTCGCTCAAAAAATAATGAATATAACAACTAATATTTATAAGCAAACCCTAAGTGATAGCTGGACCCGTCCAACCAAGTTGGGTCCCGGCCCACGGCCCATCTCGGCCGCTAGCTTGCCTGCCATGCGCTACCTGCCGCGAGCCTAACTGCGTGCCTATCTGTCGCTGAACTCTCCGCACTGGTCACGAACCTGTGTTGATAAACTCTGTTGCTGAAAGTTGTCTGTATCCCCAACAGAAAACGGTTCTCTGCAAAGTGCAGTTTGCAAAGTTGTGTAACTGCTAGCTAGTACTTTTACGTGGGGTTGTGTGGGTGTGATTTTACTTTTTGGTCCTTACGGTTGTTTGTGCAGAGCTTATTTGATTTGTGCCGGGGTTTTTTTGTTTGGAGGACAATTTGAAAAGTGCAAATTGTGAGTCAGCCTCAAAAAATTGTCTATATCAAAAGGTGTTCGCCTTTTATAGATTAGAATAAATATTAGAATAGATTTTATCTTGCACACACATAACGTGTGCCCCAAACTCTGGTAGTTGATTGCATGCCATGGTGATCAATGGGGTTGACGTGAAATTGTGGTCAGAGAAAGTACAATCAAGTCAGAGATCAAAACGTGCATGGGGTTGACGTGAAATTGTGGTCTATATACTTCCTGTGTGGGACCAAGCTAGCTAGCCTGGTGATCGAACAAACATTTGCTTGCTCGTCGTACCCTAGGGTAAGAAAGATGCATTAAATAAATGGACCATCCTCGTGCCGTGTGATCACGCAATTGGTTACTGCAGTTCAAAACAGGGGGAAAAAAAAATGGTAGTAAGGTGCATGGATGAGCCAAACCTCATCACAGAGAAGGCTAGCTAACCATATACTATATGTTTGCTTCACTAACCTCTTTGTTGTCGGGGTGTGGTTTCCGGCGGGGTGGATGTATCGCGGTGGGCGGCAGCGATTTTACTGTTCTAGGGCTAGATTTTGGATTTGCTTTCAATTTTTACTTGGAATCTCTTTCTTTATCCCTAAATTTTTGCTTGGAATCCATTTTCTTATCCCTAATAAAATGTTACTTTTACAAGTTTAAAATAAAAAATAAAAAAACTTCTTGATTGAAAAGTATAACGAAGGCAATGCTACTAATCATCCTCAAAGGAATCTAATCAATGATGCCCACGCCATCCTCGCTAGGACGGGATCAATGCTCATTCATATATATCGAGAGCCAAATCAATGTGCCGATCATCTTTGCTAGAATTGGAGCGGAACAAAATGAAGGCTTGGTGGTTTCTTTGGCTCAACCACCCTCGCTCAGAGAGTTTTGAATTCGCGAACGGCAGATTCTCCATTAGGGTTTTTGGTGTTCTATTTTGTGGATTGTAATATTTGAACCATGTATGCACCTATGCTGCAAACTTTTTAATTGACTATTTATAATATTCCGAAGTACTAAAAACAATAAAATATGTACATATACATGGATGCATGCATGTGCATGTTGCAGTATTAATTCATGATAGTAATTCCAATGGAACGGTAAAATTCCAAAAGGTTTGTAGGGTTATGATTGTGATAAGGCATAGAAATCGGCCTAGTTTGGACTGTACGAGCTTTCTGATATTGGTACTTGCGACTCTACAAAGAAGGCAAAGAACGAGGTGTATATATATACTCTTCTTCTTCTTCTTCTTCTTCTTCTTCTTCGAGAGAGAGAGAGAGAGAGAGAGAGAGGTTTTTTGTTTTTGTAATATTTAGGCAGTTTTGTAGACTGCTTATTTGCGTATTATAAAACCGTAACATTAAAAAAATATATTTCAAAAACCAATATTCCCATTCCATTTATAAAGCCGTAAGAAAAATAAAAATTCAAAACAGAAAAATGAAATGAGATAAAACTTAAGACTTATGAAACAGGTCCTAAGTGTAAGGGTGATAAGATACGAATTAACCTCTGTTATTGTTGTTGTAGATGATATACATGGTCAATCTTTTTATTGTATCTTGTAATTCCAGTTATTTTTTTGTTACTCGGCAAAAGTCAGTATTAATTGTTAATCGTATTTAGTGGAATTTAAATTCCAAGAAAATGAAACGAAGTAATAATGGTGACTATCATTGAATTACCACTCAAGTGACCATGTAATTCCAATCTTGCAATGTACTTTAATATATTTCCTTTTTTTGTTAAATCAATAGAGGAAGTTGTATCGCATTAATCATATATAAACTTTTAGATAAATGATAATGCCAAACCCGTTTTTATTGGTGCCAAAATTATTCTTGTTAGTGTCAAAACCTTAGTGCAGAAAAGGCTTGTACCATTTACAATGTACAAAACTTTTAGGGTAAATTTTACAAATGATCCCTCTAGTTTACATGAATTCTCATTTTTGTCCCTCTAGTATCAATTGTGTTAATTTTTGCCCTATAATTTGCATTCTGTCTCAATTTCATCCCTCTCGCTTACGGTGTTAATGAAACAAACGGAATTGGAGGACAAAATTGTCATTTCTCCTCATAGAGGGACTAAATTGAGATTTCATGCAAACTAGAGGGATTATTTCTACAATTTTATTTTTTACTTTTGTTTTTACAAATAAATCAAAATACATCATATGTAACATATTTCTCATCTCATTTTATATTGAATAATCAAAATATGTTGAAATTTTTTAAAGTTTTTATTATATATATCACAAAAAATATGAGAAAATTTGAAAAGCAACCCCTATGTTAAAATGTCTTGGTATTTTATTTTTTTCAATTGAATTTTCAATCTCGTTATTTTTTTTGTCACATGATTAAAAAGAAAAAGTTGTTCAATAGTATTTAGAAATCTTGTAATTGTGTTTAATTTAACAATAAAACACTATTGAATATTAAAAGATCAAATACATTAAAACATGGATATAAGTGTATTTATTTTGGGACTTACTCATAAGATCACTCATATAACATATAAAAACGGATTTTGAACATTTTTTTGATTGGGTGAAAAAAATAAGGAGATTATAAGAACATGATACAAAGACACATTAGCTAAGGGGTTGGTTTGTGCATTTTCTAATATTTTTGTAATGTGTAATGAAATATAAATATAATTTTTTTTCAATATAGTTTGATTACCTAATAAAAAATAATTCAGTTGTCAAATACATTACTTATGATTTTTTTTTATTTTATTTGCAAAAAATGTAAAATTTTAGAAATAGTGTCTCAGGTTTACATAAAATCTCAATTTAGTCCCTCTATGAAAGAAAATGACAATTTTACCATTCAATTCCATTTGTTTCATTGACGGCGTCAAGGAGAGGGACGAAATTGAGACGGAATGAAAACTATAAGGTTAAAATTGATACAATTAATATTAGAGGGATGAAAATGAGAACCCGTGCAAACTAGAAGGACCATTTGTAAAATTTGCCCAAACTTTTATGCACTGGAGGTTTGGATAGTAATAATGCCAAAACCGTTTTTGTTGATGTCAAAACTCCAATGCACAAAAGGCTTGTACCATTTGCAATGTATAAGCTTTTATGCACTAGAGTTTTTGCATCAACAAAAACAATTTTGGCATTATCACTACCCAAGTTTTATTACTGGATTAATTATTTCAGTAAAATCTTATCAACTCCCCGTTTTTGGAGGGCTAAGAGTTCTTTTGGATTAAAGTGTGTGTGGGATCCAATGCAGAGTTTTGTGATCCGTTTTAACTTTTAAAGTAAAATATTTTCATGTAAAATGATTTTGCAAAAACAAAAGTTTTGTTTTTATTTTCTAGTGCTTCATTCATAGTTGTTCCACACAAGAAGTTTTCTAGAAAATGACTTACGGCCTTTTTAAGCGGAAAATATTTTCAACCATATGAAGTAAAATGTTTTACCTAGTCAAATGTTTTTTTGTCTTTTGCACAACCAAACGCCAAAAAATAAATAAAATATTTTTCAAGAAAATATTTTACGCCCAAAATCCAAATAACGGAGCCTAAGATTCAATATTTAACGTGAAACCTACAACCTATCCCATACATCCTAATTAAAACAATCTCGGGAAGTTATAGGAATTAGAAATCTGATCAATTCTAACTCTATATCGAATATTTACTCTGGGTAGGTGGAGCAAAGAAGAGTGATCGTGGTGATGGGTTAGAGAGAGAGAGAGAGAGAGAGAGAGAGAGAGAGAGAGAGAGAGAGGTAAATAGATTATGGGTAGTTGAAGACAAGAGAGAGAGTTGGGGTTGAAGGTGTACGTGATATGAGAAATGTGGACACGTTCCACATGATTTGGGGTAAATGCTGTAATTGATACTACTACTACTAATATTATTTTTCTTTTTATTCTAACAGTTAGAAATGTCTGAGTCAGTTTACGCGTATTTTTACAATTCCTCTCATATGTCTTATTAAAGGCAAATCATCCACGTTGGGACAAGAGATTTTCCTCTTGCGGCCTAAACTTAGAAATTTGTCGAGTTTCGCACTCAGTATATTAGGTTTGGAAATAGATCTGTATAAACTGGAGAATAAGATAGTCGTAAAATGACTCGGACACTTCTAGCCGTTAAAACAAAAAAAGACGAAGGGGGCAAAAATAGTAATAGTAGTAGTATCAATTACAGCATTTACCCCAATTCATGTGTAACGTGTCCACATTTCTCATATCACGCACACCTTCTACCCCACTCCCTCTCTTATCTTCAACTACCCATAACATCTCTCTCTCTCTCTCTCTCTCTCTCTCTCTCTCTTATTAACCCACCACCCCGATCACTCTTCTTTGCTTCACCTACCCAGAGTAAATATTCGGTGGCCACGAGCTAAGTAAGTCCTAACAAACTAGCCAAGCTAATTTTCACGAGCTAAGCTGCGACTAACGTATGTGAGCTCGGCTTGTTAATTAAACGAGCCAACATTTTGTTTGAGCTTAACTTGTTTACCAAACAAGCTGAGGCTCGAGCTACTCGCGAATACTAGTATTTTTCGTCCGCAGCCCGACGTTATAGGAAAATAACAGCTTTTGTATATAAAATGAGTGGGAGTATTCGCATAGAAAACCTATTTTTTTTGTTGTCTAGTCGTAGATTAGTGTAAAAAGATAACTGGGGAAACTTTTATGGTTTTGGCAGTTTCCTTAACCTAGCCAGCTATGGTTTATGTGGCTTGGGCGGTTTTTTTTTTTTTTCGTTATTATTACTTCAGATCTCTCCTTGTATGATTTTGGAAATTGATTTTGCCACTCTCTTTTTGTTAATGTCACTCTCTTTCTCTCACAAAATAATTCATCTAATAAATACATAAAAGGGAGTGACATTAACAAAAATGGGAGTAGCAAAATCACTCCCCATGATTTTATGATTAATGAGATATTATTTCCTTTACCGATTTAACAAAAAGAGAATATCTTACAAGACTGGAATTACAACCCAATTTGAGTGGTAGTCACTGTTCACTCTCATACATTTTCCTGAAATTCAAATATTATAGGGAATTGATTTTGTCATTCTCCTTTTTGTTAATGCTACTCTCATTTTCTCACAAAACAAATCATCTAATAAAGACATAAAGGGAAGTAGCATTAACAAAAAATGGAGTAGCAAAATCACTCCCCTATTATGAACTACAACTAATAATACTGACTTTTGCGGAGTAAAAAAACTGGATTTACAAGATAAATAAGTGGGACATAAAAAGAATGACCACGTATCTCATCTCCAACAGTTTTATAGTCTAGCAACACTAACGGAGGTTAATTCGTATCGTATCACCCTTACAATTAGGACCCGTTTCATAAGTCTTACTTAGGAACCAAGGGCGGAACCAAGAATTTATTCCGCCCTGGGCTAACTAAAATTTATATATGTGACCAAAAGAAGGTAAACTCGAATAAAATATATAAATGTTTAAAAATAAACAAAAACAAAAGTATAAAAGAGTTTTTCCTCCCTTTTATTTTGTTGTTCCATTAGAGTATGTACACCAGAGTAGCAAAAATAAAATATTAGCTATTATAGCAACCTAAAACCGAGAAAACCCACCTGCAGCAATTAGATAAAAGCATTGGTGAAATACATTTCGCTACAATGCTTCGGAATATATACTGAACGACTGTTCATCAACAATTTCTTTTATATTATTTTTCATTTCTCTCTTTTGATTTCTCTTATATTATTAAACAATCTCAAAAAAATTAAGTGCTCCAATTTTTCATTCGTTTGAATAAGTTCAAGATCTTATTTTTCTGATTATATTATTCTAAATTGTTATAATTAATTTTAACCATATTTTTAAATATATAAACTATCTAAAAAAATTAAGTACTCCATTTTTTAATCCGTTTGAATCGGTGCGAAGATCTTATTTTTCTGATCATATTGTTCTAAAAGGTCATAATTAATATTTGCATCTAGAACTCTCATAATCAAGTATTTACCTTATAGGATCCCAAATAAAGAGCAAATACTTGATTACAAGAGTCTTAGAGACAAAAATTAATTATAACCATTTATGATAAAATGATCAAACAAATAATATCTTCACGCCGTTCAAATGGACGGTGGATTGAGCTAGGCTAAATAGGAGAATGGTGAGTTGGACTAAATTCATTTGGACCAAAACTTTACACATAATTTTTTTTTTTTTAATTATTCCGGATTGCACCTGGGCTATAGCCTAGTGGAGCCCAAGTGTACTTCCGCCCTTGTTAGGAACACCACTTAGTGTGGTTGATTCCTTACTCTCTCCTTTAAGGGAGAGGTCCTGAGTTTAATATTTGAGTTTTACAGAGAGATGGACTATATAAAACCAAGTCCTCAAGTCCTCATGGAGAAGTTTCTCAACTCCCGTTGTAACTACTTAGAGCATCCAAAATGTAATAATCAAAATCAAAGCATTGCTAAAGTTAACAATGTGTGCTTAAAAAAGTGCTCACATTGTAATAATCAAAGTTAGCAACCTCCTAACTAATAATCAAATTTGGGCATTTGAATAATCAAAAGTAACAATGTGGGACTTTTTTTTTTTTTTGCTCGGCAACAATGTGGGACTTCACATTACTAACTTTAGCAACCCTCCAAATGAATAATTAAAAACTGACGAATGCTCTAAAACAACTAAGAGTATCCATAATGCTATAATCAAAAATGAATAATCAAAAGTTGCCACATCAGCTTTTGATTATCCAATTAAGAGATTATTAAGATTAGAAATGTAGAGGTCCACAATGGCATAATCAAAATTGAATAACCAAAAGTTGCCACATCACATTTTTAAATTATAAAAAAACTAATAATTGTGAACACAGAAATAGTTTTTTCTAAAAATAAATTTTGAGACTAATAAAAACTATTTATTAGAAATAGAAAATAATTTTTAAACTTTTTTTGAAATTTTTTTTATAAAAATAGTTTTTGTGTAACTACGGTTTTTGAAAAAATTAATTTTTATATAAGAAAAGGTTTTGAGAAAAAAAAATTCTTCTACAAAACAATTTTTCAAAAAAAAAAACAATTTTTTTTATTTTTAAAAACAGTTAAAAAATATTTTCTGGGGGGCAAACAGTTTTTAAAAAGAATTTAAGTATTTTTTTTTTTAAACATCGTTGAAAAATAAAAAGAAAAAGAAAGAGGGGAAAAGGGAAGAGATATAACGTTTTTTTTGTAATCTTGTGTGTATTTGATTGAAAATGTGAGGTTAATTAAATTTGGTTACTGACAAAAAATTTTTAGTTTTGATTATCCAAAATCCAAAATTTGATTATTTCTAAGGAGGTTGCTAAGTTTGATGATAGCATTGTGAGCCATATTTTGCATAAATATTGCTAACTTTAAAAACCTAGCACTTTTGGTTATGCCATTGTGTACACTCTACCATTCTATCGTTGGGAAAACAAAATTAAAAGAAAGTCTTACTTATTACTAGTTATTATCTCCTGTTTTTGAGTATTTATTTATTTTATGGCTTTATAAACGAGCAAAATTGTGTTTTGATTTTTTTTTTTTTTTTTAATGTCACGGCTTTACAAATAAGCAGTGTCCACCAAACTGCCTAAATAGAACCAGTCTACTGGCACAGCAATCTGTGCACAGATTGTGCACAGATTTTTATGTGGGGCCCGCTACGGGTCCCACACAAGTGATTCGATCCGTTCATTATGTTTAAAACATTTTTTCAAGGGCCCACGTGAAAAATCAGCTCAATCCGATACCTATAAGTGCTTGATTTAATCATCTAACTTTTCATTCAAGTTTTTAGAAAATGAAAAGTTAGACAATTAGATCATGTACTTATAGATATCGGATTGAGCTTATTTTTCACAAGGGCCCTTAAAAAAATGTTTCAAACACAATGAACGGCTTGGATCACTTGTGTGGGACCCATAGTGGATCCCACATAAAAATCTGTGCATAATCTGTGCAGCAATCTGCTGTGCCAATAGACTTTCTGGCCTAAATATTTGTTCAACCAACCCACTACCTCCACTTCTCCAAAAAAAACCTCTCTCTCTCTCTCAAAGAGTATATATGTGCAACTCGTTCATTGCCTTCTTTGTAGATCGTCGCAAGTACAATACCAAAACGTACAGTCAAAACTAGCTAGGCTGATTTCCTATGCCTTGTCATTTCTCTTGTACCCCTCGATCTATGCATCATCGCTCAATCATAACCCCCATAAACCTTTTAGAATTTTACTGTTCCATTAGATTAATTTTCATGAAATTCTGCAATATGCATGCATGTGTGTACATCTAACCATATATAATAGTTTTCAATCAAGGCGGTTTCTGAAGCAAACTACATATATTTATGGATAGCCTTCTCTGTGATGAAGTTTGGCTCACCGAAAATCCTAACTCTGATAGCCGGCACAACGTTAACGGTTGCTTCTACACTACTAAGGAAGATTGCAGAGAAGCTTTTGAAATTTGCCTGCAAAAGGAGTTGAGTTACATGCCTGAATCGGGATATCGAGATCATCTCCAATCCTCTGGTTTGAGTTTAGCCAGATTCAGAGTCATGCTGTGGCTCGCCAAGGTTAGTTCCCCACGCGTAAACTATTATATAGTCTTATATATGCTATGTTTCCTGGAAGGAAAAATCGTTCCCGTACGAAGAATGAGAACATAACAATGATTAAGGTACGATAGAGGGTGGTAGGAATTTATCCATTACTATTATTCAACGATCCCCTAGTAATTTCAAGAGACAATTTGTGCATGATTGAGATTCATTCTGGATGTGGCTCGAAAACGTAACATCTTTCGAATTTTTCGTGTGCTATTCAGATCGATCAGTGTTTTTCAATAGTGAGGATCCTTATTCAGTATGTATATATGTACGTGTCTATATAATTTGTGACCTGAAACTCTCTCTCTCTCTCTCTCTCTCTCTCTCTCTCTCTCTCTCTCTCTCTCTCTCTCTCTCTCTCTCTCTCTCTCTCTCTCTCTATGCATGGAAGTCTCAAAGCCGGTTGAATCTATCATGCCAAAGTGTTTTCAATGCTGCAAATTACTTTGATCGATTCCTCTCCTCGAAGCAATGCAAAGTAAGTGTTCTTAATTTGTTACTCCATAATTAATTAAGCATATATATTCTTCCCATTCTTCTTTTCAGCTTAATTTCTATTTATTTACCCAACCCCGGAGGGAACATCATACATATATATAACTTTTCTCGCGCGACGGAATTCCGCTTATACAATGCTATAATTACTTAATTAGAGGCCTAGCTTTTATTTCAAAATAGTGTTGCAAATAACAGATACTGATACCAAAAATATTGCTGCCTTATCATTTATGCACTTGTGTTTTTTAGTTACTATTTGCCTTTTTCCTTTTATCTTCCCTGAATTCAATCATGTTCTTCTTATTATCCGACGAAGAAACTCTTTGTTTTTATGTTTAAATTTGCATTTTGTGCATAAATAATGTAGGGTTGGAAATATTGGATGTTTGAATTACTGGCCATTGCATGCTTATCTGTTGCCTCCAAGTTTGGTGAGACAGCCCATCCTTTCCATGAAATTCAGGTGAATTTTCTTTATTACCATAAAAACTCTGGCATTATTAATCTCAATATATGAGTGACAAAAAAAAAATTGTGTACTTGCAATGTGTTGCTGAGGCTCCGTTCCACATTCCAAAATAAGTACTTAAAAAATATTGACCTATTTTCAAGCTTAAAAATAATGGGTCTATGAAAATAATTTTTTATTTTTTTTAAAGGGTTTGATAAATCGCTATGAAACAAGATCCGTATTTCATATTTTTTTATTTCAGTAAATCTATTATTTTTAAGTTTGAAAATTACAAATAATTACTTATTTTTTAAAGAAGTAAACCAGAACACCACATATCACCAGCTTTGGACATTGTTTTATATCGCTGTCTACTTAAATACTCAACAAGCAAATATTAATCGACAAGGAAACAGTGTAAAGAATACAATACCTAGCCATATTCCCAGTGATATAATTAAGCGGTTACCAAAAAATTGGTGATAGAAAAAATTCTCTGTGTATGGTCTTTGTTTCGATTTTTTGGTTGGTATGTTGCCAACTTTGTTCGGAGATATGGGAGCACATGATTGGTCTAATGATATGTGTCAACCTAGTTGGGTATACTCTCTTTGAGAATGATGCTATTTTTTTCGTTCTCCTTTGTATATATCTTGTTGTATATATATCTCTTACTCAATTTAATGAAATTTCTTCTACTTACGAAAAACAAAAAAAAGATAGAATTTCTATGTGTGATCAATGAATTCTACATTGTCATATATGGTGATTGCAGATGGAAGATCTTGACCACTCATTTCAATCTAACTTGATCCAATGGATGGAATTGACCCTACTGAAGACCTTAGGGTGGCGACTTGGCTCCGTAACAGCTTATTCCTACATAGAATTGTTGATGAGTAATTTCATTGATACCCTCAGTTCTTTCCTGCTTGGAGAGTTAACAACCAGAGTCAGTGAGCTGCTTCTTGGTGCCCTTTCTGGTAAAAAGCAAGTATATACTACCACATTGTTGATCGTACGCTCCTTCTAGAGAACCTTGTATATAGTTCCGGTTATTCCGCTATGCAGATATGACAATTAATTTTTTTAGAAATGACAGTTATTTAAAAAAGCGAAAATTGAAGAACAAATTTCTAATCATTGACATTTTATAACAGATATATTTCTTAGAAATACATGAAGGGCAAGGTATTTCTTAGAAATTTCGAATCTAGTTATAAGTTACAACCATCCACATTTCATAACTGATGATCCTTTAAATACATGAAAATATATATATATATATAAGTTGTTATGGTGAGGGTGGATGAAATCGTATTGATTTTGCTTCTAAGCCATCCAAACTTGGTTAATAAATTCTAGAGGCTACTCCACCTATTGCCAATTGATTTTAGGTTGGAACCCTCTAAGAAATCTAACACATCGATCGCATCGTACTGACAACTATGAACATTAAAAATGTGCAGATTCTGAACTTGTAGAGTTCCGGCCATGTACTATCGCTATATCTGCGGTCAGATGTGTTATCAAAGAATTGGAGCTTCCATCAACAACTAATTCTCACCTTGCACATATCAATAGTCTCATTCCTGGAGATCAAAAGGTGAATGATATCAATTACTACATTATTTCATTTGTTTGTTCCTTGAATCTGTTTACTGCCCGCGGGTTGGATCCTTTTTTTCATATAGAGTTTTGTACCACAAATTTTCTTTTAGGGAAAAGTACATTTTTTTTCAAAAACATCTTCCATGAAGGGAGGAAGGAAAGTACAATTATTGTTATTTGATTTAATTTGCTCTTCACAATAGACCATGATTTTCACGATGAAAAATGCATGTGCCTTAAATTATAGGATCAACCTTTCTCTTCTCTTTTTTTTCAAATAATCCACACACTGAGCGTAGAAAATGGACGGATTGATTCATTGATCGAGAAGGAATGTAATGGGTCCGCGTCTGAGCCCAAACTAAAGGATGTAGTCCACGCTACATAAGTGAAGATTCAGAATCCATCTTCTTTAAGAGGGATCATTACCAAAATGTTCTCCCAAACGTTGGTTTTGAAAATTGTTTACGTGTTTTTCATGAAGGAAAAATGGATCGATGAACCTGAGCCTAGCTTGAGCGATTGTACATTTTTCAAGAAAAAGAGAGGCTCTAAGTTCTTCCTTGTATCCAGAGATTTTGCCACCTCAATGTACCCTTTGTCGAGTTCAATAAAATTTTGTTATCTATAAAAATAAAAATAAAAAGGGGGAGAGGCTCAAGGTTCAAGCCCATGGGGAAGCATTATATCCTACTATTGTGCAAATCTTATAAGCCCTAAATTAGCTCTTCGAATGGTGTTGTTCCTTGAATGCATACTTACCCATAGCATGCTATATATGTTGTCTTGGATCAATTACTAGGATGATATAATCAAGTGCCACAAGATCCTGGAAGGGAAACTGGCTTACCCATTACTACTTCACAACTCAATGGATAGGAGAAGGTATTGTGTTTGCCCTCCAAGCCCAGTCACTGTATTGAAAAGGGAGCAGGTTGAAGTATGTGGTTGCCAAGGTGATCATTTGTCCCTTTTCAAGATGCCTAATCTCAAATCAAGCAACATGAAGAGGAAGAGGGAAGTTGATCATGATCAATGTGATGAAATTGGGACAGAGTTGTAACCCGTTCTAGGGTTTCTCATTTTTCTTCTTCTTGTTTTTCTTCTAGTCTTATAGGTTTTTTTTAATCGGTTAAAAACAGTATTATTAGAATAGTTAAATTAGCACCTTGAAAGAGGAATAGTTGAACTCCTGACACCTAATTATCTGCACCCCTGATGCTATTGGGCCAAAGGCCTCTTGGCAGTCTTCAAGTTCTCTAAGTGTGAGAAAAGGGTTTAATGAATAATGATCCAATGGAGATGGTGTGAAGCATTCAATTACATCAATGAAGGTTCAACTGTGTTAAAGATTGAAATGGTCCCAAGATTTTGCCTAAATGATTAGTTGAACAGTATATTGAATTCAAGAATGGTTACACTTGATTTTTGTAGCCATTACACTAGTTACAGAGAAGTAAATGGACATAAACATTAATGAAATTCACCTAGCCAAAATCCATATGGTCCAAAAATGACCCAAAGAAACAAGAGGAAGTGGTCCTCGATTCGATTCGATTTGAAATCCTCTCATGTGATGATTTCTCACGTGGTCTCTCATGCAGCGCGAAATGGAACAAATTACGGGTCTATTTGACAATCCGAACAGTTCATTTTGTCAGACACGATGTGTCTTACGTCCTTGTGAAAAATCAATTTCATTGGACATCTTGAATGAATCATATTTGTCACAAGTGAAATAGACCGTCAGGGTCTGACTGTGTGTTTCACTTGTGACAAAAATCATTCAACGAAGCTTTTACCGAGTTTGATCAACTTAATTTTTTGCATATATGTTGAAAACATTGTGACCTACTAAATGAACAATTCGGATCATGAAAAAGGACTGTGATGAGTCCCGTTTTGCGTCACATGAGAGGATCTTCATTCGATTCTTTGATCCTATATCAATTGATCAGAAGAGTAAACCAACATTTGTTATTGAAACTGGAAATTACTTTTTCACATAATTTCAGTGCGGGGTTTCCCTTAAATACAGAATTTCTTTCCAAATTATCTACACATTGAGCTAGCGTACGAAATGGAGGGCTGATTCATTTTGAGAAAGGATGTAATTAATGGGTCCAAGAGCCCGAGTCCACGCTGAATTAGTGAAAATTCAGAAATCCATGTTCTTTAAGAGGATGGATCATTACCAAAATGCATGTTCTCCCAAAAGCAGGTATTGAAAATTGTTTTTTCATAAAGGAAAAATGGAACTTGAGCCAATATAGCTACCTCAATTTATTGTAATCTTTCAAGAAAAAAAGAGACTCGAGGTTCGAGCTTATAGAGAAGCACTTACCCCTCTACTAGTGTGCGAATCTTTTTTTTTTTTTTTTTGATAACTCAAGTGTTCGGACCATCTTAATTACGCGCACCTCGACCAATCTTAAATTACAACACTTATACATTGATCCTTACCCATTGCATATGTTGTCTTCTATTACTTGGATGATATGATCAAGTGCCACAAGATCCTGGAAGGGAAACTGCTTTATCCATTTTCACAACTGATCAATGGGTAGAATTGAAGAAGGTATTGCATTTGCCCTCCAAGCCCAGTTAGTGTACTGAAAAAGGAACAGGTTGAAGTATGTGATTGCCAAGGTGATTTGTCCAAGATGCCTAATTCAAATCAAGCAACAAGAATAGGAAGTAGGAAGATGAATGTGATGAAATTGGGAAAGAGTACGTTGTAACCAGTTCTAGGGTTTCTCATTTTTCTTCCTTTTGTTTTTCCTAGTCTTGCGAAGTTGTAGAGTGTGAGATAAGAATTGGACCACCGGAGGGTCCGTGGTCATTAACTTCAAGGCCTCGGAATAAGTCAAGGTGCATGCGCACAAGTTGGCCTGGACATCCGTTTGTAAAAGAAAATCGTGAGAAAAAGACTTGAGCAATAATGATCCATGGAAATGCTGTGAAATATTAAATTACTTCAATGAAGTTAATTTCAATTGTATTAAAGATTGAAATGGTCCCAAGATTTTCCTTAAATGATTAGTTGAACAGTATATTCAATACATGTATGATTACTCCTTGATTTTTGTAGCCATTACACTAGTTACAGAGAAGTAAATGGACATAAACATCAATGAAATTCACCTAGCCAAAACCCATGTGGTCCAATGGCCCTAAGAAACATAAGAAGTGACTCTTTGATCCTATCAATTCAGAAGAGTAAACCATCATTTGCTATGTATTTTAGTATAGAAAGGGAGAGCATATCTTTAGTGTCCTTTTTTTTTTTTTGAGATCGCGTATACCTCTACTATTTCAATAATGCCCCTCTCCCAAATCAATACTTAATGCTTCACTCATAACTTGGCATGGGCGTCTATACTTGGGCAAATGAGTAATTGATTAAAAACCAACTTATCATAACCACTACCTCACTATGCACAACAATTCTAAAAATGTACCCACACATAAAGTGTCCGAACCTTTTAGTTAATATGTGAAAAGTACACTTTCATATCTGTCTCTAAGAGCGGAACGATGTCATCCATCTGAATATCATGTGACACCATTTTGTCTTCCTGATTCACTCCCATGTTAGCCAATCTATCCGTCACCTGGTTGCCTTTCCGAAACGCATGTTTTAAAGTGCATCTCGTGGAGGCTAGAAGGGTTTTGCATTCGTAGATCAACACCTTGTGGGGAGAATGTTCAGGGAACTCTTCATTGATCATCAACACGGCTCTCTGAATCAGACTCTACTTCCATATATGGCTTCCATGATATGATTCTTCACCATTTCCAGCCCTTGGAAAAATCCCGAAAGTTCTGCTTCAAGACTTGTTACAAGCTTCTATTTCTTTAGGATGGGACCCATACTAATACTCAATCTGAAATTCACCAGATAAGGTTTTGGAGAGGGAGAGAAAGCAATGGGCACTGTTTGAAGGGGACCAAAAAGGAAATGGTTACTCTGTTAGACATTTCATTCTCTCTCCTCCCCACAAGATCTCCAACAATTCATGCTCACAATCACCAACCAATCTCACACCTGCATATTCCCATCCGAAAAGGCATCAAAACCTCCAAAATGCCCCTATGTTTCAAGGTCCAGGCTGCTAAGCTTCCTTCTGGGGTTATCTTCTTTTCTTGGTCTTTTTGTTCTCTTGTTTTCTTAGTTGATGCAGTTGGTATATGTATACTTCAGATATATGAATGTCTTTGTGTGATAATGCACTAAAACTAGCTAAGCCCAAATGGGTTTCTGAAAATTTCAGGTAGAATTGCCAGAAGTGGAGCCTCAGTTCAAAGCACCCTTTCTTGGGTTCACAAGGACTGCAGAAATATGGAATTCGAGGGCTTGTATGATTGGCCTCATTGGGACTTTCGTTGTGGAACTGGTAAAGCCACTTCTCTCATCAATCAATAATCCCGTTTGCACTTGTTTGTCCCTCTATTCCATTGCACTCGTAATCACTTATCATTTCGTGGGCACAAATCTGGAAACATAATCGTGGGGTTTGAAGTGCTTGAGCCAACGAGATGCACATTAATTTTGAATAGCATCTCTTGCCTAGCCGTCAAATAATAAACACCCAATCTTACTTTAGAGAACATAGTCATGGTAAACAAGAGTATGCAATTCCTCATTTCAGATTGTGTATTATCTTTGAGTCATTGACTGTAGTTAAGGGACTTTGGTTTTGTTTTTCAGATCTTAAACAAGGGAATACTTCAATTGATTGGAGTGGATATTGGGAAAGGTCTGGATCTTCCTCTATGAGCAGTAAGTCGAAATAAACAGGGCTTCATATCAGACTTGGTTTACGTTGCGCAAGCACTGGCCTTTATTATGTGACTTATGTCGAAATCGTTTACGCACTAGCCTTTATTATGTTGAAATCATCATCAATTCCGTATTGTGTCCTACCAACAGGCGGGGTGGACGAGTACCAGCTAACAAGTGCCTCGAAACTTTGTAATAGGAGTACATTTCTTCTCGTTTCTACTGTGTATGAATCTTTAAAATCCCTCTTTGATAATTTTGAATCACCGGTAATAACTCCATCAAACGACGATTGAACTCTCTTTCTCCAACGATCTCTAATGCTCCTATCTAGGAGCATCTGCATCTCCAGTCTAAATCACTTTGGAGTTCTTCGCCTGCTTATCAACAAGCATGCTGGATCAGCAATGAAGTTATTGATAGATTTACCGCAGAATTGCACTTTAAAATAGACCCTCCACTTTATTACCCATTACACGAGTTGGGACAACCATACAACTCTCATTATTGAATTACTCTACTCGTGGCTTATGTACGTTTGGGTTTCTAAGAAAAGAAAAGGAAAAAAATAAAAATAATAAAAAAGAAAGAGGAAAGAAGGAGATACAAATGTACATGCATCTGCAGATCTTGTGGAAGTATATTTACACTGTTACACATCCGCGGGAATAAACAAACTCTTCACTACATCTGCTATGCATGGCCAACAAACATTGGGAAGCTACCACGGTGCCGATACAAGGAGAAACTAGAGGACCCTGCTTATTCGAGCATCAACAACTGGCACTTTGGAAGAATGCTCTGATACATCTAGTGCCTCAGCCAGCGACAGCTGGGGGTTTCTCCAGGCAGACTCTGCCAAACTCCTCAATTTCTCTCCTTCATCCTTCCTATTCTGTTGAACACACAACGTTTCTGCATATCCACCTGCATAACCATAATCAAATACTTGCAGCATACACCCTAACACTCTAGTGACATTAGAGTGAACCACCATAATAATCAAGGGCACATCCTTCATTTAAGTGGATTCAAATAAATTCACTAAATTTTTATTTGCTTTTATGTAAAAGTTGGGGAAATGTCTATGAAATGACTCCAGAAATTTACACAAAAAAAAAACATAAATAGTAGGGTCAGTATAAGAAAAGCATAAGTTAATAAATAAGAAGTAAACTGAATGACAAACAAAAATTTACGATGATACTTGCACTAATTGCATGAGACTTCAAAACACAGAGATATTAAATGCATGCATACTATGATCAGTGATGGCTTTTCTGTGGTTTTCTTGACCAGGATATCAACAATCACACCAATTGCATCCACAACCAAGACTGAAACATATCACCATAGATACACGCAGACACGCATTTATGCACACATGTGTGCCAGCAAGCGTGAAAAGTCGTATTTAGTATCTCATTACATTGTTGACACCATACCAACTCTGGGACACTATTCCCATTTAGTATCTCATTACACAGGCCACACTTGCCTTTTGGTAGAGAAGACAAAGAAATCACCCTTGAGCGCTCTCTCAGAAAACTTAAAAAATGTTAAACCAACTGCGGAAAAGTTCCAACCAAAATTTTCAACTAATTGTTAGCACATTTACAATTTGTTTCTGATAAGAACTCGCAGGAGCACCAAAAGGAGGTCAATTTATAAGGTGAAAGTTCTCATTACCCCCCAAAAAAGTGCGCAGTCAAAGAATTTCAACAAATGATGTTTATGTCTGCCAAATTGCCATCTGCCACAAGCTAGGCACAGGTTTAGTCAACCTAATTCGCTGGTCAAGGTGGGTGAATCACGCCAAGGAGCACGGATGGGCGAATTTGACAGCAAGAAGTCCAATTCGTTAACTTATTTGGTCAAACTCAGGAGTCCAATACAAGTTCTCCTTCCAGCCATTCCTTCATTTAATGCCATGTGTACTAAAATTGTAACCTGTTGTGCGCCTCACATGCGGGGAAGTGTTGCTCTGTTATAGGCCAGATATTGTTGCTACCTGCCCTAGCTCATGGACTGATGGGCAGTAAAACATGAATTCAAATAGTAAGTAAAAAAGTCTAATACAGTTTAATTTGTAAGTTTGTAACCAATGTGGGATTGTGCAAGTGAGGTGTAGGTCTTTAAACCTGTAACATAGAAGCCACAAACTTAATCTCATCCAATGGGGAATACAAATTATAGCATTACAAATATATAAACTTATATAAGCTCTGAACCCACTCCCATTCTGTGCTTTGTCTTAGAAAAGAGATCTTGCTCTCAATGAATCGGTGACTAATGGCACAAAGCACTTTTGAAAACAAGACCCACGTTTTTCAAATCAAACCCAAGACATAAGCATGCAGTATAAAACAAGCATGTTGAACCATACCTCTCGCAAGAGCCAATATATCCCTTCTACAATCCTTTGCAAGCGCACCTACGAACCAAAAGAAAAGGCATACTCAGCTTATTTCACACACACACACAAAATGAGTAAAGGAACTGCTCCATTACGCCTACCTTCAACCTCCAATGGAGGACCCTTCAGCAAATCTAATGCCCGTCTGAAAAGTCCCTACAAAGAGTTGATAGATCAACAGATCACGTCAAAAGAGTTTAATAAAAACAGTGACATGGAAGAGGATTGCTCCCCAAGGGTAAAGTAATTAAATCATGTAGTGAGTAGGCAAACATTTTATTTTGCTTCACAATAAATACGTCAACTCAAGTCTAAATCAAACGTACTTTCCTCAGTTTAAACGAGTCAAAAATATGGGTGCTCTAAATCTGTGGCATTGTCATTAAACAGTGAAATCAATTTCCTAAAACAAGAAAATCACTTGCATTTTGTATGGAGCCACTTATAAGAACCATAAGACATAAAGCCATGGTAAGAAGTACGAACTGAAATGTCTGGGGAAGTGAGTAGATAAATTATGTAACTACTAACCTCTTGAATCAAAAGGGAACTCGATTGCTCCCGCATTGCTTTCTGTCGGAACATGAGAGCTATGCAGGTTAGGATAACCCCAACCTTGGGATGATGTGAGCCTACACAATATCAATAAAACAATGTGATACATACATGCATGAGCACAAGAAGATTTCACGCCCATCAAGTAAGAGAAAAGGTAACACACCAAAATGTTTTTCCGCTATGGTTAATGCTCGAGTTAATATCTCCTCTGCAACACCAAAATTCCTAAAACAATAATGTTCAAATTCCACAACATGAGAAGATCATCACGGGCATGGATAATTGTATGAATGCAAACAAAAAATCCCCCACTTACCCCAGGTGTGATTCAAGTTGTCCTAATGAGCAAGTAGCTGCCATCTCAACTTCCTCGGATACCATATTACAAGCAGCCAAGTAATATGGAATTTTGAAATCTTTATTATCATCAGGCATCTCCCGCGTTGCCATTCCATATAACTTCTTTTCCATTGAAAAATCACATTGGACATGCTTGAATTCCCCGTAAGATAGTGCAACATTCCCTATATATCACATCGTCAAACAGCGTAGAACAAAGCCTACCAGTATTACCAACAGAAATTAACCCACCGGTGAAATATTTGTCATCTTCAACACCTAGAAAGAACGATTCCGCTGCAGGAAAGTAACCGAGCATTACATCATATGTACAACCAGAACTACATTGAGACACAGAAAGAAAGTCAAGCAGGCTCTTGGATTCTACCTTTCTTAAGTTTACCGCGTACAAGCTTGACTAGTCCTTCTATTGCCTTAGTGCGAGCATCTAGAACCTCAAGGACAAACCCAGTACCAATTTCTAGTTTTATTGCATCCATCAGTTGCCTGCATACCTCTGCAACTGCTGATGCAGTATCATCCTGTAAAGGCAATATCGGAGATCTAATTCTATTAGCTTAAAAATATGAGTTATAAGTTATAATAAGAAAAGCCTATTGGCACTTGTACGTGCAAACACCGGACAGAGACCACTCACAAGGGGTGTGTCACACAAGATATGGACCCCAGTGAGCGATGATATCCTTTTGGAGGTCTGTGTGCAATGTCTGTACACAGAGCTTTTTCCAAGCATAATCTAAAACATTTGTGAAGAGTCGAGACCATACCTGACCCAATTCTAAATAGATTCCAACAAGAGCTTCTGTAGCAGCAACTGTTACAAAGGGCCAAATAAAATCATTAATCTCATGCGTATTGCAACAACAAATATATACAGCATCGGACACCCATAACCTTATGCAAACAAAAAATGGAACAATCAAATAGAAATCGAAACGACCAAATTTACCTCTAACCCCCATGGAAGAGATGTTTAGATCTTCAATTTTGTGGAGTCTATCAATGGCTTCAGAGAAATTCCCCCTATAAGAATCGAAGTTCAACCACCGTCACTATCAACAACTTCAAAAGAATTAAAATAAACTTAAAAACCTAAGAGCATCTCCAGCCCTTACTCAAGTGTCAACCCAAATTTAAATTTGAGTAAAATACACTCAATCATGGCTTCACTCCTTGACCCGAAGTTGTATCAAAATGAGTTTTCTATCCAAATCTTTACCCCAAATAAAGGGGGTCTCTCTTTTTTCCACTCAAAATTCTTAATGATATTATGTTGCTTTCAATTCATTGTCATGCCACTAAGATGTTTTTGCTAAAGTTTTACACTTAAATAAGTATTTGCCCATCCAGTATATCATATTAAATAAAGCTTCAATTTGATGTTGTCTAGCTAAAGCACACCAAAAAGACTACCATTTTTATTTCGCCTACCCACTTTGTGTTTATGTGCTCCAACTCTATTCTGTATTTCAGGGGTTCATTGAAACTAACTTAACATGATTTGTGATGTGCCAGACGACCATCCGTTTTCCATCGGCTGGGCACATTTCCTTAGTCTTCCATGGCTGGCCAACAGGCCCTTTGGATTGAGAAGGGATCGAAAAAAATGGATTTTTGTTTCTCACCATGTTGACAATTGGTAAAGAAAAAATGGACAAAATAAAACACTTCTTTTTCCTTCATTCATCATTCTTAATTTCTTATCACTATTTCTCACCTTTTTGAGTTACCCAAACAAGTAATATGATCCTCTCATCCTCCATTTTTTTCTCTTCCCACCTTACAATCCAAAGGGGCTGTATATGTAGCCAGCCAACATGGCAAAAAGACTAAATGCTAGCTAATTGCCTGATCCATTGAAGTTCTGAAAAAGATTGTACGACAGGCTGTTTTACTAACAGGCGTGTTTGCATAGCTAACTGGAGACATTCTGACCAAAAAAAAACTCTTATTGGAGAAAAAGAGAACCTTTCATAGAATAAGGTTGACATGCCAAGTAGGACCATTCCCTTGGAATTGTCATCTTGCTGAATAGCCAGGCACTGTTCCAGAACTAGTAGAGCTTGCGCGTATGTTTCATCTTCCTTGTCTGATAGAAAACAATTGGAACAGAGAAACAGATTTGCTTACATATCCATATACATGTACATACCTACATTAACAAGCCCTTTGATTGTGAGAAAAGGGAAGAAAAAAAAAGTTACTGTGATTTATCAGTTATCACCAAATGATGAACCATATATGCCTTTACATTTACATGCTTACTAAAAAGGCCCTTTGTAAAAGGAGAGATTTCTCACCAAATGATGAGATGCTACAAGAAACAAAATGAACCAAAAAAGATTAATCTTTTTTTTTCACTTCTCACTCCAGCCCTTGACTCAAACTTATAGCAAATTATGTTTTCCCAAATTTTTAACCAATATAGGGAGACTCAAATCCTTACTCAAATTTTTTAAGGCCATTTTCTCCCTCAAATTTACAACTATGCCATTAATGAAGCTTTTTGCTCAAATTTATAGATTTGAATGTCAATTGAAGTGCTTGAAACTTTTACACAAATACTCAAATATAGGTAAAAAATAATAGTTAACCACCAAGGTGGTAGCCTAGATGGCTAAGGTGTGACGGTGAAAGTCCCCCCTCCCACACGATCGCGGGTTCCAATCCTGCTTGAGGGTAGTAGTCCAGTGAACCAGATGCCGTGTGGAGGGCCCTTGGTCCGCTCTAGCACTTTGGTGGGGTTGTGGTGACGTGCTCGCCCCAGGCCAGTAGTTATGGCTCAAACCGGACATTCCACAAAGGATGGGAACCCCTATGGTAACGTCCAAGGGGGTTTGCCTGGTTACCCCTTCCCATCCTTTACATCAGCCAAAAAATAGAAGGTAAAAAATAACTGAGCAAGGACTGGAAATGCTCTAATGAGAATTTTTCTTTTCATTTCTCGACCTTTCTTTTCATTTCTCATCCCATTTTAGTTATTGGATAAGTGCAATTAGAATTCTCCCTTTTTTCTCACCGTCCAAAAGGAGAATGATGAAGGCATAATAGATGAGAAGGGAAAACCTGATTTTCCTGAGCGGGCGTAAGAGATGGCGTAGTTGATCATTTCAAGCGCGACTGGGTTTCCTTCGGTGGTCGTTTTTGTTTTCGTAGACAACGACCTGACCGACAGCAGAAGCGGTGGCGGTGGCGGTGGCGGTGCTAGCGGTGGTGTATGGGAGATGACTGGTGGTGGTCTACCGAAAACGATGCTTCGAGCCACGGTTTTCGCCGCCCGTGACAGCTTAGTTGCCACCCGAATCATCGCCTCAGCTCCTGCTTCTCCTTCTCTGTTCTAAAGAGCGCGAAACCCTAATTTCTTTGCTGATTTAAGTTAGGGCAAATTATAATTAACCCCCTCAAACTATGCCTTGGGGGCACTTTACCCCCTCAAACTTTCATATTTGACACTTTACCACCTATAACTAATGAAAATGCAGAATCAACTAACTTCTGTAACGGAATGGATTTAAGTTACCAATTTTCCCTTTATTGAAAAAGAAAAGGGTGGGAGCTAAAGGCTGGTTAACGTTGTTCTCACTTCTCAGTCACCGCCTTTACTCTATTCTCAATTGCAGGCACAAACCCAAAGAGCTCAATCGCCAGCGCAAATCCAAAGAGCTCCATCGCTATCGGCACCATGCTAGTCTTTCTTTCCCACCAAAATCTTGAATTTCCATAGACCCAAGACCATTACTCAACTCAAAATCCTTAACAACAAACTCAATCTCAACCTCCTCAAACCCTAACCCTAGATTCCCCAAACCCAGATCAACCACCGCTCAATCAAGCCCAAAACCAACAGCAAGAAGCTCAAGAAGAAGACCCTATAATCGTTGACCAAAAGGTTGAAGAACTAGATAAATCAAGTATGTTAGACCCATTTGTTTGCCAAACGCCATTTTATAACAGAGTTTTCTCAGGCCAACCAACCCACCACCAGCCCTACTACTCATCATTGGATTCTACAAATGGCATTGTACAGCAGCAGGAGTTCTCCGTTCAAGTCTCGTTTCCTCTGGCGTCACGCAATCATCAATCGCTCCTCTAGTCACCGGACTAGATCCACCGTTGCCAACGCTGTCACCAGCACCATGCTATTCTTGATCGTTGCCTCTACACGTGCCTCCACACCAAGGAATCGGAAGGGGTTTGTCGTGTTGTGGGTGTGATTTTCGATTTTGGTTTGCTGACATACTATATTATGTATGTAGTATGTATATAATATATATGGATGTAAAAAGATGTAGAGAAGAGAAGGGCAAAAAAGTCCATTCTTTTAGATGAGAGGGCATATGAGTTGCATGTGACATTTTCCATCCAATTCATATCAGAATGCAAACGGAAGTTGCATTTTCATTAATTAGAGGTGGATAAATGCCAAAAATAAAAGTTTCAGGGGACAAAGTGTTCCTGAGGCATAGTTTAAGGGGGTTAACTATAATTTACCCTTTAAGTTACTGTATTTTATTTCCGTCGTAATCTTTTCTTTTGGGCGCCGCTATTTGCAACCTTTTATTTTCTCCCATAACCCGTTAAAAATTTTCAATTATACTCGATAGTTAATTACTGAAATTGAGATACATTTTCAGTATTCAATTACCAAAATATGATATTTTTTTCAGCAACTATTTACCGAAAATGCATGTTTGGCAGTTGTTTATCAAAAGTTGAGCATATTTTCAACATGTAGTTACCGAAATATAATCTTATTTTCAACAGCTATCTACCAAAATGTTATTTATGATTTTCAACAACCACTTACCGAAATATGGTGGGCTATGGGAGAAAATAAAGGGTTGCGAATAACCGCGCCCTTTCTTTTTTAGGACAACTATTCGCAGCCCCGTATTTTCTCCCTTAGTCCGTTGAAAATTTTCAATTATACTGGACAGTTAATTACCGAAATTGAGATACATTTTCAACATACAATTACCGAAATATAATACGTATTTTTTTCAACAGCTATTTACCGAAAATGTATGTTCGATAGTTGTCTACCGAAAGTTAAACATATTTTCGACATGTAGTTACCGAATTATAATCTTGTTTTCAATAGCTATTTTACCGAAATGTTATGTATGATCAATTACTTACAGAAATGTTATGTATGATCAATTATTTACCGAAATGTAGTGGCCTAAAGGAGAAAATAGGAGGCTGCGAATAGTCGCTCCCTTCTATTTTGGGGGGCAACTATTCGCAACCTCTTATTTTCTCCATTAACCCATTAAAAATTTTCAAATAATTACAACTTGAGCCCCTAATGCAAAATGTCGTACTTGCCCTTCTGGTATATACTTCAGTAACTAACTGTCGAAAACATATATATATATTTCGGTAACTAACTGTTGAAAATACATATATAATTTGGTAATTAACTGCCGAATTCTGGTATATACTTCGGTATTAGGTTACCGAAAATTTATTTGACAATATTATATTACTGAAAATTAGAAAAGTCCTCTATATATATACATTTCGGTAATTGACTATCGGAAATATATAAACATTTCAGTAACTAACTGTTGAAATTATTTAAATATTACCGTATTCAAATCTCAAAAACATTATATTTTTTTGGATCTGAAACGCTGAAAATCTGGTTCAAAAAATTGAAAATTTTGTGTCGAAAAAAATACAGTGCTCGATCGGCTCCGAAGTGGGTTTCGTTTTGAGAGAGAGAGAGAGAGAGACCTTGAAGAGAGGAGGGGAGGGAAGGCGGTGGTAGGGCGGTGTTCGTAGCTTTGGTGGTTGTGGCTATGGAGATTTGGAGTTTTGGGAGGAGAGGGGTATAATAGGAAGATTTGAGAAAATTAATGGGTTATATGGAGTAAATAAAAGGAAATGAATGGGTTATATGGAGTAAATGAAGGAAGTGGGCTAATGGAGAAAATAAAGAGTTGCGAATAGCGGCCTCCTTTTTTTTTTTTTTGTCCTGTTGGGGAAATTCGGGTCCTGAACAAGGTAGAGTGTCCGTTTTTAATTTTTATTATACTTGTACAATAGTACTCCTACTTTTTTTTTTTTGAACGAAAAAAAAAGAAGAAGAAGTAAGTTTTGGGTATTAGTAGGATTATAAACGAGTCGAGAACCAAACTAATCTTAAAGTATTTGAGTTGGGCTTGTTTATTAAAATGAGCTTAAACTCAACCTTGAGTTCGGCTAGCTTGTAAATGAGTTCAAAGCAGCTCATTTATTAAATAAGTCTTTGTAAACGAGCCGAACCAAGCTTTAGAATGATGAGCTCGGCTCGTTCACTGCACCAGCTTTCAACTCGAACTCGGCTCGTTACTAATGAGTCAAGCCAAGCCAAGGCCTCAACCAACTGATCTCAAAGCTGCTCCCAAGTTCGTTTGCTGCCATAGATTCCAGGTACTGTTTTCAGATTTTTCGTTATTAGCATTATTTCTCCACATCCATAAATTTTGCAAAGAATATCCATGTTTTAAAAGAAAACTAAATTTAAAAATAGTTTAGTACCGTCTGGTATTTATCTGTGCCGACAGATGTGGATCGGTACCAACCAGTACTAGCCACCATTCGAGGCAGAACGAAACTTGAATTGTGGAGTACTGAGAAGCCGTTGCACTTTTTAAGAAAAGGAAGTTTAAGAAAAAGTAGGTAATTTCAATGTCAAAAATCATGTGTTTAGGAAAATAAGTTTCCTATTAATAGGGATTTTGTTTGATAGATCTCATTGAGATCTTTTAAACGGTGCAAAAAAAATTAAAAAATCATTTTTCATTTTCGTTATATTTGAGTTTGAAATTACCTTCTTTTTGAAAAAGAAGGTTTTGAGAGAAAGCGAAATGGGGCCTGAATTTTGGACAAAAGAAGTTGTAGCCTACCAAATTTAGGCAAAATCAATATGTACGGGCGAATGAGATACGGAATTCAAAACCTTGATTCCAATTTCCAATCATGGGGCTATTGGACTTGTTTTTTATGAACCTTAAGCCTAGTCCTCAGCAAACCAAAAATGGATCGGTAATAACAAGGTCCATAAAAAACAAGTCGAATAATAATTATTTTGGATCTTGGGAAATTTCTTAATGTTGTATAATGTTTCTAGTAATTATAATAATAATCACTTTCTGGTGAAAGGAATCTAACAGCATGAGAAAAAATTTAATGACTCTTCTAAGTGCAAAATTTTGTGTTCTTGAGTAAAAATTACATTAAAAATTTAAGAACGACTTGCAAATATTAAGTTATTTTCTTCTGGTCTTATGAAAAATTTGGAATGAAAAGATTCGGAAAGTAGACTTCCTTTTTTTAATGAGCCAATAGTAAAAAAAAACCCTCAAAGTTGCATTCATGAATTGGTGTTAACAAAAAAGGGAGTGGTAAAATCATTTCCCTAAATGTTTTTTCTCAAAGTTCAGCGTTTAGTTAATGAAGTCCTTTTTTTTTGGGTAAGTTACAGATATGATTTAGATACTCAGAGTCATACAGAAATAGTCTGGAGCATGCAACCCCCTTCCAATAGCTGTGAAATAATGCATGAAGGAGCGTATTGAAATCTGACCAACCATCACAAAATAAGTATTTATTTATAATTTTTAAATTTTAAAATAACGTATTTCCAAAAATAATTTTTGATTTTTTTTACACCGTTCAAAAAATCTCATCGAGATCTATCAAAAAAGAGTCAAATCGCATAAAAAAATTATTTCAATAAGCCCATTATTTTTAAGCTTAAAAAATTGCAAATAAATATGTATTTTTTAAGAACTCTTATGGAACACAACCTAATCTCCTCCACTTCCAATAGCTACACACCACATGGATATTTGCAATCATGAACAAAGTTGTTTTGAAGATGTGCGGTGAAACGCTAGTTACAACTTTTGTCAAGTTTATTCAACATTTTATGGTTTGAGGCATACATTACATATCTCGGAGTAGGACTTGGTATTGAGCCCGTCTCCGAAGGAAAGGAAGGCTATATGAATATATAATCATAAAAAAAAATATATGAAATTCAAGTGATACTTTTACGTTATTGTAATAATCACTACTTCTAGACAAATTTACTGTCCATTTCATTTGACGATGGTCCTAAACCTTAAAGTTCGCTGGCCTCAAAATGTGAGTGACACTGACACTCCTGCTTGGTATTAGAATTGGACAGGAACACATGGATGCAGCAGAAAGGGTACGTGACAATGGAGCGTACTATGCAATTACTAGGAGTAATTTTTTCTTCCTCTCTCCCATCGAAGCAAGCAGACTAGCTCCAAACCATTTGTATCTTTTGTTCTATGTGTCAAGAACTCAGGAAATTCAAATCAAGTTACGCGTACCTCAATTAAATCTTCTTGACGGTACAGGCAAAGCCAATGGGATTAGAGACTTCATGAAAAAATTGTTTTCTTGCAATCTGATCTCAATAATCAAATCCTGATCAATTGCATGGGAAGCAAAAACACACCGATCCGACTAGCCCTTCGGCCTTGCTTAGGTCCCAGATTCCCATTTAAGATCTTGCGATCATCCCTAGTTCGACATAGACATGTGCAACGTCCAACCACCTGGTCACACTCACGCTTATTTCTCGATTTATTACATTCCTCCATGTATGGCCAAGTCACCTCACCCAAGCTCTAGCCCTGTAAAAACTTATATTTATACATGTACGACAAATGGTCCCAATCCAATGAAGGGTGGATCCCGTCGATTTGCTTCCGACCAGTTCGGTTCATTTAATGCATCCGCGCCATTCAAAAGTGTTGTAGACATTCCAAATTTAAAGGGGTGCTTTTAAAATAAAAATAAAAAATACTCTCTTTAAATTTGGGCCGTCCAAAACACTTTTTGATGGCTCGAATTGGACGACTCGGATGCATCCAAAAGGACTAAACTCGTCCAAAGCAAATGGAGAGGATCCAAGTCCAATCCAATGTGCGGTTGTCAGAGCCACGGAAAACATAATTCTCCGGGTCAAATAAAAAAAATATTTTATAGACTTTAAATTTCTATGTTCAAGAAAATATATTGATTACCTTTGTTAGAGTACAATTTTGTAGAGTTTTGTCTGAGCAAATGGTGATTTTAATATTGCATTATGATACCATTTTTTTATAAATAAATTTTCAAAATATATTTCTTCAATTTATCGAAACATTCCACAAAAATTACAAGAACTAAAATTAATTTTGGAATATCACCTTACATAAATTCAATTATATTTTTTGGCCATTCGAGTGCAAATTCTAGCTCCACCACTAATAACTGTGGAGAAGTTGAGGCACATGACCATTGAGTTCCACTAAATTTTTTGAGTTTTTTTTTTTGTTTTGTCTTTATTAAAAAAATTGCGTTTGTTATTTTTGTGCCTCACTTTTCTGGTTTTTCAATTCGTCTCATCAAGACGAATCGAAAAATTAAAAAATTATGACTTTTACTAAAATATTTCTGGAAATCAAGATAAGGCCGGCTTTTGGGCTTAATTATTTAGGACATTTTCAAAAATATTAGGGTAAATGTCATTATTTTTTACTTTTCTCATTCATCTTGACGAGATGAATCGAAACAGTGAGGCGCAAAACTAATAAACGCAAAAAAAAATATAAATAATGACAAAACAAGAAGAAAAAAAACCCAAAAAAATGCTTAGCAGAACGCCACATAAATCAATAATTACTCCTAGCTCTAGCATGTGAATATGTTTGGCCATTGTGAAACAGATATGTTTGGCCATCTTAATTCCTGTGTGTTCCACCCTGCTGGTCGTGTGAGCCCATCGAGTCGTCAAGAGAGTACAGAAACGCTAGTGGAGGTGCCTTCATCAAATTCTTCTTTAAAGGTAATAGAAAAGTGATCGGGCTTGACTCGTTAAGGGGTCAAATTGTCCAAAAACGAGCCAACTCGATTTTGAACAGTACAAGGCTCAGCTCAACTCGGCTTGCTTGCACACTTATATTTGCATAACTCTACGAAAAAAGTAGGAGGTCGTAATAGAAATAAAAAATACGTAATAAACCTACTGTTCGCTGAATCACATTATCTACACCATACCTTTTTTATTTTTTGATGAGCAAATTTTTTTATAAATCTTTGAAAACGATTACAAAGATTTAAAAGATCACAGACACACCGGCGAGAAATGCCACTCGAGAACCAAACCTAAAAGAAAGTAAGAAGCCAACTAAAACACCACAACGAAAAACCAAACCAAACCAACCGGAACAGCCTAAGCCCAAAAGAAATGAACCAAACCTCAAAAAGATCAAACCAAAAAGACAAAGCGGAAACCAACTTACCAAACATCCAACAGCTAAACCCGCATCCTCCGAAATTAAAATTCCATAGAAAAAGATGCATCACCCTCAAAATCAACTTTTTCATCCAAGACAAACTTTCTCCTTTCCCGGATACGGTTAATGAAACAAACCAACCAAACTTGTACCAGCTAGTTTTACAGCCAAACTTATGCGGCGCCAACTTCTGCTCATCAAAGCCCAAAACGCATCTCCACGGCGTCGTTTACCACTCCCCCAAGACCCCATCACATGCTTCATGCCCTCACCTTCCCAGATCTATTGATGCATCCTGTTTTCTTTCTATGGTCCGGTCCAGATTTTGCACACATTAATTAATCTCATTCCTGGTCCAATTGAGAAAATTTTCAATGCAACAGTTATTTGTAACGTCTCTCTCACGTGGTGTTGGTCCTACACATATATGGGACCCACGTTATGGGAGAGCACTTTACAAATAACAATTGCATTGAAGATTTTTTTGATTCAGTCAAAAACAGACCATCCACACTAAAATTAAAAAATTCATTTTTATTGCCTGACCCCAAAAATCAAACTCCGATCAACCGTATGAAATAGCAAAACCCCAGACAAAAGGAGAACCCTTGGGGTTAATCTTTTGATACTTTCGCTTGGAGCTGTCCTACTTCTTTTCTCTCTCTCTCTCAATCTCTCACCCACAAACCTCTGTCTCGAAAGCCCACAACAGAACGCATCTTACCTGCACACACACACACACACACACACTCACTCTCTCTCTCTCCCCTCCCCCATTCCGTTTACCTAACACAACCTGCTCCATTCAATTTCATCTGGAACCAACCATGAAAGTCCTCTTCATTCTCTTCTTCTTCCTGATACAAACCCAACTCTCCTTTCCTTCCCCCACTTCACAACTCCCAGTTCTACCCCTCAAATCTCAACTAATCCCATCGGGGTCCCTCTCGAAATCTCCCAACAAGCTCCCGTTTCAGCACAACGTAACCCTCACAGTCTCCCTCTCAGTGGGCTCGCCCCCACAGAACGTCACCATGGTCCTCGACACAGGCAGCGAGCTCTCCTGGCTCCACTGCAACGGCACGACCCGGATTTCCCAACCCGTTTTTTACCCGAACCGATCATCCTCCTACTCACCCGTCGAATGTTCCTCGCCCGTGTGCACGACCCGGACCCGGGACTTCTCCGTGCCCGCTTCGTGCGACTCCAACCACCTCTGCCACGCCGTCTTATCGTACGCCGACGCGTCGTCGTCGGAAGGGAACCTCGCCACCGACGCATTTAATATCGGAGGGTCGGAAATGAATGGTACTGTTGGAATTTTTTAATGAAAGTTTTAATTGTAGTATCATGAATTTATCGTTACAATTTATATATGTTTGAATCATTTGTGTTACAAAAGTTAATTGTAGATTTATTATTGTGATTACAATAGAAATTAGTAATTTCAGGTTAACTCTATATATTGGGATTTTGCAAAGGGTGAAAAGGAGGAATTTTCAGATTGCGTTTTATTTTTAAATTACTAGCATCTTTCAATTCAATTCATAATGTTTAATCTGATTTTCAAACTATTGTGTAATGGAACTAATTAAAATTTATCAAATAAAATTCATATTGCTTATAAGAATATTACGATTAAAAATATAGGAGTAGACAATTTTTTCATAAAACTGAAATAGTAAAAGTGTTTAGCTTTTTAGGATGGAGGAAGTATTTATTCGCCAACTTGATTTGTAACTGTTCAAATCCTTGCAGTGGCTGTCAACATCGAATGAGAGACGATTGGCTAGTACACTCCGAACCTCCGATTAAACTTTCACAAGAGTGAATATTAGCCTAGGATAGTACTTCTAGCATGCATTTTGGTAAACTTTCCCGTTATGTTAAGGGAAATAAGTACTTATTTCTTGAATTAAAAGTGATGTATTATAAAATAATGACTTGTCCGGTAAAGCGAAAAATAAATTCTTAAAAAATAAAAACTTTAGCGAAACAGAGTAAGCAGAGTCTTTTGTACTCATTTCTATTATGTGCTGCATTTTGGTAATCTTATAATGCATCATATTATTCTTGTGCTAAAATGACATATTTGAATAATTATTCTTACAGGTACAATATTCGGGTGTATGGATTCGGGTTTCAGTAGTAATTCCAATGAGGACGCCAAGACTACCGGGTTGATGGGCATGAACCGCGGGTCACTTTCTTTCGTTTCTCAAATGGGCTTTCCAAAATTTTCTTATTGCATTTCGGGTTACGACTTAACGGGTCTGTTATTGTTCGGTAACTCGAATTTCACGTGGCTAGCGCCGTTAAATTACACGCCGTTGATCCAAATCTCAACCCCGTTGCCCTATTTTGACCGAGTCGCTTACACGGTTGAGCTCGAGGGGATCCGGGTCGGGGATAGATTACTCCCGTTGCCAAAATCGGTATTTGAACCGGATCATACCGGAGCGGGTCAAACCATGGTTGACTCAGGTACCCAATTCACCTTCCTTCTTGGACCAGCTTACAATGCTTTGAGGAACGAATTCTTGAACCGAACCACCGGGGTTTTACGGGTCTTGGAGGATCCGAATTTTGTATTTCAAGGGGCAATGGATCTTTGCTATCGGGTCCCACTGAATCAAACAGTGTTGCCGGTGTTACCAACGGTTAGTTTGGTTTTTCGGGGCGCCGAAATGACGGTTTCGGGTGCCCAATTGTTGTACCGGGTTTCGGGTGAAATTAGGGGAAATGATTCGGTGTATTGTTTCACGTTTGGGAGTTCTGATTTATTGGGTATTGAGGCGTACGTGATTGGGCATCATCATCAACAAAACGTGTGGATGGAATTTGATCTTGAGAAATCTAGGATTGGCTTAGCTCAGGTGCGGTGTGACTTGGCTGGGGAAAGAATAGGTGTGTATCACTAGTGTCAGACAGTGTTCTAAAAATCGGAATTAATCGGCTATTAATTGCTGGCGGGGCTACTAGATCCGACTAATTGTTATATGTCGATTAATTGCCGATTACTAATTGCTATGGGCTGATTAGCCATCAATTATTGGGCCTCGATGCTTGAAGATGGCTGACTGCCAGACTAGCGCTTAGCGACTTTTAGAACATTGGTTTCGGAATGATGCACATTTCAAAGGTGGCTGACCGCTCAACTAGCGCCTAGCGACTTTTAGAACATTGATTTTAGAATGATGCACGTTTCATTATACACCGTCGATCACCGTGATGGCATTCAATTAGCGGTCGGCCGATGGTGGTGATGTTGAATCGGACAGAAGTGTTCGTAGGGAGTGAGATGGGGAGGTGGAAGGTTGCTTGCACTTTGTACATGTGATTCTATTCTCATTTTTTTTTTTTTTTAAAGTGTTAGAATTTCATTGAAAGCTTAAGACAAATCTTTGGACAAAATTGACTCGAGAGCGGGCGGAATACAACCCGAAAGAAAACTGAAACTATGCACTTTGCTACATTGGGAAGCAATCCAGTGAGCTGCTTTGTTAAGATTTCTACGACACCAAACAAAGGACCAAAAAGTCGATGCTGCCCATTTTCTAATGTCGCCCACAATAGTTTCAATCTCCCAGGGGCATTCTGTATTGATATCAGAGACATAACATCTGCTGGTGACAACATCTGTGCTTGTCGCCAACAGTTTTGGAAAGTATGAATTAGGTCTGTCAATGAATCAGATACGATCCAGATTTGATTCGTAAAATCCGATCTGAATCTGATAACGGCGATCCGTAATTCGGTAATTTGAATCCGATAAACAAAATACGGATCGGATCGAATCGAATTTGGATTGTGTCAGACAGTTTGCTTCTTATTAAGTTTTTGCGATAAGATATTAAACTGGATGAGTTGTTAGGCTCTATTATTTCAGATATTTTGGGGCTTATGTAATAGGTTGAACTCTATATCGATTTTAAATTTTAGTAAAGTCTCAGTGCAAGGGAAAGTTAGTTATTGTATGACTGCTGTATTTTGGTAATGGTATAGTTTGGATCTCCCCCTCTCTCCTCCCATTTTTTGGAGAGAAAAAAAAATGTACTTTTTTCCCTTTTTAAAAAAATTTGGAATTAAAAAATAATAATTCAAATCGGATCCGATCCGATTTTTTCGGATTCGAATTACCACTATCGAATCCAAGTCTTATTGGATTCGGATTTGTTGGATTCAAATCGAATCGGGTCCATTAACAGGCCTAGTATGAATGTATTAATATTGCGGATCAAAAAAAAAGTATTAATATTCAAATAAAAATGAGTGATTTTCACTCTTTTTTTTTCACATTCCTAATTATAGTTTGTCTTGATGACTTTATCTATGGAACTCCTAACATTGTCTTTTCATGTTGTTGGTCGTCCTTCTTTTGATCCCAAAAAGGGTGAACTCCAAACATTGTCTTTTCATGGACTCAGGGGGGCTGCTCTCCCCCTTGGGGAGAGCAGCGTGCTGCTGCCCCGTTTTTGGGGCCCATCCCGGTCTCGCTCCGATGATCCGAATCGTTCACTTTGTAAAACTCGTCGATTAGAACAACTATGCAAAAAATCAGCTTAATTGGATATCATTAAGTGCTTGATCGGAGCCTTTTTAATTTGAAAATAATGTATCCGAAACACTGAATCAAATCTATTATACCCATGGACCAAGAGTTATATAGGGTCTGATCAGGCACTTAATGATATCCAATTAAGCTGATTTTTTGCATAGTTGTTCTACTCGACGAGCTCTACAAAGTGAACGATTCGGATCATCGAAGCGAGACCGGGGTGGACCCCAAAATCGGGGGAGCAGCACGCTGCTGTCCCCTTGGGGACAGCAGCCCCCATGAGTCCGTCTTTTCATGTGGTTGGTCATCCTTCTTTTTTTTCATCATTGGTCATCCTTCTTTTGATCCCAAAAAAGGTAAGCGTAACGTCGTAAATTCATGTTAATAAAAAAAAATGCAGATGATAAGAACCCAAAAAAAAATTGCAAATGATAAGAGGGATTGAAGTGTGAAAGCAATTCTTGCTGATAAACTAGAGCGTGTGTGTGTGAATACTTCTGGTATATTACTTTCGACAATATATATCTATGTATATACAAGTTGTCATTTTCAAATAAAGAGGTCCTTATTTTAGTTAAAATAAAGATCTCTTTATTTCTCCCATTTTCCATTCGAATTTCGATGATCCGAGCTGCTCAATGTGTTCAGAACGTGAGTTTAAGAGTACCCACGAGAAATAAAAAAAATGACCAGAAAGGGCTTCATTCGAGCAGTTTTTATTTGAACCGTTCGATAAAAAACAAACAAAAACTACTCGGATTAGGCCTATTTGGTCTTTTTTTTTTGCTGATTTAACATAAGTACCCTTAAAATCATGTTCTGAACACATTGAGCGGCTTGAATCATTGAAATTCTATCGGGAAAGGAAGGTCCTCATTTTATTAAGTTAAGGTAGTCGTTAGGAGGAGGGGACTCCATACAAGTAATATATAATTGGTGTCAGCATTTGAAAATTAAAATTTCATAAGTTTTTTTCATGGAAGTTGATGAAAATTGATGGGTATTGATGTACGCTACTGAAGTTAGAAATGTTATGTAAGTTTAGGTATCTTCTTTTTTAGTTAAGTTCAGATATTTATTGAAATATCAACAAGCTTAGGTGGTTACGAGACATTTGGGTGCTAATTCGCAGGTAATTTTTTTAAGTTTTCATAAATAAATAAAAAAAGTAATTCCCGTCCTTTTCTTCCATTTATTAAGGCATGGAAGCTCTTTCGTTTTTCTAGCCATAGATAATGCTAAATTGAACAAACCTTTCTCTCTCCATAGGAACTTTTTCGGAAGAATATTCATTCAATGTCATCGTCACGGAGTTTGATAAGTTCATAAATGGGTTAATGGCCCCCCTATTTTTCAAAACTTCAATGCAGCACCTGCCGTAATAAAATTTAGGCAATAAAAGTTTTTTGGTTGGTGAGAGGGTAGGGAGTGGGAACACAAACGAGCCGAATCGAGTAGAATTTTAGAATGTTCAGGATTGATAGTTCAGAGTTAAACAAACTTGAGCTCGAGCTCAATGAAAATTTGACACGTCGAGCTCGCCTGGGTTTGAATCGAATTCGAGCTTGTTCATGGGCCTTGTCGAGTAAAAAGATACAGTATCAGTTATTTATGGCTCGTATAGATCTAGAGCCGAATACTGTCAGATCCAGGTTCAACTCATTTATTAAACGAGACTAAAGTCGAGGCTCAAGTTCTGATCAATTAATAAAGGAATCGAACTTGCATGAGCCTTCACCAAATCGGGCCTCGAATAATTCACGAACAACTTTGTTCATTTAGAGCCCGCGTAGCAGCTCTAACATAAAAGGACAAAACATAACCAGATCTTTCTTTTTTATTGCTTGATTGAACAAACATAACCGATCAACCCTAATGGGTTGGCCAAGTGGGGTTAGTCTGAGATTTAAGTGTTTGCTCTATTCTAATGTATTAGGTTCGATTCTCTTTGCTAACAACTTTTGCTGTCACATCACCCCCATGTGTAAGCATATGAAATGGCTGTGAGAGAAACTGTAGAGATTAGTACGAGGTGCGCACAAACTGACTTGGGACACTCTGCATTATAATAATAATAATAATAATAATAATAATAATAATAATAATAAAACATAACCAAATCTGGGACAACAAATTGCGGTAAGATGAAGAAATTAAGGACAAGGTTGAGTAGCTTATAACGTGCATTTACCATATGTTTGGCCATTAATTGGTCAAGAACCATGTGGTAAGTAGTTGAGTAACATCATTTTGAGGTAGGAGTTCAAGGGATTCAATCCTCCAAATTAAAGAAGTTTGTACCCGCAGATGAAATTTCTTTGCAGTTTTAAAGAAATCGTATTGGAGCCCGTTTCACATCTCAAAACAAATACTTAAAAGATAAATATTTATTTTCAAACTTAAAAATAATGGGTTTACGAAAGTATATTTTCAATTTTTTTGGCAGGGTTTGATAGATCTCGATGATATCTATAAAATTAAATCCATATTGCATATTTTTTTATTTCAATAAGCCTATTATTTTTAAGTTTAAAAATTATAAATAAGTACTTAGGAGTATTTTTTAAAGGGGTAATCCGGAACGGGGTCAACACCACAACCACAAGCCGGTCATTTGATTTGAAGTTGAGCGAATATAGGTATCTATGTGATCGTAACATTATTAAATGTCCTTCAAATCAATCTACTCTTCGATCGTTTAAAGTTAATTAATTTGTTGATTGCCTTGCACGATCACAATTCACCAAAGATCCATACGTGCACTTGGTAGGGTCATATGATACAAAAAAACGACATGCCAAACACAGGGCTTGGTGGGTCCCCTTTTTTGCCGACCCTATCTCTCTCCCTCTCTCTCAACCCTAGCCACCACAACTTCTCTTCTCCCTTCTCCTCCTTCCGTGGGTTTCATATCCGTGCGCGGCGGCGGGAGGGAAAGGCCATGACTATTCCGACTCATTTTTTTTGGTTTTTCTTGTTCTCGTCCATCTCTTCAGGTCAACAAATTTTCATCTGATTTGTACAAATTTTGTTTCTCGTTTTACGAGAGTTGTTACTTTTGTTTTTTGACGAATTTTGATTACAATCGGATTCTCTCGATCAAAGTTGCTTCACAACGATATTTGCGCTTCACTATTCTATCACTATACGATGTCTTTGTCAGGGCAACTCGTGGCGGCTTGACAAATCTGTAGTTCTTGGGAGTTCATTAGTGCGTTCATTCTTAGTTGGAGTGCATCTGATCGTCTGGGTATTTGGGAGTCCGGTTTCTCTCCAATCCATAGGAAATTGGAGGATCCTCCTCCAATTCTAATTCATTGATCAGGATTATCCTAGTATCTACGGGCACATAATTACTTTCCTAATATTCCCCAATTATCACATTTCAGGCACCAATTTATCAAATTTCAAACATTAGGAAAATTTCATATCGTAACTTTAACAACAGGTGCATGTTCATTGAACTATCAGATTCACAAGGTAATCAAATAACTCCTTTTGCATTTATTTTAAAATATTTTTCTGTAAAAATAATCTTACGTTCAATTATTTACTCTTACGATTTCTTTCTAATTTCCATAACTAAATTTTAATTTCAACTTTCTTATTTACAAGAACAACTACATCAATAGGCACACGATACCGTGCGAAGCACAAGTAAAAATACACTAGTATTAGTTAAAAAAATCTCATAAGCTTCATAATAAGATAATATCAATATCAACGAAAAAAACCATGCTAAAAGGAAAAAAATATTGATATAGTAGTAGTAAAAAAATCCTCATGAGCTAGTATATGATACTGGTAAAAAAAAATCCTCATGAACTATAAAAAAATGTTTTCAAAGGTAGGCTTAACGGGGAGAGAAGAAACCGTTCAAAAAAAATTAATGAATTTGTTGTAATCTTCAAAGATTAATGAATTTTTTTTTCAGTTAAAAAAAATGGGGAGGGAAGACCTTATGTAATTGAGAAATATTTTGGGAGTAATTGAGTGCCCGTAAAATGCCATATGAGTTTTGAGACTTGAGTTATTGGATTAATCTTGACCATTGAATTGAAATTGGAGGATCTTCCAATTCCTTATGGATTGGAGAGGAGCCGGACTCGGTATTTGGTATCTTTTATCCTTAACTTTGTACTTTTTTCTCGTTTGAGACTCATAATTAGATGTTAGACAGTTTGAAAGTGTCGCTGTTGCGTTAGGTCATGCCTGGGTTAGGAAGAAAAATATCGATTGCCTTATGATTTACTTGTTTTTATTTGTTAGATAATTAGTTTGACTTTGTCCAAATTCTTAGTAACGATATGTGTTTATTAATACAATCTTCTCGAAAAAAAAAAAAAAAAACACATGGCTTGGCTTAGCATGTTAAAATTTTAGGGTTTAACAACTCGATCGCATGCGGAAACTAGAAGTAGAGTTGTTAAGGTGGGTAGATCCTCTAGGATTTGAGCAAGATTTGTGTTATTGCGAGGAAAGCTCTATCCGAGTGGCAGTCGGATTCAGAGATTTATTTCTTGACAGATTTCTGAGGTTTCAAAGTGTTTTCGAGTGCGAAAATTTTCGTCATTGTTTTCTCAAGTCGTGCTTGGGGGCTGCTCCCGCGGTCTTAGGCGGTCGTCATTGGGATCTCGTGGGTTTGCGGTGCCGACGGTTTTCGTACCTGATTTTGGTGGATTTCTTCCTCGACCAAGATGGGTTCTCGGTGGTGGTTAGTATCTGCACGGTGGCGGCTGGTGGTGGAAGGCCGCTGGAGGGTTAGGAATTTTTAGGTTTAGTTGAGGTTTTGGGTCTTGAGATGAGTTTGGGCCCTTTGTTTGGTCTATTCTCTGACTTTTCAATTTTGGGCTTGAACCCATGTGATTGTAGCCAGCCCTTGGTTGGTATCCCTTCACTCTCCTCAATCCCTTCTGTCCCTCTCTCCTGCTTTGTCCTCCATTTTTTCAATTTTTTTTTTCCCTCCTCCTCTCTTTGTCTCAAAACCTCTCCTTCTCTCTCCTCTCCTCCCTCCTCTCTCTTATGTTTTCCTTTGCCAAAAAAAAAAAAACTCTACTCTTACAAAAAAGAAAAAGATATTGTTTGGAGAAAACGCCACACCAAATTGATGTGAATACTTCTGTAGGTTCCCCTTATGTTTTTGATGGAATGAAATTGATGATCACCAAAATCAGGGATGGAGCTAGGGCGGGGCCAGTAGGGGCGGTCGCTGCAAGAAGAAAAAGAAACACCACTATTATATGTTAAAAAAAAATTCCTATGAAAGTATATAGGCTCGCCCTTGTGTAGAATTTTGAAAAAAATATATAGTAGTAACCTTTGAAATACGATGATACCAACATTAATTATTAAAGGCTAAGGGCTAAAATATAACAAAACATAGAATTATAGGGTTAATATTGTGAATATTCCAGTAATAAACTTCCTCCTTTTGTTAGATGGGTTTAGTAGTTTACAGTTTTGTTTATTTTTGCCCTAAAATCTTAATGGCACACCAAATCTCTTCTCTCTCTCTCTTGGTATAAACATCCTCAATTGTTAAGACTTCAAAGGCAATTTCGAGAAAATAGCGACGGAAGAAAAGAGATTTTAGAAATCCTAAGTAATTTTGGTGAAATTTAAGTTAGAGGTATGTATTTCCCCAATTGTTGTTCTACACTTCTGCTAATTTGTTATTTTTTGACTAGTAAAATCAAGTAACATAAAAGCCCATGTACCGAATTTGTCCAGAAGTTGTGATGAATAAAAAAAAGATGAACAATAAAGAAAAATAATACACATACATCAAGATCGATCGTACTCCTATTAGTTAAACTGATTTATGTATTTACGTTATTTTTGGTTTTAATGTATTTGCATGATTATGCATGTGTATTTATATTTTTTTCTCGTACGCATGATCGCCCCTGCATTATGAAATTTCTGGCTCCGTCCCTGACCAAAATAGAAGTGAAACAAAACAATTTCCTACCCTAAACAAGCAAAAATAATTTCTTTAACCTAATAACACTAACATGTATTTACATGCATGACGCAAGTACTCCAATACTGATAAATGTGAAGGAAAAAAAAAAGACTTGGAGACTCTTCTGTCTCTAACGGCATCAAACAATCATATTCTGTCTATTTGTGAGCCTTTTTTATTGTATAAATTTCGATGATTGAAATCATTCATTTTTAAAAACACATCGTTAAGAACTAGTACACCAAAAAAACATGATGACTAGATATTACTTGATTTATTTTCAAAAAATATTTCATTCATATTTTTCAAGGTAAATGTATTGTTAAATGAATGATGTTCCCGATGTGATCTAAAACACGACCAATCTTTAGAAACCCAAAAAGAGTCCACAAATAGGCGGACTTCATGTCTTATTTATTTGTGAGATGATCCAAGTAAAAATAAAATAAAAACTTAAAGACAAGTTATTCATAAATGAGCTACGAAATTTTAGGCCCGTTTGTTAACCCCCTTTCAGCCTTGGATTGGACTAACAATTCCAATGGCTTCCTAATCCCTTTTTTGGTAACCCAAAACTACTCCGGACTATGGGGCTGTTTGATAAAGCTGAAAACTGAAACTGAAAGCTGAAAAATTAAGTACTGAATGCTAAAATTTTTAAGCTGAAAAGCTGTTTGATAAATATATTAAGTACTAAATTAAAGAAATGATGAATTAATTTGTTCCAAATCTCTCTTAATTTACTAACGGTCACAATATACTTTTGGTAATGGTGGTGGAGTGGTGGAGGTGGTAGGAGTGGTGGTGGTGGTGGTGTAGTGATGGTAGTGGTGGTGAATTGGCGGTGGTGGTGATGATTGTGATGATGGTTGTGGAGTGGTAGAGGTGGTGGAAGGAGCGGTGGTGGTGGTGGTGGAGTAGTGGAGCTGGTGGTGGTGATGGTAGTGGGCGGAGCGATGGTGGTGGTGGTGGTGGTAGTGGAGGAAGTGGTGGTGGTGGTGGAGTGGGGGTGGAGGTGGTGGTGGGGGTGGAGTGGTGGAGGTGGTGGTGATGGAGTGGTGGAAAAGGAGTGGTGGTAATGGAGGTGGTGGTGGTGGTGCTAGTGGAAGAAATGGGGGTGGTGGTGGAGTTGGTGGTGGTGATGTGGTGGTTGTGGTAGTGGAGGAAGTGGTGGTGGTGGCGGTGGAGTTGGTGGTGGTGATGTGGTGGTGGTGGTGATAATGGAGGAAGTGGTAGTGGTGGTGAAGCTAGTAGTGGTGATGTTGTAGTGTTGGAGTTGTGGTAGTAGAGGTGGTGGTGGAGGTGGTGGTGGTGGAGTGGTGAAGGTGTTGGTGGTGGGGCGGTGGTGGTGGTGGTGGTGGTGGTGGAGTGGTGGTGGTGATGGTGGTGGAGTGGTGGAGGTGGTGGTAGTGGTGGTGGTGGAGTAGTGGCGGTGTGGGTGGGAGTGGTTGTGGTGGTGGTATGATGGTTGAATGTAAGTATACAAAAACTCAGCAAGAATTAAGTAGCTCAAAGCTACTTAATTTTTTTCAACTTTTTGGCCTATATTTTAAGTGGTACTTAATTTGTTAAGCAATGTAACTTAATTTTTTTCAACTTTTTGGTCTATATTTTAAGTGGTACTTAATTTGTTAAGCAATGTAAAATATGGTTATCAAAACTACTGAATCACTTATTACTTAATTGATTGAGTATTAAATGCTGAATTTAAGTTATCAAACAAACCCTATGAATCCCATAGGATTAGCAAGACCCCAAATTGGGAGAGTAATATCTCTTGGAATTTGGTATTCATAATCCAATTTCAACCCTTTTTCATTACCAATTCTTTATCATTACCAAAATCTTCTATCAATCCAATCTCATATCAAACAAATATGATATTAATAATCTCATCCTAAACAAACATACCCATTACCAATCTCTACTTATTACCAATTTCAATTCTAATCCTATCTCCTTCCTAATCTCATCTATTTATTACTGTTATCAAACGGGGCTTTAGGATCATTATATTCTCGCACAAGTGAAAGTCATGGACTCCGTACGTACTATGTAGTTTCGTAGCATTGCAGAAAGAGTCCAAAAAAGTTACTCCGTATGGGTTTGAATTTCAATCCATAACATGAAACAATAGAAAATTTACTCCATCGCTCTGTTTTTCCGTTTTTTGCCCGACTCTCAATTTCACCGTTACAGTATTTTGGACGGTTTGAATTTTAAAAGACTGTTCTCTGAAAGAATTTTGGATTGGATTTTGCTCTTCTTTGGAAGAGCTTTTTGAAAATCCAGATCATTGATTGTTGAGACGGACGATAAAATTAAATGTTACGGTAGAGAAACTGGTGAAACAGAGCGGACAGCGGTGAGAGTAACAAGAAAATGCCATTCACATTTCATCCCTACTCTTACACCAAACAAGCTACACCTAAAACTGATTTCAAAAAAACAAAAGAAAATTAAAACTACACCTAAAAACAAAACCAAACACCCTTTCTTCTTCTTTTTTCTCCCAAAATGAAAAACAACTACAAACTGAATTAAAGACAAGCTCCGGGCCTTCGGTCCAAGGAGGAGAACAGAGCATCAAGATCAGGTGGACAAAAGTACCCACTCTTCGGCGGGTCCCTCTTGCTCTGCCGCTCGGATTTCTTCCTCGGCGGCGGCGGGCACTCGGCCACCGCCGGAATTCGACAGCCTTGGTGCCTGGGCGTGGTGCAGTCTTCTTCGTCCTCGATCACCTCAACTCTGCCCATTATCTCAGATTCTGCGTACAAAATCTTGGCTAACGGACAAAGGAATTTCCGAGGTCGACGTAGGCGCGTGTGCTGACTCGGACACCTAATCGAAAAAACTTAAAATTAAAAACAAACTGGTAGTGATCTGGGTTTGAAAATCTTGAAGGGCTTGCGATGGTGGGGTTTATATAGAATTTGAAGGAATTGTTTTGGAAAAGTTTTGAAATTGAGGAGAGAGGGAGACGTGGGTGTGGGGTGGGTTCGTGACAGTTGAGTATGGGGTGTCACCGACTACTACTACGCTGGGTATTTTGGAGTGATGACAGAGAGGGGAGAAATTGGTGGGGGATTTTACGTTGATGGTGGTAGACGTGGCCCACTTTCGACCGCGTTTTGGGAAATAAATAGCAAATGGTGTTGGGGTATGCAAATCAAACGGGGCTGCGGGGCGCGTAGAATTTGTGTTGGTTTTGGTATGGGATTTGCGAGGGAAACTGGCTCCATTTGAATTTCACCACTTGTTTTTGCCCTTTTCGGATTGGGGTCTCTTGTAGCGTAATGCATAGCTGGCCGTTCATTTCAGCACGAATAACTTAAATTTAAGGAAAACTTAAAGAATCGTTCTCAAAATTTATTCTTCGTAGATTTTCATCCCGCTCAATTTTGGTACTTATGTTTTCATCCTTACTATTTTTTAATCCCAAAACTGCCCATATATTTGTATGGAGTATATTATATCATCGAAATTTGGGATGAAAGCCTAAGATTTCAAGTCTCAAGAATGAATTACGCCTCCCATTGCAATCTGATCCCCACAAAATGGAACCCCATTAGAAATTTGAATATTTCTGAAATTGGTTTTGGAATCCATAAAAGGCCACCCCATCGCCCATCACCACCACAAAATCCGTCCCCATTCCCACTGCGCATCCTCGTCAACGTACCGCATCCCCATCACCATCCCTCGCATCCTCGTCTTTGTATGCCGCATCCAAGTAGCCGTCCTCTGCATCTCCGTCGCCGTCCTCCATCCCACCTTCCACGAGAAGCTTTGCGGCGCGCGGGGGATATGATGATTCTGACTCCGTCAATGGCGGTGCAACAGTCGTCGTTTTCTGGGAGATGGAGTTGAACGCTAAAGCTAGAGGCGGAAAGCTTTGCCTTGTCGGAGAACAAGAAGAGGTTTGTCGCTGTGAAAGGATTGGGTGCTTTTAGAGGGATTTAATACTAAGGAAAGGATTGGGTGTGGGTATGTCTTTGGTTTGTTTGTGATGATCTAAAGCTTAACAAATACAGTAGCTCGGGGATAATGTTTGGCTGGATTTTCATGATTTCACCCTGGGAAGACCTCCTCACGATTTACGTGTGTGGAATTTCATCCTTGATTTATGGTTTTTTTATTCTCAAATGTATTTTATGATTTTTTTTGTTTATGATTTCATGGTTTATTTATATATTTCATGATTTATTTTATTCATAGTTTGATCAGTTTTTTTTTTTATTAAATCATGGTGTATTCTGTTTATTTTATTCTCGAATTTGTATTTTTTAAGTAAATCATGGTGTATTCATTAAATCGTAATTCTTTTAGTTCGATTCAAGTTGAAATAAATCCTGGCGTATTAATGAAAAATATGGTCGATTTGACCCACCATATTTCAGAAAATATGTTTTACGATAATTTTGCAAAAATAATTCATGAAAAAATAAATTTTTGTTTCGAATCTAAAACGATCAATTTACGATAATTCACAAAAATTAAGGATTTGAAAATTCTTGAAAATAAGGAGAGAGAATGGTATAGAATATATCCATTAAAAATTTAAAAAAATTGAGAATTCAAAATTCCCCTAATTCCTATCCATTAATCATCCCATGATTTTAGGTAACTATAAATTCTATAATCCAAAGGAAGGAAATATATACCTACATATGAATATCTTATTAAAAGGGTAATATAGGTGATTCACCATTTGAGAGGATGAAAACATAATTGTTCACATAATGCCAGATGAATACTTACGTGGGATGAGTTCTAAGGACGGATATTTAAAAACTCGTAAATTTAATCCGAGCTCCTATTAATTTAAATCGTCCATTGCTCGAATTAAAATCCGAGCTGTCTATTGTCGAAATAGATGATCAGATTGACCGCACTACAGGGCTGTAGGGCGGGCTGCCCTACAGCATTCTTGGGTCCTTGTTTTCTCCTCATTTATTTGTCTTCCAAGCAATATCAAAATTTTCAATTTTCCCAAAAGAAAAAAGCTCAAATATATATTTAAATTTTGTTTTCATTCTAATTCTTGAATGTGATATTTTTCCAATTTTATTTAGTTTTATTTCTGTGCGAAAAAAGTATGTGTTTTTTTTATCACAATCAAGAATTGATTTGGATTTTACTTATACTAATAGATATGGGTTCAACAGATGAACCAACATAGCCTAAATTTTTTGATATATAATCAGTGAAAGAAAAAAAAAAGTTATAAAAAGGTTTGGAAAACAATTTTATTGCATAAATTTGCCTTATTTCTTTGTTCAAAAAAAAAAAGCTTGAATTCATATAATATTTAACAAAAAGGTCCTAAATTTGAAATTCAAAATGAAAAATCTAAATAAAGAATACTTATTAACTTGGTAATATTTAACAAAAAGGTCCTAAATTTGAAATTCAAATCTAAATAAAGACTTGGTCATTGTTTAAAAATGAATCTAGATAAAGTCTTTCATGTGGTTTCCGGATGCTTTTGACAGGAAACAGTTGTCAAATTTACATTTCATCTTCTATAAATGAATGGAGTAGATTGTAGGCTGCTGATTTTGCCACTTTCTTTATTTTGTTAACGCCACTTTCCTGCAAGTGTATAGCAAGTGTATACACTTGCAGAGGAGTGACGTTAACAAAAAAGGGAGTGGCAAAATTATTTCACTAGATTGTAGGTAGAATCTTTGTTGCACAACAGGACATGAGAAAGGAAAAAGAAAAGGCACAAAGCATCAGAGATCCAAAGGACTACTAGAGTTGCGCAGCAAGCGCAACATTATTCATGGTTCCTTGTTTGGGTTAATGCCCTTTTCTTGTCTCTTAAGATCTTGCCTTCTTTTGGGCAGCTCGGCCCAGCTATGAAGCAACAAACAAAAAGGAGACAGAGATGAAGGGTGAGCCCAAGGGTTGATCCGATTGGTTATTGGGTTTATTCCCCCGCACAATTTAACCAAGGTTCGATTTTTGGAGTCAGGACGTTATAAAGGAATTTCTTGTGAATCTCTTGGTCTTGACATGCATGACCCATCTTTAACTAGACCAGAAAGAAAATTAGTTGAGTTTTGTATAAGTTGATCCCGATACCTCTAACCGTATGGTAAAAAAGTAATAATATGTAGGGTGCTGTTTTTTTTTTTTTTTGTCTTTTCAAACTTGGGATGTTGCTGATATGGGGAAAGTGATTTCGTCCACCCAAAAAGGGTTATAATTTCATGGATCTCACACATGCATTAGAATATTTTGTATGTTAGTGCATTTTCATAAATATAAATATCTTACTATGTTCACATGAATCACATCTCTTGTACACCTATTCGTCATCTGATGTGCATGAATCCAATAATTTTCCTATTGATAATTATCCCTACTTAGAAGTTGATATATAAAATGGAGGTGCGGAAGAGGAGGTAACGAGGTCCAATTCGGTTTGGTCGAGTTCCGAGTGACTTTAGTTAGGTGACCAAGACCTAACCGAAAATTTCAATTCTTTCTCTTCCAAAACCGAAGCAGACGGGTATCGTACTCATACCGATTGAAATTTCCATCACGCTTAGATTCGCGGGTTTTTATTTTCACCCCCAAGTGGGGATGCACCTGCCACCGCTGGAGAGAGACCCTTCACCCCCAAAATCAAAGGACAGGTAACAAAAACCTACACACACCGGTATGCCCCATATCCCTGCCGAAGGGTCCCAAGATGACACGACCAGTTTTTGTTTGTGCCCTTAGAAGAGGGTTGACTTCTTGAAATACCTCCAAAACAAAATCCGCCCACGGAGGTTTTTCTCTCTCTCTCCCACCTCGCTAGCTGACACCCCGCAGATAAACCAACCCAAACCCACTCTGATAGTCAACCCAATTGTCCCTTTGTTTGTAGGGTCAGCCCACCCCCCCTGCCCTAGTATTTGCCGGGAGGTTTCCATAAGTCAACCACGCAAGAAAACAAAGATCTAATTCCCTATGTTTGAAGTAATCCCAATAGCTTTTGGACATGCGCCTTAAATGCTAGAAAATGGCCCCCGCTGATGTACATTCGGATTGGTTTTCCAGTACTAATCGAATCGAAGTGCGCGAAAGTTGGCCCAAAATCCCGGACTCGTGGTTATAGAAAACATGCTAGAAAATTGGAAACCCCTAGTGGCTTTGGTTCAGTTGGTACAATAATGCTACAATTAGAAAACAAAGCAGAAGATTTAACTATGGTAGCTTTGTTCTACTTAAACCAGTGAATGACAATTTGAATTACAAGGATGTCTTCACTCTAACAGGCGAGCAAACGAAACCAGACTATAATCGAAAGTGCAAAATAATTGAATATCAATTGGTGGTCCGGAGTCAAACTCAGTATGGACCACTCGCATTGAGAATGAATCCGAGCCACACGAGTTGATTTTCCGCGTGTAAGTTTCTATATGTAGCACCACTCTATTAAATCAAACTATGTAATCTAGTACATTGGCTTGCTGTTCTAACTTTTTATTTATTTTCTGATGCATCATAATCCACCAAGGTACTCCCTTCATCCCACTTTAAATGTCTCCAACGAAAATTCGTGCAATTTCAAACCCCCAAAAAACTTATTTCTACATGTTATTTTTTTTTTTAAATTTTCTTACATCAAATTAAAGTGCTCATTTAATTTGGTGTATTTTTTTTTAAAAATAATACATAGAGATATATTTTTTATGGGTTCGAAAATGTACGAATTTCCATAGAAAACATTTAAAGTAGGATAGAGCCATAGAGGGAGTATTACTCCATCTGTCTCAATTTGTTTGTCCAATTTTAGAGCCATAGAGGGAGTATTACACTGAAAAAGTTTTTAATTTCCCAAAAAGCCCTTCACTTTTTTGGTATTTAATGAGGGTGCGGTTTTTTCAATACATGATAATTAAAAAGTGATAGAAAGGGCATTAAAGAAGCTTTTTCAAGTCAACTGGACAAATAATTCGAAACATGTTAAAATCAAAAAGTGAACAAACAAATAAGAACAGAAGGAATATAAGAATATTGTTTAGCAATAAAATATGCTCAACTGCCTTGTGAGTATCTTTCCACAGCAAAGGAATCCAAGAACAGTGCTTAAACAAAAAACCACCATAGAAAGGGATCTTTTTAAGGAATTCCTTATGCGGTGGTTGACTATTGCTTCTATTGAATTGTTTTGGAATTGAGAGGACAAGGGTCATGGTTCAGGTGACTCTGGACCCACCCTCAATGCATTGCATCTATCATAGCAACAATGTATTCAGTACTGCCAAGATAAACGAGAAGAAAAGAAACCCAAAGAGCTAGGATGGAAACTAAATAGTGAATAATACCAAGTACGATGTGGGTCTACAAAGAAATTGCAAGTGGACAGATCATCTTTGGTATCTTGTCAGGACAATATGTGATATGGTAATAACTTCTGAGATCTCGCCTCCAATATTTTTTTAATAATTCAAGTGTTTGGGTCAATTTACTCGTATTTCAACTAATTTTGTGGATCAATTTCACCACCCATTTGGACTGACTTCAAAAGAGTTGACAACGCCTGAGGTTTCGAACTTGAAATCTTAAAAAGAAGCAAGCCTCTAAATCCCCAACGACCTTGTTACCTTACACGTATGCTCCTTGGGGGGAGCATCACCGTGGATGTTTACCCCGTTGAGCAACAAAACCCAGTCAAATATACGCCCCACACAAGAAAACAGTCAAAAACCTCAAATTCATTCAACTATTCGTATGTACAGTTTACCAGGAATCTTATATACTGGATGGAGATCATGGATTTATTTGTTGTTTTATCTTAAGTTGAATTGTGCAATTGGACAGAGCTGACTCACTCACTACAGATCCCGTATCGTAGGGCCAGTAGGGTATTTGTCATACATCTTAGTCGTCTATCAATTTACATGATTAATTTGGGTAAAAAAACTTGGTGGTTATTGTTGCATGAATAATTTGATTTTTACATAAAAGATATGCTCAATGAACCACAGTGAAATGCAATCTAGAAGTAAAACTCTCAGTGCTCTCACATGCCCCTGCAAAGTATTTTGTCAAAATGGTACGTAGTAATAGTTTCATTAATAGGAAAACAAATATATGAGATAAACACCTAAATGTAGCATCCGTCCTTAATCAAAGGACTAGAAAGCCACAAAGAAGGGTAGCATTCCCATGTACAAACAAACACCCAGACCAGAGACCACTATCATCTCTCAAAGCCAAAGAATGGGTCACCCTAATCGCAGTTCTACACACAATAGAAAACTCACTATTTATTAAAACTCTAACACCCAAAACACACCGATGCTGCCAAGCCAATTGATCTAATTCATCATTCGACCGTCACCAACGCCGCCTTCCTTTGTTATAAAAAAAATTACCTCCATCACGGTCGAAATCTAAACCGACGCCTCTAGAATGAAAGGGAAGCCGGGAGAAAGGAAAAGAGAAAAAATATGAAGAAACTTTCAAATTTGACATCAAGAGAGAAAATCATCACTGAAAAAGAGGAGTTATTCAAAGTGATAGACAATTAAGGAAAAAGAAAACACCAATCATGGATAAAGTCCTCCTCCTCCACTGCGGCATAAGGGTGGTGAAAATCCTTGTTTAGTCAAGCAATGAACTGTACTGTCATATTCAAAAAAAAAAAAAAAACTGTACTGTCCAAAACCACCACATGATTAATCCAAAATTTGGTGACTGTGTTCCGGTTTCTCGGAAAAGGAAGTTTTAGAAAAAGAAGGTAATTTCAAGCTCAAAAATCATACACTTACACAAATAATTTTCCTATCAATATGGATCGTGTTTGATAGATCTCATTGAGATCTTTTATACGGTGCAAAAAAAATTAAAAAATTATTTTTTATTTTCATTATATTTGAGTTTGAAATTTGAAAAAAAAGTTTTTTTTAAAAAAGAAGGCAAAGTGGAACACCCCCTTAATTGGGTGCTTCAATGCTATCATTTACCACAAGATGGAAATCATTAAGATCAATAAGTCGTTGCTTGGAGGTTGTTTCGACGGTCATAAGTATCCGGGTCAGTTTATGCGTACCTCAACTAATCCTCTTCCCAGTCCAGTTAAAGACAGACTATCTACGTTGGGACTAGAAAATTCACAATAAATTACTTCTTGCAATCTGATTCCAAGAATCGAACCTTAAACAATTGTATGAAGAACAAACCCACCAACCAATCACGGCCAAAATTACCAAGAGTACGACCGTTGACTAGTAAGGAATTCTAAAAAAGTTGCCGAGCAAAAAAAAACATGGAATTCTAAAATAGTCAAATTGTGTACTAACATAAAGGCTTTAAAGCTACTGTGAAACAGAAGATACCCTTGTCTGAAAAAGTAAAACTATAAGAATTGCCTCATCTACTCCACTCTCACTCACCTTCTCTCACTTTCATAAACCTCCCTCTATATCAATTGCCTCAACAGCTAAACTCGTTTTTGTCTTTCTTCCCATAATTGGCTGCACATCTGAATTCTCATGGAGGAACTGAAAACTTGGCCAGATGGGTCTGAGGAGGAGCTACTGAGAGAGCTTTTGGATAATTCATCGCCTTTCTTGCTACAACCGCCGGAATCAACCATGAACCACCTTGTCAACGCCGGTGATTATCCCGGGCCAACTATCGATGATATCGACAATGCTTTGTCAGTGACGAATTATAGACACCATTTCCAGGACATCCCACCGGCCAGGTTTACTCTCATACTTATTAAAAAATGAAGATATGTCCAAAAACGAAGGAAATTTAATGTAGAGTCTAGCCTTTGGTTGTGGAGTATTTTTCTGGGTAAAAAGTACTTGTGGCATTTAGACAATTCATTGAATTGGAACCACGTTTTGACAATTTTTTGTGTGTCTCTTGGCAGGATTTCAATATTAGAGAAGGGTTTTAGCAAGGTTGAGAACAAGTATACTCTGAGAATTAAGAGTTGTGGTGGTGGTTTGGCTGATGATGGTTATAAATGGAGGAAGTACGGCCAGAAATCTATCAAGAACAGCCCAAATCCTAGGTAATTGGAGTTTTCCTTTACTAGTTTTCCTTTCTCTCTCTTCTATCGCAGTATTTTCCTCCCGTTTTCTTATGTCAAGTGATACGAGAATTACATTCATATATTTAGCATCAGAAGTATGAAAACGGAAAATTGCATAAATCATGTGAGAGCCCGTAACAACTTAAGCTTACACAATTATCAACTTATCTAAGAAATAGCTCCATACGGGGAAGAAATAAATCAGCAAGCAAAGACTCTTGTAAAGGAGATAAAACAATCAATTCTGGCAACATTTAACCCATCAATCTTGCAGTTTTGAATGATGTACAAAAGTGACCAACTAGGCTAACCTTATTTTGTTTGTTTTCGACAGTTTTCTTGTACCCTAGAGTTACAAGAGCAATGAAATTTTCAAGAACTCATGGAAACCAATTCCAGAAGTCCAAAATCCATCTTAACATCGCTTTCATAGACCTTGATTGTTTTACAGAAACACTTTGTTTTTAATTAATTTTGAGAAATAGAAAAGATAGAAACCAAGCCAACCGAACCATGAAACTCTCTAAGAAAACGAATAATTTGTACAGATTTAAAGTAACTCTTCTAGGGAAGAGTTCTGAGCCGTTGATTTGTTGTCATGGACAGTTTCCTGTTTTCTCTTTCCTAGACTGTATCAAGTTTGTTGTCATAGACAGTTTCCTGTTTTCTTTTTCCTTGTAATTTTATTTTCTAGAAAAAAGAAATCTGTTAAGAAGTATACATTTGAGGTCATATCATAGCTTAACAGAGACGTTTTAACATTTTCTGACCTAGTTAATGTTGTTCTCTGCCTTAAGATTTTCCCAAAACTCCTCTCAAAGAAGTTGAAATATCCTAGTGGGCGATCTTTCATGTCCCAAAAATGACATTAATCTTTCCTCTTTTCTTTTAATAACCGGGTATCCGGGCCAATTTGTGCACAATCCGACTAATTACTTCTGGGTTTCTGGAGCTAACGGTCAAACAAATTCTCCAGTGGCCTCAAAGTTAGAAATGTTTGGACCTCCGTGGAATTCGAACATGCAACTACATAATGACAAAATACTTAGGAAAATGATATTGGCACTCCAAAAATTGATGCAAACACTCCAAATTCAGTGTAATTTCAAAGTCATTTTCCTTTGTTTTTTGAAGTGTCTGCATCAATTTTTAGAGTGCCAATATCATTTCCCAATACTTAAATCATGACAATGACTTCTTAACTCCCATCTCATGTAACCACAAACCTAACCCAGAGATATAAAGGACAGGGGAACAATATTTGTTCACCAAGATAATGTATACTATTATGTCAAAGAAGTTCTTACGGGGCTTTGGCCATGTACTTGTTTTCCAATTTTGCATTTAACAGATTAATCCATTAACCACTTCATTTCCCCTCGTATTTATTTCCCGAGCCACCAGAGGGACAAAGCTCTAACAAAAAAAGGGGTTTACACTCCGGACGGATGCAGAATTTTAACGTTGGGTGAGAAAACATTCAATAAAAGTTTGTAACATTGAAAAGGCGGTATAAAATTTTCCCAATACAAATGCCAAAAGCTACCTGATCGAACAAAAAAAATCGTAAATAGTTCAATTAATCTGCATATTTGTAAAAACATACAATATATTGTGTATTTACATCTATTTTAAAGGAAAATTGAAATATAGACACGTTATATGTTTTTATTTTATTTTATAAATATGTACAATCTTAGGAGGAAGTTTAGTAAACTTTTCACGAAGAAGGATATACGGGTGTTGGACTTTTCAAAAAAAGGAAAAGAAAAGAAAGGTGCATATAATTTAAGTTCAAGGAAAAAAAACTGCCCTAATTGTAAAAAAGTTCTAAAAATGAATAGTCAGTCGCCCCAACTCATCTACCACTTGGTCCGTCATCGTTGCCTTACCCATTGATAATTGATCACCTTAAAGCCCAAGGCCAATGCTTTACTATTTATCACACAGGTTACTATATAGTGTTGTTTTTTGGAATTTGACTAGGAAATTCATAACCGTTAATCGATCCAAAAGCTTATGTAGAGGGGTAAATTCGTCTTAATATTTTCAACATGCCCCCTCACGTGTTCTCCTCTACAAGTGGGCCAACTGCGTGTTAGTTCTTTACTCATTGGGTTGGCGATAAGATTCGAACAAGTGGGCCAGAAAGCATTTGCCAACAGGCTTAATTTTGACTGTTCAACAAGTGGGCCTTACCCAATTCGTTTAGACAAACACAAACCCAAAGGATGTTGAAGTTGAACCCTTATGTTTTCTATGATCATTCACGTATTTTTGTTGCTGTGATGGAAAACAGGAGCTACTACAGATGCACAAACCCTCGATGCAGCGCCAAGAAGCAGGTCGAGCGCTCGAGCGACGACCCGGACACTCTCATCATCACCTACGAGGGCCTCCACCTCCACTTTGCGTACCCGTATTTCCTCCTCGACCCACCACCCCAACAACACGTCAACCCACCATCCAAGAAGCTCAAGAGCAATGATGTCTCGAACTCCGAGGCCCAAGCGCAACAAGCCATCCCGATAGAGGAAGACGATGACAAGCGAAGCCCGGAAAACTCGTCCGCAGGCCCGTCCCATGGCACATTCATGGACTGTAGCCCAGAAGGAATAGGCCCACAAGGCCTGCTCGAAGATGTGGTGCCTATGATGGTTAGAAACCCATCAAACCACCAATATTTCTCCTCCAATTCTTCATCTTGCTCTTCTTATCCTTCTCCACCTGCTTCACCTTCTCTCTCTTGGTCCCCTAACTATTCCACTTCATGTTTTAATATTGGCCTCTATGATGGGCTGTCAGGTGAACATTTCTAGTCCAGAATCCTAGGTATAAGATTGAATAATAAGCCTTTAGAAGATGTGATGTGATTTTGATACTTCACTTTTAATCGCTGACACTCCACTTTTTGTTTTGTAATTTCACATGATCAAAACACAAAATGGAGTGTTAGTAACTAAACCTGGAGTGCCAAAATCAATTTCCTTAAAAGATCTCTCTTTATGTGAGAATCATATTGAAATGATGTGCTAGAGATATATATAGATATATTGTTGGAAGATGTATAATGGCTATATATCGTTTTGGAGTGATGTGGGTGGGAATTTGGAATAAAGATAAATAGGGATTTGTTTGTGAAGTTCAATGGTTGTGAATTTATCCCACTCCTTCCTTGCAATTGGTTTCTCTAGATAATTTGATGTCCAATCAAAATTTATTTTTTTGGACTTTGTTTGGGACATGTAAGAAATGTCTTTATATTGAGAATCTTTCAAAAAAGTTTATCAGTATTTACATTTTTTCTCTTCCTTCTGTGGAGACAGATGAAAAATATTGAAGAAATTAACAACAGATGAAAAAAAAAAAAAAGGGAAACAAAAAGTGATTTCAAAATGGACAAGCATTGCAAATTAATTGCTCATCAGAAAAGGAGAAAAGAAGAAGAAAAATGGCCTAATTAATTTTCAAGAACAGTGTGCAAATGGAACAATTAATCTATGCATCAGAACCTTAGCAAAACATTTAGAGTAGCCAACCCCACTCCTTCCATTTTAACAAATATACGTACCATCTACAAACTTGGCAATAAACGGTTTAAATTTCATCTCGATCGAATAGATCTCAATCATCCAGCCGGAATGAAATTTAAGCCGTTCATTACCGAATATGAACGGTTCAAATGGGGCCAACACCCATACTGTCCCTGAGGCAGGGTGCAATCCAAGCCCGGTCACAGCAACCCAAAAGCTCATATGGGTTCCACAGTGGTGTTGTGGCTGAGCTTGCCCCTTAGGCCTGAAGGCTGAAACATTAACGCCTATATTTCGTTAAATGACCACAATGCCCCCCATTAATCACCACACCGGCCACCTACACAAGGTCAAAAACAGGAACTTCATAACCCCATCCAAGGCGGTCTCTCTCTCTCTCTCTCTCTCTCCTTTTCCGGTTAACAAACAGTGCACTTTTTCCATGCTCACAGTTCATCCCTCCTCTTCTCTCTCTCTCTCTCTCTCTCTCTCCCCTCTGACACACCTTTCGAACCATACCGAAGTTTTCGCTCCCATAGGGCCCCTATTAGAAGCGGAGATATAATTTATGCGATAACCGTGGTTTTATCCGATCGCTCAGTCTAGGGTTCCTTATCTCCGACCAATTCATGTTCAGAGTATAGTCGCAATGATTTATTCACGTCTCGCACGCTCCCTCTCCCGCTCCTATCGCTCTGCATTTCATACGGTAATATTTTTCTTCCGCTTGTTTATAAGATTTTTTTACCGTATATCTCTGTTTTTATAAGATATATTAGGATAAATCTAATTTACACGCCTTGTGTATCGTAAGAGAGCAACGATATTTTGCCATGAATGTCACGGAGCTTTTGCGGCGTTGTTACAAAGCAGAGCTGTAAGAGAAGTATTAGGCAGAGATTTTGTGGTTAGGTTATGAAATTTTACTAATGTTATGAATCATTCTGGTTTTTCGTATCCATTTTTTTTTTTGGATAACTCAGTGTGCCGGCTAGCTTCTGCGCACCTCGACTAATCCTAGGCCCCAATTGGGCGGAGCCAGAAATTTTGATTAGTGGGGTCAAAATTAGATTCATAGGCGATATAATTTTCTCTTTTTTCTAGTCCAAAAAATAACCAAATTAAGTGATTAATTACAAGATAGACATACACTGATAATTGAATTTTGCGTTATTATTATCCCCCAAGACTTATTATATGTGTAAAACGATGCATGATAGTCTCATTCATTAACAATATTAACTCTCAGAAAGAAGAGAACAATTGGGACTTCCTGTATTTGAAGCAAGTTGGAGCAATTTACATATTTTTTATGGGGTCAAAATAGCAAAATTTGATTGCAAACTATCAAATATTCTCGTGAGAAATCAAAGTGAGTGGGATGACCCCACTCGTACTTTAGTGCCTCCGCCCATGGGCCCAATTCCACCACCCACTTGCTGGGAGCCCAATTTAAATTGGAGCAAAGCTCTGTAGGGACTGGCCCCAGTGCAGTTGACAGTACTTGAGAGGTTTCAAACCTAAGACCTTAGGAGTCATATCCAATTTTTTGGTGATAAAAGTTAACTCCCTCCGTCCCAAAATATTTGTCCGGTCGGCAAAACGAGAATTTATAACTAATACATTTTTTTCAAGAAAAATTCAAAATTTTCAACAATTTACTAGTTGTTAATGAGTTCTTTCTTTTTATGAAAAAGTTTGAACGTTTTCTGAAAACCAGAAAACTCAGTTTCATGCGAGTCCTTGTTTATAGACCTTGAAGTTCCATCACACAAGCAAGCACAAACATGAATAGGAGCAGGCAATGGGATTTTAGTGAAATTTGCTCAAGTGGATGTTCTCTGTTTTTATTGGCTCAAATCTCTTGATGTATTTGTTGTATTCTTTGAGCAGATTCATTCCTTTATGGATGACTAAGCCCTTGTTCGTTTCTCATATTTACTTTGTCTTTCAATCATTACCCTATAACTTTCTCCAATCATTAGCTTATTTCTTCAATTGTTAATTTCATTTCTCTCTCTATCTCTCTCCACTCATTACCCATCTCTACAATCATTATCCTATTTCTCTCTTCACCCACTACCAAAACTAAATCCTCAAAGTTACCAAACGAACAAGGCCTAAGACTTCCTGCGTTACCACATTGTGTTTTATGGGATGACTCATAGACCTTATCTCTATGCATGCACCTTTGAGTGGTGTGTGCCACCAGTGAATACAATTATTGGTAGCTTATTTGTTTTGTTTTGTTTCCTTTTGTTTTGTTTTTTCTTGGCAGAATATTATTTCTGGTAATTATGGTGTAAGGGAAGTGCTTTCGAAGGAATTAGTTGCTTCAAATGGCTGCAATGGAGAGGGGTTAGGGCTTGTGAGGGGTTATTTGACTTCAATAGGAGCAGTGACTGGGAAGCAGCTTGTTTCTAATACATATCTGCCAGGCTTCAATTCCATTTTTTCTAACCCGCGACTTCGGCGACTTTTTTGTAGCGAAGCTCCGAAGAAAAGAAGTGAGAAGTATTGGGCTTTGTGTTTTTGTTATATTCTGTTTTGATTTTTTTGTTTCATTTGGTTTTTCAATGTATGTTTGATTAGTGTTTCTTTTTTGTAAATGTTTTGTAGACTATGAGAATTACTACCCGAAAAATAAGAAGGAAATACCGAAAGAGAACAATCAGAAGTCAGAGTCCAAAGGTATGCACACAATTTCTGGAAAGTTCGATACCTTGATTTCAACTGTAATAGCTTTTTGGAATGGAATACTGATGTGTTGAAAGTTATGTGCTTGGTTTTTTGCAAAATGCTTTACCATCATGATTGCCATCAACTTATGTGGTTGGTTCACATTTTGAACTTCAAACTTCCACTTTTTCACTTCACGGACCATTGACGCTTTGCTCTCCTCTTATTCTTCATTGGACGGTTCAGATGGACTTTGCCCTTCTTTCCCAACTAACTAGAAAAGGCTGTTTCACATGAGATGTCGATTCGTTTTCCGCCCCCAATGAGATACTGTTATAATGATGTTATTTTATATATGAAATGACCGAGCAGCAGAATGTGCCATGTCATTCTCCATGAGGATTTTGTTTATGTATATATATTGCATTTTTTGCAATTTGGGATTGTAGCTGTGCTTGTAGTTTGCCTCCAGCAGCAACACTATCTATTGTTTGCTATTTTGGGTTTGTTAACAACACTTTCTATCACCAAGAAAATCTATACAGTAAACACCTTGTATATAATTTGATAAATCAACCCAAACAGAGCCTTAAATCCGAATCAATTAGGGTTGGCTATTATATATAATTTGTACGATCCTTGTAATTTTTGCAACTACTGGTTGATGGGTGATGGATAGTGATTTGTGGGAGGCTTGGACCCTCTGTATTATATTCAAGTTGTAGCTTGGATGATTTCTTCAAGTATTGCATGAAAATGCAGGGGTTCTTTACCTCATGCCTCCACTGCTTGTGTTTATGTGCAGGTATGTGATTACGCTTGCAGAGAATTTAAGCTTTCTGGAGGGCGCCATAGATGCTCAATTAGCTAAATTGTGGAAATGACCAGGGACAAAAAATGTGGCATAAGGATTCTAGCCTTTAGGAGTGGCATAATACTATGCTAACATTGACATACTCTCAGGCCTTACCTTTGAGTTATCATGTCCTATGTCTTACTCATTCTTCATTTCCTTTCATTCGTATTTACCAGAGGAATCAAGTACAGGTGATCATGGGAACTCTCAGGAAAACTTCATGAAGCAGTTTCAGCATTTTGTCACACCTTTGTTGATTATTGGGTTGATGGCCTTATCACTTAATTCAGCTCCCCGTGAGCAGACACAGGTATGTGTTTCTCTATGTGCTCAATTCTTGCTCTTTCCATGACTACAAGAGAACATTCATGTGTTTGCAAGGTGCTTACTTGGAATTTGGAAATATGAAGCAATAATGTCTATCCTTCCACTGTGGGAAATGATATTCCTACATGAAAGCCTGGAATGTCCAGGTTTAATTACAAGGGGTATAGTATGGAGAATTTATGAAACATTGAGGGGTTTACGTTTTGTGGTCAACATTAAATTGGCTAACGTCTTGAATTGTAAACATGTTTTGGTTACATGAAACCTGCTAGGTTGAGCAACTGTGAAGCATCTAATGTGTCAGTTTTCACTATGTTTGATAAAGTCATGCATTTGCATGAAGCAATTAATCGTTTTAATTTGCAATTTGATGTCCTCCTTGACAACGATGGTGGACCATTTTATAGTCATAAACTTGTTATGGTATTACAATTTCATATTTTAAATCATGATTCCAATTACATCAGATTCATGTTTTGTTTCTCAATTCATGTTTGGTGGAATATATTTGGGGAGGGATCCGCCTAGTTGCTATGCGGCGATTAATCGCCGCTTACCAATTGATATGGGGCCGATTTATCACCAATTACTAGGCCTTGAAGCTCGAAGGTGGCCGACTGCCCGACTAGCGCCTATGGAGTTTTTGAACATTGGTTAAATCACTGATCATCCACGGTACAAGTCACAATGTACGATGTGACTCTTGAACTGTTGACCCTGACAAATTTAAACCCTTTTGCCTCTTGTTTCATGGAAGTACAGGAATACAGCTCTGTAGACTTTTTAATGTGTAAACGAGCAATACCCCGCAAGATTTGTTAACCGTTTGTTGATTTGAGGGTTTAGTAGGATCCAATGAGACTTTGCAGGTTCTAAGAAGTTTTACTGTGTATCTTAGACTCGCAGATGATTCTCGATTTGGTAACCATGGGCCCTTTTAGTGAATGCAATCTGTTCAAGCTAATCAACGGGAGATAAAAATGAGTTCGAAAGACAAAAATCTGAAACAGGAAATGAGAGGAAATAGGGAATTTGGTAAAAATATATTCAGGTTTATGTTTCCCACCAAATGAGACAAAAATTTCCTGTATGTATTTTGCCATTAAGTTGCAGCTTGATGTTGGAACAAACGAGACTAAATTAGTACTTAATAAGCATTTATAAATCAAGTAAAGAGTCTAAAGTTCACTTACACGAACAGAACTAATATGTTGGTCTTGTTACCAAGAATTTACATGGCATACGTTGTTATATTGCATATGTGTCAAGATTTTATTATCTTTGGACATTGCATGTGTTGGATAAACCAAACCAAACCAAACTGAGCCTTGTGTCCCAATTAATTGGGGTTGGCTACATAAATCCTATTTTTCCATTGAGCTATGTCCAGGGCTACCTGTTCACTCAGATTTAGTAAGCCCAAATCCTTCCGTATCATGGCATCCAAAGTCAGTTTAGGTCTTTCCCTAGCCCTACTATCCACTACTATCATGTCACTCTTCTTGACTATTGTGTTTGCATGTGTTGGATATTTATACTTATTGCATTTACATATTAGTGGCATCTAATCTCTCTCTCTCTCTCTCTCTCTCTCTCTCTCTCTGATACATGTTGACTAATGTGCATGTTTGTCGTTACTCTTTGGGATGAACTGAGTGGTTCATATTATTCAGATTAGTTTCCAAGAGTTCAAGAACAAGCTACTTGAGCCTGGTCTGGTGGATCACATTGTTGTTGCAAATAAGTCAGTCGCTAAAGTGTGTGTGAAGAGCTCCCCATCTGCTACAAATCAAACAAACAATGAGGTTGTTCAAGGTCCTGCTGATGGTGCCCATGGTAGACGAAATGGGAGCCAATACAAGTACTATTTCACTATTGGAAGTGTCGAGTCTTTTGAGGAGAAGCTGGAGGAAGCCCAAGAAGCATTAGGAGTTGATCCTCATAACTACGTTCCTGTGACATATGTCTCTCAGCTGAACTGGTACCAAGAATTCATGAGGTTTGCCCCAACAGTCTTGCTTTTAGGAGCTGCCTTATTCATAGGAAAAAGAATGCAGGGTGGATTTGGCGTTGGTGGTCCTGGTGGCAAGGGTGCCCGAGGTATATTCAATATTGGAAAAGCACAGGTTATGAAGATGGATAAGAACTCCAAAAACAAGGTCAGGCATGGTTTTTATCTTGTTCTCTTGAATTTTCAAGGGCATCATATTTAAAACCATCTGGTTATGCATATTTTCTATCTAAATTGCGATTGTAATTATGCCTCCTGAGGTTGTCCACCCTCGTTTTTTTGCAAAGGACTTCCTTGCTGTTGGCCTGCATAAATACGAATTCCACTGCACTAATGCCCTACCTGTTTGATCTTGCAAAATGTCTGTCATACATTTGTTTGGAAACGTAATTGATATTCTTCATTCTTGAAATGTTCTGAGTAGTCAAGTCTATTCCTGTTTCAGTTGTAAATATCTGTTGGGCCTTTGAAATTTGAATCGGGGAAAAATAAGAAACTCATCTCTTCTGAATCAAAGTTAATGAGAAATATATTTCTGCAGTTGATTTTTTTTTTTGTCATTTTTTTTGGCCAAGTAAAGAAGTATTCTTCTCCTATTTTGAAGTGCTTCTTGCCATCCCCCAAATCCTACTGATGACGTGCAGAGTCGTCCCCGGCTCCCCGCATAAGTTGAAAAAAGATCATTGTGGAATTTGGAACAACCAAAAATTATGCTGATTGAATGAAAACTTCTGCACTTGTTTTTCTTTGTATGACCAATTTGCACAACTTGATAATTGTATGACTAGAACCAGTTTCGATATGTGGATAGCTACTTTTGGATATCTATGTTTGTATGTGCGTAGAAATTCATGTTCTAACAATGTTACATGCACTCTTCTAGTACCCTTAAAATAGGCTAGGAATATTTCTTTACTTATGAATTTAAGCTTGCCTTCTGCAAATATCTTAGAAAGTTAGAGGATTCAGTCAGTGGCTACGGGTATCATACATGTTCCAGAGACCGATACTCCACTCTTGGGTGCATACCCCCCCATGTCTTACTATTTGAGCTTAGGAAGTTCCCACGCTGGGATACCCATGTTTACTAATGCATGTTGAAAATCTTGGTTACATAGGCGTTGAGAGTCATACTAAGTGTGGGTGGAGTTCTTTTTATCTTTTTTTTGTCCGTGTGTGTGTGTGAAAGGTATCTTGTTAAAGTTATTGAAGGGCTTGGAGTGTTTTATTTTCACTTCATTTTTTTTCACCAAAAAGGGAAGTTTATTTTCCTGCTGGTGGGTGTTCTAATCCTGAAATGTCAGGGATCTTTATGCTCAATTTACCTGTTAGAAATTATGGCTATCGTTTAATTCTTTTAGCAAATTCCTCTAATTTTATCGGTGTTTTAGGTATTCTTCAAAGATGTGGCTGGATGCGATGAGGCAAAGCAAGAAATCATGGAGTTTGTCCACTTTCTCAAGAACCCAAAGAAGTATGAGGAGTTAGGTGCCAAAATTCCAAAAGGGGCTCTTCTTGTTGGCCCTCCTGGGACAGGAAAGACACTTCTTGCTAAAGCTACTGCAGGTGAATCTGGTGTGCCTTTTCTATCTATATCTGGTTCAGATTTTATGGAAATGTTTGTTGGAGTTGGTCCATCAAGGGTCAGGAACTTATTTCAAGAGGCAAGACAATGCGCTCCTAGCATTGTTTTTATTGATGAGATCGATGCAATTGGTCGAGCACGAGGGCGTGGGGGATTTTCAGGGGGCAATGATGAGCGTGAGAGTACTTTAAATCAGTTGCTTGTGGAAATGGATGGATTTGGAACTACAGCTGGAGTTGTCGTACTAGCTGGCACAAATAGGCCTGATATTCTAGACAAAGCCTTATTGAGACCTGGTCGGTTTGATCGTCAAATTACAATTGATAAACCTGACATAAAAGGCCGTGACCAGATATTTCAGATCTACTTGACGAAGTTAAAACTTGATCAAGAGCCATCATATTACTCTCAAAGACTTGCTGCTCTAACTCCTGGATTTGCTGGAGCCGACATTGCAAATGTTTGTAATGAAGCTGCTTTAATTGCTGCAAGGAATGAGAGTACACAAATTACGATGGAACATTTTGAGGCAGCTATAGACAGAGTCATTGGAGGTTTAGAAAAGAAGAACAAGGTATGTGTTAGATCAACCATCTTTATTTCCTGTTTAGCTACAGGTGGCTTTTGAAACTATGAGTTGTCTCTCTTTTTTTTTTGTCATTCTGTCGTCAATGTGATCTTATTCATTTGTTCGGTTATTGTGTTTTATTTGGAAGACTCAAATAAGTGTAGCGAAGAGAAGAGCATCCATTATGTTGCTTTGGATTGGGAATGACCACTAGTGAGAGGGCAAAAATAGGGGGAAGGACAAAGGAAAAAGCTATTGGCTCAAACTCATAAGCATTTTTCATTGTTGGACAATCACATATAACATTATGCTCTCCATAAGATGGCTTGCATTTAATGCGAGACAGATAGAAATTGTAAAATAGTGACTGGAAGAATCCCTATCATGTTTCGTGTGTTAGGGTACACAAATATGATAAAAATCACTTAAGAGAAATAACAAAAACTGAAATAATATTGGGGTGGATGACCTTCCATGTTATTTCTTTGTACTCTTTCATACCTTTTGTTGACCCTTCAAGTTAGTTTCATGATGGGCTCTCTTTAGTAGGGTTGGGATTTGCACGATCTAGACCATATGGAAGGCTGGTTACTAGTTTAGATTTTGGTTGATTTGGCTCAAAAGTGGTTCCTTGGTCTTTCTTATTAGAGAGTATCCAAGTGACTAGAGCTTTGAGTCCCCAATCCTATTAGAAAGTAACCTCAACCCAGAGGAAGAATTCGGATCAGTTCTAATGCATGCTTCTGGGGACCCAGGCAAGTTAGGCAATAGCTGCATCTCACTTGACCATATGAATTTAGAAGCAAAGTTCTATGCTTTGTACCTTCATTTTACTTTTATTCTTTTCTTGTCCTTTATACATTACATTCCAAGGTCCAGTTCTGTACGACATTTCCATGTGTATCTAAAGAAACCAAACCATTTTCCTTTGACTTGTGGAAGTATGGGTATGCCTATTCAATGCTTGGGTTAAAGATTCTGGCACCAAATATTGTGGCTGCACCCTTTAAAGGACTCTCACTGAGGAGCAAAGTACTTCATTGCTTGCTTTTATTACAATATAATTATAATTTTGAGATTATATATGCTATGCATACACTTCTTCATGCCATTGCTCGCTATCCCCACCACCACTTCCATTTCAGCAAAAATGATACCACACAACTTTCTCCCTTATTTTGTAGAAAAGAATAGAAAACACTCCAATAGAACTGCATGGACATTGTTCACTTATTTTTGGACATTCCAAAAAATAGATCCAAGGGGTAGAGAGCAAATTCTGGTTGCTTTCTTCAGCCTGACACCTGCTTCTTCTCTTTGGTCCCCGTACCTTTTCTACAAAGCAAAATTGGAGTGCCAAGAGCTAAATGGGCCAATATGCACTGTTGGTGACAAAATGCAAGGCCATATGGTGCTTTAAGGACTTTGTTCAATGCATTGAAATTTGAACTGTAAATGTGTATTCATGACCCCTGTAAAGATGATATAATCTGCCAGTGGCGTCTGCTTTTCCTGCTCGGTAGCACCACTTTATGAATGACTTGTTATATTATTCATCAAATTGAGAATTGTTGAAAGAGAGATAATTCATTCTCTCTTTTTCCTTACAGGTGATAAGCAAGCTTGAAAGGCGGACTGTTGCGTACCATGAATCAGGTCATGCTGTTGCGGGTTGGTTCTTGGAACATGCAGAACCGTTGCTCAAAGTGACAATTGTTCCTCGTGGTACAGCAGCTCTGGGGTTTGCTCAGTATGTTCCTAATGAAAATCTTTTGATGACCAAAGAGCAGCTCTTTGATGTGACATGCATGACCCTTGGGGGTCGAGCAGCTGAGCAGGTCAATATATCAATCCCCTCCCTCTTTACTTCTGCTATTTTTGTGGATAGAGTTCTGAGTTAACTTCAGCAATGTGTTCAAGCATCTGTCTTTTAAATCTTTCTGATTGCAGAAAGAAAATATGTGAACTCCAGCTCTGCGTGGTTCAACCAGTTAAGACTTGGCCTGAAAAAAAAAAAAAAAACACTTAAAATCAAGCCAGTGATATAATTCTTAATTTCCATTTGTTACCCGAATATCTTGAAATTGGGGCAATCACTGATAGGAATTGCAATAATCAGAGTTCTGTAGATATTTTATTACATAAAAAACCAAGCCGCAAACAAGAAAACCATGATGAATACATTAAACAAGTAATTTAACTTCTTACGTTTTCAGTAACATGGCTTATATCTCTAGCATTGAGTATTGCACCTTAAGACATCAATACTCTTGATTAGAACCTAGATTCCCCTGCAATCCTTTCAAGCAATAAGAACTCTGATGTTTGTGAAGAAAATGTTATCATGAATGTTGTTTCTTTAATCTTCTGAGTTGGCTTTGCTTGAATTGCCAAAACATTAGGAACTTTTCATACATGAGTGATGTTCTTCGTATATCGGCTAATGGAATGTGCGATTTGTGTGTTATTTGATCAGTAGGTAGTGGTACCATTTTGTGCAATAATATGATTTTCCACAATGTTATTAAACAGTATTTTCAGTATACAGGCTCAACGTGTGGAAAGAGTGCTTCTGGTTTAACCTATATTTGCATGGAACTTCTGATCTTCAGATTTTCTTAACATGTAAATGTTTGAACCTTTCTATTCTCGCAAGTCTGATTATGCTTTTGGAAGTAGGTTTTGCTGGGAAAGATTTCGACGGGAGCCCAAAACGACTTGGAGAAAGTGACCAAGATGACCTATGCCCAAGTGGCAGTCTACGGTTTTAGCGACAAAGTAGGTCTTCTCTCCTTCCCTCAAAGGGACGATTCCTTCGAAATGACCAAGCCTTACAGCAGCAAGACTGCTGCAATTATTGACAATGAAGTGAGAGAATGGGTGGGAAAAGCATACGAGCGCACTCTACGGCTGATAGAGGAGCACAAAGAGCACATTGCAAAAATCGCCGAGTTGTTGCTTGAGAAGGAGGTCCTTCATCAAGACGACTTGGTTCGAGTACTGGGTGAGCGCCCGTTTAAGAGCAGTGAGCCCACGAATTACGATAGGTTCAAGCAAGGGTTTCAAGAAGAGGATAAAGAAACGAAACAAACAACTCAGGGTGGGACCGTGGAGGAAGATGGGTCATCATCGCCTTTGGGACCTGAGGTGGTGCCGGCATAGTGAATAAATAGGCGTAGGGTTGTATAAATTATCGATTTAGGTGGTTTCGCTCATGGCCTGCACCCTTTATTTGAGGTTTACGAATTTGTAAAAAATTCTCACATCTCAAATAGTTGTACCCGGAGAAGTGCTTCTATATTTGAATATTTTCCGACCATGCATTGGTGTGGAACTTAATCTTGAATTGGAAACGGAGATGGCAAATGAAGTGATGACTCAGAGTTTCAAGCTTCTTGCTTGTTCAGGTTGGATGGCTATCAATTGTTCAGTTTGTATGTTTCCTCCTTACTTCTTCAAGCCGTGTCCATGTGGTGCCCGAGCAGCCCATCCAAACTGTCCAAAAATATGTTGGACAACCCAGAAAGAAACCTTCTCTCTCCTCTCACCCCATCACTATCTCTCTCCTTCCAAATCTAAGCTATCCAAAACCGAAATGGACAGTCTGAATGTGCCGAGCGGGCACCTCGTGGTACTCATCTAGTACCCAAAAATTTCTAAAAAATTATGGATAGGATCTTCTCTATTTTGCTTGGAGCATTTGCAACCATACTACAACAATATCTCATGTCTCTAAAATAGAGAGTTTTTAATCTTGGAGATTCAAAATGTTACTATTGTGTATTTACAAGGTGGTTAGAGTTAGAGATTTGTTACTCATTGTCTCTGGCCACAAATTTTCAACTTTTCATATTTATCTTATGTTTTTCAAAAACTCATCATTTGTTGTAAAAAATCTGCATTCACCAACCCCTTAAATTTAGTCACATAATTCAAAGTCTTTTAACTAATTCATCAATAAGAAATTAGACTTAATTATCCTTAAATTAGACTTTATTATCAATAACTAATTTATTATTCTTTTAATGAAATTTTATTTTGGATTTTGCTTAAATGAATGATCGACTTCTTGTTGAACGGGTAAAACGCATACAAAATTGGATTTATGTACAAAAACTATATGCATTTATGAGAATAACTAAAAAGAAGTATAACTTTATGAAAACATATGGACGTCTTTTAGCAAACCAAGACATATTCCACGCAAGCTTTTGGCATCACACCTCTATTACCATTGCATCTCACGCAAAAAATGGTGCTATTAAAATTTAAGATAGTTTTTTTCATGGAGGCTCCGAATTGTTCACAGAGCAATGCAGTCTTAGCCTTCTATTCACGCAGTCAATAGCTGAGATTTGTTTTCAATCATGATTGGTTACATTTAATTTTTTAAAAAAATTTCATTAACATCTTGACTGTCCAAAACACTTTTGATTTTGAACGGTCACGACTGAATGCTGTTTACAGCGCCTCCGTAAAAAATATTTTCTCAAAATTTTACACAATCTCATGACGCAGTGATACCATTGGGAACAAATAGACATTAGAAAATTAGAGGCTGGTCCTCCTTTCTAGCCTTGGTATGATCCCAACCCTGAAATATTTCCCCGAAGCTGGAGGGCTCGGGTATGTTGGGTGATGGATGTTTTTGCCCTTTTCCGGTTTACTATATATATTCTTGTTTTCAAAAGAATATTGGCAGAGCCAGACGACGGAGAGAGAGAGAGAGAGATCGCGATCGTGAGAGAGATCGAGAGAGAGAGAGAGAGAGAGAGAGAGAGAGAGAGATATAGGGAGAGATCGCGATCGTGAGAGCGATTGACGTTCGATTGAGAAGTGGAATTGCGTTGGATTGAGATTCAATCGATCTTTTGAGGTATTTCTGAGTATGTTGTTAGATTTGATTAGTTATTCAGTTGATGTACTTTTCATTTTAGCAGTGATGTATGTTGCTCTGTGATTTTGTTGTAGCTTTGTGGTTCGTGAGGAGATGCAGGTTGGAGTCGAGCAGGTAAGGTATTTAATGTTGTTTTTGTTGATGATTTGATTATTTTCAGTGTTTATGTTATTGTTTTGATATATGAGAACTGTTTTTAGATCTATGAGAATTGGTTTCTGAACTACGAGAGCTGGTTTCTGAACTATGAGATCTGGTTTTGAACTATGAGAGCTGGTGTCCGAACTATGAGAACTGGTTTCTGAACTATGAGAATTGGTTTTATTTTCAGTGTTTATGTTATTGTTTTGATATATGAGAACTGGTTTCTGAACTACGAGAGCTGGTTTCTAAACTACGAGATTTGGTTTTGAACTATGAGAGCTGGTGTCCGAACTATGAGAACTGGTTTCTGAACTATGTGAACTGTCGTTTTGTGTATTTTGCATGAGAAATGTTTAAATGTGATTGTTTTGATTATTTTACTGTTTATGTGATTATTTTCATATTTTTATTATTTAAATGTCGTTTATGTTGTTAGATTGAGGCCTAGCTTGAACTATCATTGTGTTTGTTGTTAGATTTTGATGTGAACTGTCTTTTCGTGTATTTTGCATGAGAACTGTTTATGAGAATTGTGTTTTTTATATGAGAACTGTGTTTATTTATATGAGAACTGTGTTTATTTGTATGAGAACTGTATTTTTTATAGGAGAACTGTGTCAGTTTATGTGAATTGTGTCGTTTTTCTTTGTGTGAATTGTTTATTTTTTTGTTAGGGAAACGGAGAAATCGTTGATCATGTTTTGTAAATGCAATGGATTGTGTGCTGGAATAAAGTTGTCTCGATCTTCGAGAATTGGAGATTTTATGAAGATATTGTGCAGCAAGTTTAGTGAGTTGAGAAGACACTCATTGCAACTCTTTTATGCTATAAGTGATCATCCTAGCACCATGTTATATAATGATGAAGATTTGGAGGTAATGTTTGCTGTAGCTGATAGTATTGGATTGAATTGTATTGAAGTTACAGTCGTAGATAGTCGTGGTTTTGATAGTGATACTAGTGGGTGTGGTGGTGATGTTGGTGCTAATAGTAGTGGGGTTTTTGATAGTTGTAGGGATGATGGTGCTAGCACTAGTAAGGGCATTTCTTTTAGTGGGCAAGTGTTAGTCAGCCGTCAGTTTGAATCAATGGTATATGTAGGTAAAGAGGATGATTTGGGAGCTATGTTTTGCCTGCATCAGCAGCAACCAAGGTTGTCTGATGCGTGGAAAGAGCTTATTACAAGTGTTGGTCAGTTGTTTGTCGGGGGTTCGGAAGGTTTTCGTGATGCATTGCGGAAATATTCAATTGTTCATTCTTTTGAGTTTGACTTTGTAAAGAATGAAACAGAGAGAGTGACTGCAGTTTGTAAGGTAAAATCTTGCAAGTGGAATATCCATGCTAGACTTGACAAGGTCAGTGGTTGCTTTTACATCAAGAGGTATTATAGTGTTCATTCTTGTGGTGTTGTTGGTCGTACGACAAAGAACTGTCATGCTAATTCAACTCTGATTAGTCAATTGATAAAGGATGATGTTCGAGACAAGTCAAAGAAATGTCCTGTTGATGTTGTTGATGATTTGAAGGAGTATTATGGGGTGGACGTGTCATATAATCGTGCTTGGTTAGCTGTTCAGAAAGCCAAGTCAAGTGCATTTGGAGATTATTCATATTCTTTTAATCAACTTCAATGGTATCGTAATGTTGTTCTGAATTCGGATCCTAGAAGTGTTTTTGATGTTACGTGGGATCAAACCACAAATCGTTTTTTGAGGTTGTTTGTAGCGTTTGATGCCTGTGTACAAGGATTTAAGCACTGCAGGCCTGTTTTATCCATTGATGCAACGTTCTTGAAGGCAAGGCATATGGGATGCTTGATGTTTGCTTCAGCTAAAGATGGTAATGCAAGTATGAAATAGATCACATATACAATTCTCATATGACTATAGCACACATTTCACATAGGCTATAATGCAATATTAGAAATATGAGAACTGTTTTCAGAATTATGAGAACTGGTTTCTGAAGTATGAGAATTGATTTTGTGATAGGTATGAATTGGTTACTGATTTATTTTTTTCTTCTCAGGTCTATTTCTGTTGTGCTTTGGTGTTGTTGATTCTGAGAATAATGATAATCGGCTTTGATTTATGGAGAAGTTGCGTGGTATTTTGGATGAAGAGAGAAGGGTTGTTGTTTTTATATCTGACCATCACAGAGGAATAAAAGAGGGTATTGCTAAGGTGTTTCCTTCAAGCTTTCATGCTTACTGTCTCTATCATTTGAAGGGTAACTTGCGTACTGCTTTGGCGTCCACAAATGTCAAGTATAAAGAGATTTTGATCAGAGTGTTTTCGAAATGTGCTTATGCTCCCACTGTGGCAAAGTTTAATCAGCATATGGGTAATTTGCTGAAACACGGTGGTGCAGCTGTTGTTCATTTTCTGTCGGAGTTGCCTAATGAGCGCTGGGCGAATGTTTTTTTCCCGGGGCAATGTTATGGAGCAATGTCCTCTAGTCTAACTGAGTGCTTTAACTCATGGATATTGAAAGAGCGTGAATTGCCCATGGTGGATATGGTTGATCGTATAAGGAAGAAGATGATGAAATCAATGTATTTGAGGAGAGAAAGGGCAAGTAAATGAGAGCAGGTGATTTGTCCTTATGGGGAGTCTCGGTTGGAGAAGTTATATGATTTAGTTAAAACATGGAAAGTGATTCCTTCAAGTGCTGATATATTTGAAGTTGACACCGATCCGTCTGTAAGTGTTGATATTGGGAGGCGAACATGCAGTTGTTGTTGGTAGCAGTTGAATGGATTCCCTTGTTGTCACGCTGTTTGTGCTATCAAATATAATGGTAAGGATTTGAACTTGTATGTAGAGCGTTATTTTCATGTTGAGAGTTATCGTCAGGATTATTCAAAACCAATTTACCCGGTTGCATCATTGTGGAAAGATGATGTGGTTGATTGTGGTACTAGTATTCTGCCACCATTGTCAAAAAAGGCTCCAGGTAGGCCTAAGAAGAAGAGGATGCGTTCGATTGGGGAGAAGGTTAGAGAAATGAAGTATGGTAGGTGTGGGAAGTTGGGGAATCATAACAAACTTACTTGTAAGGAGGATTTGAGGCCTGGTTTTTAGGTTTTAATAATTGAGTTGTACCAAAAAACAATGTTATTGGATTTAATTCATGAAATAATTGTTGAGAATAAGAACAATTTTGAGTTTTATTACTAATTCTGTGTTTTGTTCTAGCACTTTGAATTATGTGAAATATCTAAGCAACCTGTGTGTATTATAGTTTATGGGAACCGTCTATGAGAACTGTCAATGAGTGAAATTACTATGCGAACTTTCTATGAAATCTTTGTATTTTCTATGAGAACTGTGTTTTTTCTATATGAAATGTGTATCAAAACTGTGTTTTTACTATATGACAACTTTGTATGAGAAGTGTTTATTTTTCCATGAGAAGTGCGTATTTTTCTATGAGAAGTATTTTTTTTCTATGCGAAATGTATTTTTTTCTATGAGAAGTGTATTTTTTTCTATGTGAAGTATGTATTTTACTATGAGAAGTGTTTTTTTTTTATACGAGAATTGTTTTTTCCCCTATGAGAAGTGTGTTTTTTTCTATGAGAAGTGTGTTTTTTTGTATGAGAAGTGTGTATTTTGCTCTGAGAAGTGTGTATTTTGCTATGAGAAGTGTTTTTATTCTATGAGAAGTGTGTATTTTGCTATGAGAAGTGTATTTTTCGTACAAGAAGTGTTTTTTTCCCCTATGAGAAGTGTGTTTTTTTTCTATGAGAAGTGTTTATTTTGCTATGAGAAGCGTGTATTTTGTTATGAGAAGTGTTTTTTTTTTCTATGAGAAGTGTTTTTTATATGCGAAGTGTGTTTTTTTATGAGAAGTGTGTTTTTTTCTATGAGAAGTGTTTTTTTTTTTTGTACGAGAAGTGTTTTTTTCCCTATGAGAAGTGTGTATTTTGCTATGAGAAGTGTTTCTTTCCTATGAGAAGTGCGTATTTTTGTATGAGAAGTGTTTTTTCCTCTATGTAGGGGGATGAAAATAATTGGTGCTCTGGACAACACCAAACTGCAACGGCTTCACGTGCCTTTACACCGGAACCCTAGTTCGTCGTCGAAACCCTAATCTGCAAAACAGACAAGGGGTGAGCGCACATTTGCTTCTCGTAGCAAAGGCCCTCCGATGCCAAAATTAGTATCACGTACTGATGAGCGCCCAATATCGTAGATATTTGGTGCGACTAGTCCCATTTTATGTTGTTTTAACTTATGTTTATTTAGCAATTATTCGATATTGCACGTAAGGTAGGTTTTTGTATGTTTCAGGTAAAACGTGCAAATAAGGCGCATTTCGACGCCATGGATGGCCCAAGCGCTTCCAAGTACCCGAAGACCCTGTCGGCCCCTGAAAATCTGTCTAAGTATGGAAAAATGACTTTCTAATAAAGTTCTGATTTTCGAGATTAAAAATGGCGGTAATTGATCCTTGAATTTTTCTTAGAGTAACTACAAAGTTACAAGGTTTTATTTAAAGAGCAAGGTCATGTTTTGAGCCATTTTCGCTTGAGAAAAACGTGCAGTTTTCCATTTTACACTAAAAGTGGGGGGTTGACATTTTGATTTAATTGGAATCTTGAAATTCTGGTAATGCCATTGTTTCCAAATGGGGGGTACTTTCTTATTTTCATTAAATAAATTAAAGTAAAGGAAAGGTAAAAGAAAGGTTTAAAATGTAGCCTTTACTTAAGTTTAGAGAATGAAAATAAGGTGCTGTGAAGCTGTGGAAGTTGCTGGGAGCCGTCGGGTGCTGAGTTTTGGAGGCTGGCCTGAAGTCTGGAGATAAGGTCACCGTATCGATACAGCCTTAATCTGTATCGATACGCATTAGCTTCGTGGGAAGGCAGAGTGTTCCGTATCGATACCGCCTTAATCCGTATCGATACGAGGAAGCTACGTGGAAATGGCCCTTTTTGATTTAGCAGCGTGGTATCGATACTTTGCTTAATCTGTATCGATACCATGAGCTTTCGGCCAGATATTTGTTGCTTTTTGGACCTTCCATTTATGGAATAGTTGCTACTTTTGGTATGTTTTTAGGATATTTGTTAGGAGAGAAGATGAGTTGTATAAATACTCTTCTCCCTCACTTTAGTTAAAAAATCTACTTTATGCTCTAGGTTAGCTTTCTCTTTAGTTTTTCTCCATTGTTGTTCTTAGTTCAAGCTTCAATACTTGTAAGTTTAATTCCTAGTTTGATGTTTCCTCGTTTATTAATATTGTAGCTACGGTTTAGATCTTCACTAATTTCAAGTTTATTTCCATTTTCGTCGGTTAAATATGTTTATCATTTCTAGCATGATTTCTAGTCTTTTTAATATGTGTGAGTAGTTTCTTGGGTAAGTCTTGGGTTAATCTTTCCCAATGACTTAGGTGGTTATTTGGTTCTCAAACCTTCGGGCTTAAAATCATGGTTTTCGGAATCGAACTAACCTAGCCATTTTGGTCTAAGCGAGGGGTGTTAACTCCTTAATATGTCGTTTAGTCAAGCGGTCTTGGCAAGTGGCATATTGAGGGCTCGTGGCCTCCTACGTGTTAGATACAATAGAGAAAATAGGTTGGTTTAGTTCCGATTAATCACATCTTTCAATAAATGCAGTCGTTAAAGCTAAATCTTCTGGGCGTGAGCACGCGGTCGTGTCTCTCGCCTGAGTTATATTGAGAACCGATAACGGCCTTTGTTAAGGGTTAGACGAGCCCTAGACTTGCCTCTTTTAGTTTATAAAACTCGTTTCTAGCCTTTTCATTATCATTTTCACCGTTTAAAGCAAAACCAAGTTGGCCGTCTTCAACGCCGCAATCCACCATATAAAACCTATAATCCAAACTAGCTATATTTCGATTCTCTGTGGGTACGATCCCGGACTTCCGGATATTATGCTACCGACGATCTAGCCCTACGCTTGGGGTATTTCAACCTCATTTGGAGGCGAGGTTTGGAGGCTAAGCACGTACTGGTTACATAAACCCTATTTATCAGTAGGAGAATAATAAGAATGCCAAATATTACATACCTTTTACCTCCAAGTTTACCTCGTATTTATAGATTCACGGATGCTTGTTGCCCAAGCATCCCTGTTGCCCTAGGATTCCTATTCCATATAGAAAACCTAGTATCCCTCGGATTCTCGTTCCCTTATTGATATGATAGCTTAATCCTTTTAGGACTCTTTCCCGTAGACTTCCGAATATCTCATTCACATTGGGTGTCTTGCCTTGATCCTATATACTCGGAATCTCATCCCTTTACTAACTATCACTATTCTGGAACCTTCCAGAGCATTCTTGCCGCCTTACGATTTATGGCAACTTCTTCCCCTGTTCGGCTATCTCGTTGCCGAACAGTCCATACAGACAAATGACTTCTCATGTCGTTTATCCTTATCAGCCGAATAGACTACCTGGATCAATGACTCCTCATGTCACTGGTCCACATGCCGTTCACCGCGCTGCCCGGCGATAAGCCATATCTACTTACCACGTGCCCCCGCACATCGCGTGTTCGGCTACCAAATGTTCCTGTTCGGGAATACCTATCTACAATTGCTCCCCAGCTTTGCCTGTAACCACTGTTCGGGGGTTACAAGTAAAGCTTGGTTTTGGTCGTTGAGTCAGGCTCCTCAAATCGTATGTAGGTATAAAACCCTTTGATGTTTTTTGGCGGCTTAATCATTTCACCATTTCGAGGTACGTGGCATGTTTCGCGTGCCCTTCATTAACTTTGAATTGACGTTTTACAAAACGGCGTCAGAACGGTGTCCGCTTTCCGTTACTTTAACTCGTAACGGCGTGAGGCCCGTCGTTTCGTTTCCATCTCTCGTCTTTCAAATCCCAAAGAAGGGGGCATTTTCTGGGTTTTAATCCCAAAATGCAAAGCCCACTTCTCTGTAAAAGGTCAGGCGACACTCGCCCACCATCGCCGCCGTCTGCAAGTTCGACTGCATCTCAAGAAAACTTCACGGTAACCTCGTAAGATTCTCGCCCCTTACTCGTTTTTACACGTTCTGAGATCCCGCTCTCTGATTCGTTAATCCCTAGGGTTTCATTCATTCCCCTTTTAGAGTTCAATCTATTCTCAGTTCCCTTTAAATACCTTTATGGCGGATGAGGGTGACAGCGGCCCTAAGCCCGGAAAATTTAGGAAACTCTGCGAAGCCCCTACAGCCATGGCGGCTTTTAGAACAGGTTACAATATTCCTAAAAATGTAGGTCTCGAACTCGCCCCACTAGGTGCGGACAGAGACGATGGCTCATGGGATAGAATGTGCATCCCAATTGTAGCCATTGTGGAGGGCGGAGTCCGGTTCCCCCTTCACCCATTACTCCATCAAGTCCTAAATTGGAACCGACTTACACCGATGCAAGTTTCCACAAATGTTTTCAGGATTATTATGGGGGTTGTAGCTTTAAATAGGATCTTGGGGACCCAGATAGGCCTGTGGGATATTCAATGGTGGTACAGCATTGTACTTCACCTAGAATACAATACCTATTATTTCAAAGTTAGAAAAGCAGACAAGCGTCTCGTGCTCAACTTGCCAGACTCTGCTCGTGACTACGAGATGGATTTTCTTTTTGTCACCGGAGCATTCGAGCCTATTGGGGAAGACGGCCAAGTGGTGGGGTTTCACTATCCCCATATATGGGGCTACCCACGTATGCTCCATTTTCACTTCATAAATACCTTTCATTGTATCTCCATAACTCCCTTGTGTCTTTAATTCTTGTTTGTACTTTGTTTGTGCAGCGAGCAACGCTAATAGGCGTGCCAGACAAGAACCAATCTACATCCGAATAGCCGATATCAACAGGATTCTCAAATAGACAGGAGAGCCTGGTACCCGTACTGCTGGCTGTGGTCGTGACGCACACATCCTATTGGGCTACGACCCTGCTTATAGGGGGTTCATTGATAGGAGGCTAGCCAACCCGAGCACAAGCGGTGCCTCAACTTCGACCGCTCCTCAACCACAGAGTTTAAGACTACAGGCTGGAGTCACCCTTGCCGAGCAGCCAGGTGAAGTCTCTATTCCTGAAGGCGTTCCTTTGACACGCGTGGTACTCAGGAGATCCAGACGAAGACAGGTTATTTTTGAACAGACCGAACAGCCCGCTCCCCTTTGCGTCACCAGCCAATCTTCTTCCTCCGGTTATTCTCGATCTCCCCAGAGCCCAGGTACAATGACTCATCAGCCTATCGACCTTAGCACCCTTCTCACTGTCTCCGGACGAGGACGTGGTGCTGCCAATAGGGCAGCATTGATTGGTGTTGCCCCCCCACGATCTCGTCGCAATAGGGGCGATCTACACGGTTATCGTCTTCTCCTCGGGAACAAGATAGTTCCCTCGAGGTTGCTGATGCTCATCGGAACAAACGTCCCCGGAGCGAAGAAGCCGGAGATACTGGTGCTCCAGCTATTTCAGTGCCATTGGAAACTCCATCGCCGAGCACCCTTATTACTCCAGAAGTGTGGGCCCCTCGACTCATGAGGGGGGACCGACCTGTAAACATTGGGGACAGTGCTAGTTCCTCTGAAACTGCACTAGCCCTAGCTCAGGGCTTATCGCTTCATGTGGACATGCAGAAAGAATCCTCATCGTTTGCAGATAGACTTGTGTCCATTGGTCTCATCAGTGGAATCAAGGTAACCAGAATATTCTCCTCCTAACTTTACCTTGATTACAGTTTTTTTTTTGTTTTTTAAGAATTCTTTTAATCGTATTTCTGGTTTTTGCACAGTTTATCCAAAAGATGATGGCATTAGGCCAAAAGTTTCAAGAAGCTGACGCAGAGAGAGTTAGGCTCCTGACTGACAATACGAGGCTGCTTCGAACAGTCTCAAGGCTTGAGAGAGAGAGAGAGATAAAGCTAAGGCAGAGGTCGTTGAGACAAAGAGCAAGCTTGAGACTGCCGAGGATAGCCTTGGTCAAGCCCTAACAGAGATTGACAGTACCAAAAAGGCTCCATATGAAGACGGTTACAAAAAGGGGTTTGATACAACAACGGCCAGCCATGTGGACCAGATGCCAGCGATTCAAGACCATATATGGGTCGCTGCTGGGAGACGTGCCTGACAAAGGTGGTTGCTGAGGACTCTCCCCTTTGGGAAGACAACGACTTACCAAGCCGTCAACCTACAGCTGCTCGGGAATCTGATGGGCCTCCTGTTGACGATGTTGATCAACAGATAGATGATTTAGCTAATGCTGACGAAGAGATTCAGATGGAATCTCAGGATGCTGTGGTTGAACATACATCAGTTCAAGAAGTGACCAACGAAACCATCGCCGTGGAGGGGAGTGCTGCTGCTAATATTAGCACAGAGGTTGTCGACGACGTTCCCCCAGAAATCCAAAATCTGGATTGAGCTGATAGGTAAATAAAGTGTGAACATTAAGACTTAGAGCTTTTTTGGCAGGTCCTGCGTGACCGTAGCTTTTTCAGCCCTGCGAGGCATTGGTACATTCTTTTGCTTTTCGTTTGCCTGAAATACTGCACATTTTAAGTTTGTTCGTACTTAGGAGTATTGCCGAAACAAATATTACATATCTGTTTGCTCGGCTTTTTTAAGTATCTCTTACTTAAGTATCCCATACTTGTTTGTAAGTCAATTGTGCATATTTTCGTATGCACTCGTGCTGACGAGTTTCTAAGTTTTCGTACTTAGATGTATGCTTTTATTTGCTACAGATGCATACGTTTTGCTAAGAATCTCGTTCCTAGTCAACATAACATTTCTCGTTATGTATTGTTCCCAAGTGTTTTCATACTTAAGGAAATATACGAAATCTAAGTTTTCGTACTTAGATTTAAGTGTCTCGTACTTAGTTTAAGCGTCTCGTACTTAGTTTTAAGCGTCTCGTACTTTATCCGAAAGCAAGCCGTTCGTTTTTTACCAAACTCAAAGAAACAATTCGACTTAAATATCTTGTATCATAGCGTAACTCAGGTATTTCGTACTTGGCATTCGTGCCCATTCTCTGCTCCCCAATATGAAAAAGAAAAGTAATAATGAACTCAATTTTTCACATTTCAAAAACGGAGATGTCAGAAAAGCTTGATATACTTAGAAGAAAATGATGTTATTTATAAATTTGAACTCAAGGGGGCATTATTCGTACCCCTTGCAACTAAATAAAATCAAATACTAAAACAGAGGAATTATATTCGTAATCCCCACATAATCACTTAGTGCATCCTAAATTAAAACTCAAGGTGGCATTACTCGTACCCCTTGTAACTTTAAAAAATAAAGGAGCTTTGTTTGTAGCTCCCACTTAATCTCGTCGTGCGTTCACAGATAAAATTCTTTTAAACAAAGAATTTTCTCAGATTATGAACATTCCAAGGTCTTAATACTGGATTGCCGTCCAAATCAACCAACCTATAGGCCCCGATGCCCACAATCTCGGTTACTCGATATGGGCCTTCCCAATTAGCCCCTAGCTTGCCTTCGTTGGCTACCCTAGTGTTGCCGAGCACCTTTCTAGTACAAGGTCCCCAACACCAAACTCTCGAGGGTGTACATGCTTGTTATAGCTTTTCATCAGCTGTTCCTGGTAAGAAGATAGATGCACCAGGGCCCTTTCTCTCCTTTCCTCGGCGAGATCAAGCTCGATTTCAAGGGCCTGTCATTGCCCCCACTTTCGACCAACGCAGTTCTATTTGTTGGCAAACCAACTTCCAAAGGAATCACTGCTTCCGTTCCATATGCCAGCGAATAGGGGGTCTCTCCCGTATACCTCCTAGGTGTTGTTCGGTGAGCCCACAGTACTAGTGGTAACTCATCTGGCCACTTCCCTTTAGCTTTATCCAGCCTCTTCTTGATCCCGTCAAGGATGATCTTATTAGACACCTCTGCCTGCCCATTACTCTGAGGGTAAGCTGGGGTTGAATAATAATTTCGTATTCCATATTGGGCACAAAAAGCCTTGAATTTCTTCTGAAATTGGGACCCGTTATCTGTAATCAAAGAATAGGGGACCCCAAATCGGGTAGTGATACTCTTCCACACGAATCTTTGTATCATAGGTTCGATGATTTTGGCCAGTGGTTCTGCCTCAATCCACTTAGTAAAATAATCTGTTGCAACAAGCAGGAATTTTCGATTCCCAGTTGCTTTGTGGAGGGGACCCACGATGTCCATTCCCCACTGGGCAAATGGCCAAGGACTTGTCAAAAGCACCAGATCCTCGGCTGGTGTTCGAATCATAGGTGAGAACTTCTGACACTTCTCACAAATTTTTACGTACACCTTGGCATCTTCCTGCATATATGGCCACCAATAACCTTGGGTAATTGCTCGGTGGGCAATGGATCTCCCTCCAGCATGACTCCCACACGTTCCCTCATGGATTTCGTGAAGGAATTTTTGCACCATCTCAGGGTGCACACAGAGTAAATATGGTCCTGCAAAGGACTTCCTGTAAAGCTTTCCTTCTGGGGACAGCTAAAACCTTGCAGACTTGGTTTTGATCTTATGAGCTTCCTTTTTATCAATGGGGAGTATTTCATCTCGTAAAAGCTCCACAATTGGGTCCATCCAACTTGGACCTTGATTCACGTCTAAGACCAACTCTACACTTCTCCCAATGCTCTGCTCCGTCAGATACTCAACTGCTACCCTTCGCTTGAGTTCAGTTGGGACAGCTGCGGTTAACCAAGCTAGAGAATCGGCATGAGCATTCTGTCCAGAACTTATTTGTTCAATATGAACCCTCTCGAAGGTATCGAGCAGATCTTTGGCTGCTTCCACATAAGCTGCCAGCTTCTCACTCCGAGCTTGGTATTCCCCAGACAGTTAATTAACTACGAGCTGTGAATCACAATACACCCTGACTCGTTTTATTTTCAGAACCTTCGCGGTTCTTAATCCAGCTAAGAATGCCTCATATTCTGCCACATTATTCGATGCGCTGAAACCAAGTTGAACAGATAGTTCGATCATAACCCCCTCAGGAAGAAAAAGAACAACCCCAATTCCTGAACCAGTGCTACACGCTGATCCGTCAACGAATAACTTCCATTCCATAGGATCCTGTTCGGCTGAAACTTGGTTTTTCTTAGGTGGTGTATTTTTCTCCTGTTCCTTTCTCGTAGGAGGCATGGAAGCTCCTGTAGGAGTAAATTCCGCCACAAAATCTGCAAACACTTGGCCTTTAATTGCTGTTCGTGACTGATAATCGATGTCGTATTGACTTAACTTGACGGACCACGTCGAGATCCTTCCTGAGAAATCTGCTTTTTGTAGCAGTGATTTCAGTGGGAATTCAGTATAAACCACAACCTTGTGACTTTGGAAGTGGTGTGGCAATTTCCTCGTGGCCGTCCTAAGTGCCAGGACAAGTTTCTCTAAGGGCAGATATCTCGTCTCTGCATCCAGTAGTGTCTTGCTAACATAATAAATAGGGATTTGCTCGATTCCCAAATCCCTTAACAGTACTGCACTAACAGCATGTTCAGAAATAGCTAAGTACAAAACTAAAGATTCACCCGGCTGTGGAGTTGACAGAAGTGGAGGTTCGGCCAGATACTTCTTTAGGTCCTGGAAGGCCTGTTCACACTCTGCTCCTTATTCGAATCCCTCCATTCTTTTCAGTAATTGAAAAAAGGGTCTGCACTTGTCACTTGACCTGCTGATGAATCTATTAAGTGCTGCAGCCATTCCAGTCAGTCGTTGGACTTCCTTCGTAGTTTTGGGGCTCTATAGCCTTTGCAGTGCTGCAATTTGATCGGGGTTAGCCTTAATCCCCCTCATGGTTACCAAGTGGCCTAGAAACTTCCCAGAACCAACTCCAAACGCACATTTCGAGGCGTTGAGCTTTAATTTATATTCCCTCAGGATTTCGAAAGCCTCCTTCAAATCTACTATGTGTCCCTGTTTATCTTGGCTTTTCACCACCATATCATCTATGTAAACCTCCATAGACTTTCCAAGCAGCTTTTTGAACATGATCGTTGCAAGTCTTTGATACGTTGCCCCAGCGTTCCTTAGCCCAAATGGCATAACGCTATAGCAGTACAACCCTTGCGGTGTGATAAATGAAGTCTTCTCTTGATCGGGTCCAAACATAGCAATCTGATGATATCCTTGATATGCGTCGAGGAAACTCATTCGTTCGAATCCAGCAGTTGCGTCAACCAGCTGGTCTATCCTTGGAAGAGGAAAACTGTCTTTTGGACACGCCTTGTTAAGGTCTGTGAAATCTACACAGACACGCCACTTCCCATTTTTCTTCTTTACAACCATGGTGTTGGATAACCATTCAGGATAGTAAACCTCACGTATTGCTTTGGCCTCCAGCAAACGGTCGACCTCTTCGATTACAGCGTCCACATGCTGCATAGCTGCTCTTCGCTTTTTCTGGACGATCGGCTTATGCTGGGGATCAATGTTTAGATGATGACAAATCACGCTTGCATCTACCCCGGGCATCTCCTCTGGTACCCATGCAAATATGTCGATATATTCTTTCAGGAATCTTATCAATTCAGCTCTTTCGTCTGCTGGCAATGATTCTCCAATTAGAAAATATCTTTCAGGATCAGTCTCGTTGATCAGAATTTTCTCTAGGCCTTCAACCACCTTCTCTGCCGGACTTCTCCAAACATCCTCTATAGTTGGCTGATCCGGTACTTCTAATGTATGAACGTGGTGGGCCTTTGGAGCTCTTTTGACGATGGAGATTAGACACTGTTGGGCCACCTTCTGATTGCCCTTAATTATTTCGACTCCGTTGGATCCTGGGAACTTTACCATCCGGTGGTAAGTTGAGGAGACTGCCCTTATCTTGTGCAACCAGGTCCTTCCTATAATCGCGTTATAGGAAGAAGGAACATCTACAACCAGAAAGTCTGTCCTCAAGACCTCTGACCTGGCCCGAATAGGTGGCGTGACTTTCTCAAGGGGCCATACTGCTCCCGCACCAAATCCAATCAGAGGTGTTATGGATTGCTCCAAGTCTGTTTGAGCCAGCCCCAGCTTCTTGAATGCATCGTAGTACATACCTCTGTACAACTTCCAGAATCCACCAGAATTCTCTCAATGTCATATTCCCCAACTCGTAGGGTTATGATCAAAGCATCGTTGTGGGGTATCTGGACTTCTCCCAGATCATCATTTGTGAATGCAATGCTTTCATTGCATACACCACTCTCTCGCCCTCTTTTGTTTCCTAATCGCATCACATGCTGATCATGCTTGACCTGCCTTTGTAATAGCCTAACCTCATTTCTCTTATAAGGTGTGGCCAACCCATGTATCATATGGATTACCCCCTTAGGATTTTGCTCGTAATCCATCTCCATGGCCTTCCCTTTGTATTTGGGGTCTTCCTGGATAAATTCCTTGAGATAGCCTCGAGAGACCAAATTGTCAAGGTGTCTTTTGTACATCTCACAATCCTCAGTCATATGGCCCCAATCCTTATGGTAGCTGTAGTGCTGATTCGTAGCACGTTTTGCATCCCTATCTCCGCCTAGACTTGGGGGCCATTTGAAGTATGTCTGATTCTTTATTCGATAAAGAATCCTATAAATTGGCTGCTTCCAAACCGTAGTGATGGAAAAGAAAGATTTAGGGTCAGGAGCTTGGTTATCCTTCTACGGCTCTTTCTTAGCCTGCCCGTACTCCTTTCTCTCTCTGTAAGTCTTGGGCTCTGGCTTTTCCACCTTTTTGACAGGTGCCTTTGGCTATTCGGCAACGATTCTGCCATCCTCGCGGAGTATGTCATCCTCCATTCTAGCGTGCTGCTCTATTCGTTCCATCAATTTAGCCAACGTGGCTACCAGATGTTTATTCAATGAGCGACGCAGTTCTCCCCGAACAGGTAAACCAGTCTTGAGGGTTGCAATGGCATACTCCTCACTGTAGCTTTCAATCTCGTTGAAAGTTTCCCAGTACTTCTTCGCGTAATCCCTGATTGGCTCGTTCTCCGCCTGTGTCATGGTGGAAAGACTTTCAAACGTCTTTGGGGCTTTTCTGCTTGTCAAGAACCGAGCAGTGAATTCCTCCGCCAACTGCCTCCATCCTCGTATGGATTGTGGTGCCAGTTTATGAAACCAGGACAAGGCCACCTGGCCGAGACTTGAAGGGAACATCTTGTATAAAATGGCATCATCCCCTTCGTGCATGAACATAGCGTGCTGATAGTGCTGTATGTGAGCTACGGGATCCGCGTTTGTCTCGTAAAGTTTGAACGCACCGTGCTTCACTCTGCTCGGCAACCTAGCTTCTTGTAGCCTCCTTGCAAAGAGGGAGGCTGCAATATTACTCAGGGCCTTCCGTGCTGCTTCTCGTGCAGTCATTGTCCCTTCCTCAGGTTCTTTCATCTTGTGAGCCGTTGCTTTGGCCCAATCAGCATCAGGTCTCTCATACCTGTCCGGGTGATGCTTTCTTGTTTCCTCTTCTTCTGGGGTGGAGCTTCAGTCTCTGCTCCTTTTTTTTCGTGAAGAAGCCCTTCGTCTTTTCGGTGTTCGGCTTTTACTTCTGCTTCTCCTTTTTCGTGGAGAAGTTTCATATCGCCCTATGATAGGACTCCTGCTCCTTCTCCCTCGCGAACAAGCCTGCTTATGGACGACCAGAGTCTGTCTGTCTCTCGCGGAATTCTTTCTTGAAAGTCCGAAATCTTCCGGGTGTTCTCGTACGCACTGTAACTCTTGTATCTCGTACTCTCGTCTTCTAATCAAACGAGTGTACTCCTCGATCTCCTTCCTCTTTCGGTCGAGGACATCTTCACTGTTATGTACACTTCTTGAATGTTCCACCGACGCCTCTCTTCGGTGAGACTTGCTCCTTCTCGTGGAGCCCGTAGTTGTCTTGCCCTGCCTTCCAGTGGGTTTTTTCGGAGCACCTGGTCGAGATTTATCTACTCCACCACTTAGCTGGTCCTTTGGATTAAATAGCGTGGCTGGATCTTCTTCCATCGTGATTGTTTTTCAGAGAATCGGTTCGTTTCCCACAGACGGCACCAATTGTAGGGGGATGAAAACAATTGGTGCTCTGGACAACACCAAACTGCAACGGCTTCACGTGCCTTTACACCGGAACCCTAGTTCGTCGTCGAAACCCTAATCTGCAAAACAGACAAGGGGTGAGCACACCTTTGCTTCTCGTAGCAAAGGCCCTCCGATGCCAAAGTTAATATCACGTACTGGTTACATAAACCCTAATTATCAGTAGGAGAATAATAAGAATGCCAAATATTACGTACCTTTTATCTCCAGGTTTACCTCGTATTTATAGATTCACGGATGCTTGCTGCCCAAGCATCCCTGTTGCCCTAGGATTCCTATTCCATATAGAAAACCTATTATCCCTCGAATTCTCGTTCCCTTATCTGTATGATAGCTTAGTCCTTTTGGGACTCTTTCCCGTAGACACCCGAATATCCCATTCACATTGGGTGTCTTGCCTTGATCCTATATACTCGGAATCTCATCCCTTTACTGAATATCACTGTTCTGGAACCTTCCAGAGCATTCTTGCCGCCTTACGATTTATGGCAACTTCTTCCCCTGTTCGGCTATCTCGTTGCCGAACAGTTCATACGGACAAATGACTTCTCAGGTCGTTTATACTTATCAGCTGAACAGACTACCTGGATCAATGACTCCTCATGTCACCAGTCCACAAGCCGTTCACCGCACTGCCCGGCGATAAGCCATATCTACTCACCACGTGCCCCCGCACATTGCGTGTTCGGCTACCAAATGTTCCTGTTCGGGAATACCTCCTTACACTCTATGAGAAGTGTGTATTTTCCATGATAAGTTAAATAAATTCTAACACAACATGCAGCAAATTAACATACTAACTAATAGCAAACGATTGTTAACATAGATGAAATCCAGCTTAACATGCAGAAGGGCCTAATTAACATGCAAAAGACACCCTAATTATAGCATCAGTGGTTTAACCCAAATACAAACCCTAATTTCCTTTTGAGTTAGATTCCTTAATCATTTGAGGAAGGAGCCAAAGTAGCAAAAAACCCCAAAATGTTGATGAACCACAATTACAAACCCTAATTTTCCAAAAAGTAGTTGAGGTACCAAACCCTAACTTCTACTATGCATCTTCCTCTTTCTCCTCGGCCCCTTCTTCTCTGTGAGCTTCCATCAATGTCTGGATCTCTATCCTGAGTCGGGTAAGATCTATGCTCTGTATCCTGTGCTCGTGACGCAGGCGTTCCACTTCAGCTTTGAGAGGAGCCACATGCTCCTTAATGATCTTCTTCATCGCATCCTCCATGGGTGAGATTTTCGGAGCGTTGTTTGGTGGTGTGTCGTTTGGAGCATTCTAATTTTTTGCCGCCATTGTAGTTTGCCTCGAGAGATTTCTTCTCTCTCTCTCTCTCTGGAATGGAAAAGGTGGAAATGAAAAGGTGTGTGGTTGTGTAACTTTTCAGATATTTATTGGAGTGAGGAGGAGGTAGTGATTACCTGATACGCGTGGTGGACGGTTAAAGTGCAACGATTGGGTAATAAACAAACAAAAACAAAATATAAAAATCTTTGGTTGAAAAATAATAATAAATAAATAAATAGAATATATTCGAGATTACTAATTATTTTGTTTTTTTTTTTTGTTTAAGTATTTTTGGCAATTAAGCAAGGAAAAATACACAGATTTAGAAGACATACATCTTTGATGGAATTGATAGATCCTAGATTGAATTGATAGATCCAAATATAACGAGAAGACATACGAAGAAAGCACCAGATTTAAACAAGAGATCTACTAAGAAAGAAAGACATACGAAAGAAAAAAAAACCATAGAACAGCCAGACTGAAAAATTAGATCTCTATTTAGTTGGTGGTTGTCTTCTTGGTCGCACGTTTCTGCTAGTAGTGGCTTCGTCCTCTTCCTTTGCGAGAATTTTTGCAAGCTTCAAATCTTTGAAGATCTGCACTTGTTTCTTTAGAAGATTGATGTTGTCCTGGTTTTCCCAGAATCGGGCTTGGGTTTCGTCAAGTTTTTGTTTGGTCTCTTTGAGTGATGCATCAACGGCATCTTTGATGAGTCTTGCCAAGTTTTCTGCCATTTTTTAAGAGTTTTTTAGTGTCGTTATGATGAGGGTGCGAAATGGAGAGATGGGAAGATGGGTATTTATAGGCCATAGAAAATAGGATTTTCAAGTTTAAGATGTAATTTACAAAAATACCCTTTAAGTTTTTTATGGGAATTGGTTTTTTCTATGAGAATTATGAATTTTCGTATGAGAACTGTGTTTTTTCTATGCGAACTGTAAATTTTTCTATGAGAGTTGTTTTTCCTCTATGCGAACTGCAAAAATAGTGTAGCACAATGTATTTTTGAAGTGGTTAATGAGTTGTTTTCTGCTATGTGAGGTTTCTATGAGAATTGTGAATTTTCGTATGAGAAGTGTGTATGAGAAGTGTGTTTTTTCTATGTGAACTGCAAATTTTTGTATGAGAACTGCAAACTGTGAAATATGAAAAATAGATTTCAGAGCAAGATGATTGTATATTTTCATTTACCACTAAACTAAACAGTACGCATTAACCACTATACAAGTCATGAAGAAGACCTCCACCAAAACTAAACAGTACGCATTAACCACTATACAAGTCATGAAGAAGACCTCCACCAAAACTGTGAATAGGAAATTCACCTAACTGCACTGCTTTCACATCCAAAACTATTTTTGTAGTTTGAGATTGTATATCTTCATTAACCACTAAACTAAACAATTCATTAACCACTATACAACTCATGAACAACACCACTACAACTTTGATGAGTAAGTTGAATCTATGCCTGTTTTTTCTTCTCTTCAAAAAGCTCCTGGTCGTCATAATATTTTTTCAATCTGAGATTTTCCATCCTATTATGATAGATCTCTAGAGTCCATGATCTCTTCGGGTCACTAACAAATGCTTGCACAATATCAGCTCTCATTTGAAGGCATTGTTGCTTTGTTAGGTCGCTTTGAATTGGTTTTTTCATTAGCTTTTGGCAGATGATGTAGGCAACAACAACTACACAATCAACCCTGTGAATACAAGACTAATGTTAGGGGCTTATATAAGAACGGGTTTTGGAATTTGAAGGATACTTACGCGCCTGGTTCTTGTTGTGGTGTATTGTCGAGGAGCTTTGCAGAGCTTTTAATCTTCTTCTTGCATCATTGGTTGATGTAGTTTGTGACATTCTTTCTCTGTCACAGAATATGATCATGGATACATTAACAATACACAATTCACATATTCTGTTCACGTAGACTACAATACACAGTTGAAAGAGTTCATATATTTTTCTTAGAATAAGGAGGATTATGTTACTAGATTGGCAGTTGCTTCACAGTATTTATCTCTTCTCCCTTGTCTGCGGATGGAGTTGTAGAACCTCCATTCTTGGTCAATGGTGTCTAGCTCAAGCAAAGTATAATGGCTTGAACAATATATTGGGATAAGGATTGTTCTGGTGTTCAAAATCTTTGAGCGGACAGCATCAATTGCTCTGTTAGCTGCGTCTTGATCACCTCCAAGAAAGGTCTGTTTGGAAAGAAGATAATTAGGCAACTTCTTAACTGTGAGTGTATGCTACATGAATTGTGATAGAGTGCTTCCTTTTCTTACTGATGAAAAGCTGTTGAAGACAAACGACATATCTTGTTGGGAATCTTCTATCCCAAATGAAAATGATGGTCCAGATGTTGGTGGTTGCAGTGTTGTTGTAAAGACCCGTATTTTCATGAAAATGTTTTAAAGGTTTTATAAACGCCAGAATATCGAATAAAAGAGAAATTTGTGAGTTTATTTGATTTGGGGTTTAAATAATAGGATTGTAACTTGAGGGAGTATGTGTGTAATATAGAGATATAGGAGTATATATAGAGGGGTGTGTGTGTAGGGGATTAAAAGCCCCAAAATATATCTCTCTCTCCTCACGTCTCCCTCTCTCTCGGCTATCTCTCTCGGCTATCTCTCTCTCTCTCTTGCTCCTTTGAGCTCAAAACCCACCAATCGACCTCAACACCTTCATACCTCGACCTTCAATTCATCTCCTACGCGTGATTTGAGCCTTGGATCGCATGGGTTTGAGCTTGGCCTCGTTCTTGAAGGATTTTGGAGCTTTGGAACTAGGGCTCGTTCGTTGATCTCATGTTTGAAGCTTCTAACATCAAGGTAGGGATTTCTTACTCACTTTATATGTTTATGAGTTGATTTCGTGCTTGGATCGAGCTTTGATCGTCCCCTTTCGTTCTTTCGAAAAGCTGTCGAAATCTGCAGAAAATCGCCCAAAATCGCCTAAGGATCGATCCCCAAGCATGAGGGATCGATCCCTCATTCAAATCTGGACAAAACCCGAGTTTTTGCCTTGGGGATCGATCCCCAAGAGAGGAGGGATCGATCCCTCCCCTCTCTGGAACATTCTGCTTGCTTTCTGGGTTCCAGCCCAACTTCAAATGGCCGTAACTTCTTCGTTCGAGGTCCGATTCATGCAAATTTTATACTGTTTCGAAGGTCTTGAAGTCAGCTTTCATTTGCCACCAAAATCATCTTAAACTTATTAGTACACAGAAAGTTATGACCATTTGAGTAGAGGTGGGTCACTCCGCCGATGTCCGTGGCTATTCCTAAGGTTGTTCTTGACCCATGTTATGATTCCTTATATGATTAGGATATGTTTAAGTCACTCTTGAGCATAATTGTTTATGCCCTAATGAATCGTTATTTGATATTGTCTTTTAGCACTCTTTAAAGCATAATATCAATGGCGTTGGTTAGAGAAATGTACCGTAAGGGCGATAGGAATACTATGGGCTATAAGGGATAAAGTGGTGAGAGTTATGAGTAGACGTGAGCTTATCTAGTGATCCGATGGGTAGTATTGTGACTCGTATCCTCGTATCTCATCTTGTTGAGCTCCATAGGTTCTTTTGACACTCGTTCTATAAGATTATCGTTTAGAACCCAGCGGGTGATGTGTCGAGAGGTCGATTGTGGTTTCGATATGTAGAGAATGACGTTGTGATACATTTAGAGAAATGAGATGAACTTAAGGTAATTATTAATGTACGATGTGACATGTTTACGAGTTTGTATTACAATGTGAATTTGGAAAATGTTACTTGCTTGTATATTGAGCGGTGGCTTACATGCGTGTATGCTTGAATTGAGAATTTGAATAAAGGGCCCGCAACGCAAGGTGTGGTAATGCGGAAACCCAGGGGAAGAGAATTCACTGTCACGCAAGGGGTGGTAACACAGTTGAATGTCTCTCCCGGGTGAAGAGAATTCACTGTCACGCATGGGGTGGTAACACAGTTGAATGTCTCCCCCGGATGAAGAGAAGTTTGATTGATCTTAGAAGTTTATGTTGAAGTTTGGATTGTTTGTTTCTTGGGATCGTGGCTATTGAAAAAAAGAATGAATGGTTAATTCTATCAAGGTTTTATGAAAGAAATGATTTGGATTTTGAAAAAAAAAAAAAGGATTTTTACTAAAAACCCTCTGGTATTCTTGAGCGATTCAACGGAGCTTGACCTGTGATGGTCTTGAGTTTTCTCTAAATTGTTTCGGAAATGAAAGTTTTATGGAATAAAGCTCTACGGTGAATGGTATGAAATGACGAAGTGATTTGTGGCTTTTATTCGAAAGGTTATGAGATTGTTGCACTATTATTGTTATTTGTTTGGCTGATGTAAGTTTAAATGCTACTTTTAGTCGACGTGTTGATGGTCAGGGTTACCTCTAAGATGTCCGAAATCTCGAAGTCTAATTGTCTGTTCATTTTGGTAACCCCTCTTGTATCTCATGTCCTTTTATTGAAAGTCATTCTCACTTATTGCATGTTTCATCCCATTTACATATAGCATGAGTATATATTTTTCTAATGGGTTAGTGTAGCTCAACAAAATCTTTCTTTTCAGGTTTTAATGCTTGGCAGTAGCTTACATTGCATCGTATACTCGGTTTGGAAGACAACTTGGAAGCTAATGAAGACTAGTTATTTGATCCTCTTGTATATTGCGTACTTTTATTAAAGATGATTTTGTCACTAATTCATCTTGATTTTCCTTTGGCTAAACCGTTTGTAATTTAATAGCTTATTCATAGCTGTATGTAAGTTAATTTGGGCCGTGGTGCCAAAAATGTATTTAATTAAACTTGGGGACTTCATTTGTAAATTAAACAGGTGAGAACTCCCCTTTGGATATTATATATTTTATGCGAGGGTTTTTATCGAAATGGTTTATTTATTTACTTGAAAATCGAGGGCGTGACAGTTGTAGTCAGCAAGTGGACGTAGGCATCTATTAGCTGTATCAGAATGTAAAAAGAATTTGTTTATCATCTACAGTTCTGATAGAAAAAACACAGTTCTCATGACATTTGTCTATGAGAAAAATACACAGTTCTCATAAAAAATATAATGTTCCCGTAGAAAGATACACAGTTCTCATAGACAAATCCCATGTATAATACACAGTTCTCATAGAAAAATACACAGTTCTCATAGAAAATATAGTGTTCCCGCAGAAAGATACACAGTTCTCATAGACAAATCTCATGTATAATAACAGTTCTCATAGAAAAATACACAGTTCTCATAGAAAATACAGTGTTCCAGTAGAAAGATATACAGTTCTCATAGAAAATACAATGTTCCTGTAGAAAGATACGCAGTTTTCATAGACAAATGTCATGTATAATACACAGTTCTCATAGAAAAATACACAGTTCTCATAGAAAATACAGTGTTCCAGTAGAAAGATACACAATTCTCATAAAAAATACAATGTTCCCATAGAAAGATACACAGTTCTCATAGACAAATACAAATTTCTCATAGACAAATACACAGTTCTCATACAAAAGCACAGATTTCATATAAATTGCTCTTAAAATACAGAAAGAGAGTTGCTTCTTTTTTTATTGTGTTACCTGGCCTATCAATTCTCGATCACATAGCAGAAACCTCACATCTTCTTGATATATGCGCAGGTCATCGAATTCACAATCCCATATGTGTGTACTGCATGATATACATAACATTAGCTAATCTGAAATGATTTAATGTCAGTAAATTATTGGGTTTAGCATTTTTACCATCCCTCCTCGAGTTCCCAAAATTTTCTGATTGTTTCTTGGCATTTGTCAGGTAGCAAGGCAAGGACAATGCTTGCCTTTTTTTCTAGGGGAGGGATCTTGTCATCAAGTTTCTTGGTTTCTGCTTGTGGCTCATCACTTTCAACAATGACAATTTGTTCTTTTTTGCGACCATCCTTTGTGATTGAACCATAGTAATAGTTGTCATCCATTTTTTGCCTTCGTGGTCTTTGTTTTGCATTGTCATCTTTGTTGTCCCCTTCAGACTTTTCCCCTGCAGTACCATATAGTTATGTAACTTCATGGATCACTTGCTCAATCTTCTCATCAGTGTACGTTTGTGTGATGTTATGTATTGCTTCCTCACTTCCTTGTGTGAGCAAAGAGGAATCAGTCTCAACAACAGGTAAATGCTTTTGCGGTTGGACGGAAAGCTTACTGGTGAAGGAAAGCTTGTTGGTTAGGCTGCATATTTTTGCATCTTTTTGAACAATTATAGCCTTTTGCCTTTGTTCAGTTGTGCTTAGATACTTTTGCAGCTGGCCCTTCTCAGTTGTTAGGGATTCAATTTGCATCGTAAAGTCCTTTTTGATTTTATCCTTCTCAATTTCAAACTATTGCAGCATCATATGTTTCTGTTTTTCCAATTCTGCAGTTTTCAATTCGAATGTCTACACGATTTTGTTGGACATAGCATCCGCATTCTGCAGCATTTCTTTCAGTGAATCCCTTTCTTTTCCCATTTCCAGCATGTGTTTTTCCATTTCATCCCTGTCCTTTTTGAAAACTTTGGACATAGAATCCATTTCCTGCAGCTTTTCTTCTAGTGAATCGCTTTCTTTTTCAATTTCCAACATCTGATTTTTCATTGCATCGCTGTCCTTTTCCAAGACTACAGTCTTCTCTATAAGAAACTTGTGTTGTTCTTGGGCCTGCATCATTGTGTTGGACATAGTAACTATCTTCTGCAGCTTTTCTTTCATTGCATTACGTTCTTTTTCCATTTCCTCCAGCTCATTTTTCATTGTATCCTTGTCCTTTTGAAATCCGTGGTTTTGTTGTTCAAGTATTTGTTTTTGATTCTGAAGATATTGGACTTGTTGCTGGAGATCCTTGATGATGACTTGATCATTGTCCTCCAGTAAGCTGTCACAGAATTTCTCCATCTGGTTGTGCTCTTTAATTACGCCCTGACTGAAATTAATGGAGTCCAAAGGTTGGTAGGTACTTGGAACCATAGTCTCGCCTAATTGTGATTGTGAGAACATTGCTTATTGTTGCTCAGGAGATGATGTTGACACAAGAGGAGATGTTTGCTGTTTTTCAGTTAGGTGTATCTCATCAAGTCGTTGTACTGCTGGATTGATATAATTTTCATGTCATTGTCATCTACAACTTCTGGGTGTGTCATGCCGTAGATTTGAGCCTCTTGACATGTTTCTTGAAGTTCCTCCTCATATACCTGAAAGATGTGAACTCACAATTAGAATTGTGTATTTTTCTATGAGCACTGTGTATGAGAATTGTGTTTTTTTGTATGAGAACTATATTTTTGCTATGAGAAGTGTGTTTTTTTTTATAAGAAGTGTGTTTTTTTCTATGAGAAGTGTGTATTTTGCTATGAAAAGTTTGTATTTTGCTATGAGATGTGTGTATTTTCGTGTCCAAGTTAAGCAATTTGATTAGTGTATATACCTTAATGTTGACATTCCTCAAATCTTCAAAATCATTAATTTTTTTTTCAGGTCTGAGGTGTTCCAGTTTAGTGGCCTTGGAATTGCTTCATTTTTTGGTTGTGCAATCAAATCTGTATGTTCTCAAACCCAGTACTGCAAAAACAGGTAAGAGGAAATTATTAGAATAAAAGAAAATTATTAGAACATCCAAAAACATTTTTCATAGCATAGTAGATTTAAGTTACCATCAATGCCACCACACATCCTGTTGCATCTCTTGGTTTGTCATGGAACTTGTGCATTGATGTATTCAATGTTTCTGCAATGGATTGTGCCCAGTCATAATCTTTTATTTCTTCTATTTTTTCCATGCAATGCACATACGTCCATGCTATGGTGACTCCTGATGTGGAGAAGAACAACGTCAGGCAAATGAACATGCATATGAGGCGGACTACATCTCGGATGTTTTCATCAGTTATGGATTCGTCTTTTTTTTGCAGTATTTCATTGATCATGTCTTTCATCTTTTTACTACCAATCCTTGCCTCTTGGATCCCCCTTCTTGTTGCAAATGCAACATCACTCTTTTTCTTGTTCAAATCTCCTATTGGTTTGTTCCCACAAGCTATTCCAAAGATTAGCTTGATGTCATTCCTTGTTATGGCAACCTTCTTACCACCAATGAGGAACTTACTGTCATTGGTATCATAGTTCTGAATGATACTCAAGATGGGCCTATCATGCTTCATGCAAGCTTTTTCAACTAACTTGCCTTTCCTAATGGCATCAATCAGCATCCAAAACGGTGTTTGTTTCTCTATGGGCAGAAGTTCAACTAGCATGACCTAATGTGCAATTCACAGTTTGCTCATAGAAAAATGACATTGTTAGTGTTCAGTAAGAAGTTTTTAAATCTCAAATATATGAAAATGACAATGTATCACCATAGAAAGATACACAGTTCTCATAGACAACTCATGTATAATTCACAGTTCTCATAGAAAATACAATGTTCCCATAGAAAGATACACAGTTCTCATAGAGGAATCTCATGAATAATACACAGTTCTCGTAGAAAAATACACAGTTCTCATAGAAAATACAGTGTTCCCCGTAGAAAGATACACAGTTCTCATAGACAAATCTCATGTATAATACACAATTCTCATAAAAAATACACAGTTCTCATAGAAAATACAGTGTTCCAGTAGAAAGATACACAGTTCTCATAGAAAATATAATGTTCCCGTAGAAAGATACACAGTTCTCATAGACAAATCTCATGTATAATACACAATTCTCATAGAAAAATACACAGTTCTCATAGAAAATACAATGTTCCCGTAGAAAGATACACAATTCTAATAGAAAAATACACAGTTCTCATAAAAAATACAGTGTTTCAGTAGAAAGATACACAGTTCTCATAGACAAATCTTATGTATAATACACAATTCTCATAGAAAAATATACAGTTCTCATCGAAAATACAATGTTTCCGTAGAAAGATACACAATTCTCATAGACAAATCTCATGTATAATACACATTTCTCATAGAAGAATACACAGTTCTCATAGAAAAATACAATGTTCTAGTAGAAAAATACACAGTTCTCATAGACAAATCTCATATATAATACACAGCTCTTATAGAAAAATTCACAGTTGTCATTAACAGTTCTCGCAGAAAATACACAGTTCTCATGGATAAGTATAATGACGTGTAACTTTTTAAACATGTATTCTTTAGGAATAGAGTCTAAGACAAGATAGAGGACGAGAATGGATGTACATGCACTGAGGAAAAACTCAAAAAGACTAAACGTAAAGCGAAACCTTCAAAAGTACTCATTATCCTGACCCCTTCGCTGTTGGAGAAGAGAACCAGCGGCCATTCTCCTCCTTGAAGGAGCTGATCGAGAACAGTTCACATAGACCACTACATACAGTTCACATAACTCCAAAACACATATTTGACATAGATGCAACACGTTTATGAGAGTTAGCGTTCTCATAAACATATTTTACAGTTCGCATAGATATTCGATATGCTTTAATGTACATACCTTTCTTTGCCATATTGAAATGTTGTTGCCTGATCGATTGAACGAGAGAGAGAGAGAGAGAGAGAGAGAGAGAGAGAGAGAGAGAGAGCGAGCGAGCGAGAGAGAGAGCGTTGTTGAGCGAAAGAGTTAGGGTTCTGTAGCGGTGGAGTTAGGGCGGTTCTTTGGCGGTAGGGAGAGAGTAAGGGTTTTGTTGAGCCGTATGGACACGGTTCTGGAACGTGACCCGCGAGGTATATTTTTGACAGGCGAGAGGATCCGGGATGCTTGTTTTGACCCGCAAGGGGTATTTTTGTCCACAATGTAGCGCCGGGACTAAAGGGGGAATAGAATTTTTTTTTGCTGGACTAAATTAGGTCCAAGCCTAATTTTTGGGCCGGCCTAAAAATCTCCCGACATCCTTTAGGTAAATTCGTAAACCGGCAAGACTGACATCCATGCTAGCCTTTGGTATCGGGAGGTGAATTATAAAAAACATACTTGGAAATAGAACCTCCCAAGATAAGGTTACCCAAGCAAAAATCGGATAAGAAAATCAGCCCAAGTAACTACTTTTAACGGCTAAGAAACAAAGTTAACAAACACACACACACACTATCTCTCTCTCTCTCTCATTTCCGGGGGCTCACCGGTCGACAACCGCCGCCGGATGGACAATAATCCATCCAACTAGTCCACCTTCAATGGCCACCGCGACACTTGTCCCACTGGTACCCCTTACGCCGTCAAATTCAACCCTGCGTCAATGTCCTAAACAGTACTCTTTGTCGAAATCCCTCATTACTCCAACACTTCTAGAAACTCCGTCGCCGTTTTCTCGAAGTTCGAGAATTTCCAATTCGAAGAGGCTATTCGCGGTTTCGTCAATGGCCGATTTGAACCGTGGCACAGTCCTTGTTACAGGCGCTGGCGGTAGAACTGGTACCACTTCCTTTTTAACTTTACGCTTTATTGCAAGAGCCTATATTATGGATATGTGTATACTTTTGTTTCTGTATATGTTTTTGATAGATCAGGTGTTCAGGTAGCTTACACGCGCCTCTGCTAACTAGCGAGGCCCCAATTAAAGTTAGAGCTTTGCTCTGTATGGACTAACCCAAAGGAGTTGATAGGACTTGAGAAGTTTCAAACAGACTTAAAGGAGGGAACAAATCCTGACTCTCAGGCCTTGACCACTAGGCCAACCCCTTTGGGTTCTTTTTGTGTATTTGATGTATGTATCCACAATTTGATATGTTTCTATTTGTGGGGTTTGGGCTTCTTGGACGATATGGTGGAAATTAATGTGTTTGGGTTGAAGGACTTTCTTCTGCAAAGTTAGACTGTCTGACCCAACTTATATGCACCTCAATTAATGCATGCGGACAAATACTACCGTACACTAGTGGCGTCTGATGAAAGCTGTGACTGCGCCCCATATAGACTATGGACTGCCCCAGAAGAGTTGAATCAAAGATCTAGAAGGGAGCAACCGGACGTCCCAAGCGTTGACCATCATGCCCAACCCCTTGGGTTCTTTTGGTTGTATGGATTAACGTTACATTGGTTGCAGTTCCATAGTTTGATAATTTAACAATGCTGATAGAAAACCATGATTGGACAGATACCAAGTGTTATATAAGAGCAACATTTTTTTTTTGGGTGTCATTTTGCGTTTTTAGCTCCCTTCATCATGCTTTGAACACAAAGAATAGTGTTTAACTATTAGACCTAGTTGGATGTCCCAAAGGGTGATGAATCAATGCATACTCGTGTTAGTTTTAAGAATCTGAGGTAACAGGAGCAATTTGGACCATTAGGGCGTATTAGATTAACACCTAGATGTGGTTTAAGGGCACGTTTCACTAGTTGGATTAGATGTGGAATTGGCTTACACGGGTGGCTCCGAGAATTTGATTCTGTGGTGACATACAAATGCTTTGGTCCTACATATTTAACCTGAAAATTTAACTCAAACCTATTGACGTTTATCATTTATTTCTTATAAACCAACTTAAAATAAACCTCTCAAGTCATAAGTAAAAGAATAATTTTAAGACATTTGTCATAAAAAGTTGGCTTTACAAGTTTTTGATATTTACCAATATTATCAAACATGCTCACCTAACATATTTAATCAAAGACACCAATCTATGGATATTCTGAAATCAAGTTCTTATCAACATTATTGTTGAAACAACTCTTTCCTCAAGTCTTTTTGGAGTTCTTATGGTTCAGAAGGAAAATGGAAACTTGCTAACTGGTAAGGGTCATTGAAACTTGCTGACTGACTAGAGTTGGCAACAAGGAGAGATGCGTTATGGGACAGAGGTGGTGCAGTCCCTACTGAAATAGAGGTAGAGGCAGGGGAATTGCATAGTCCATGGGATGTCGTATGATTTGTATCTGGCATTTAGTTCCTGGGAAAAACTCTGGTACACACCACCTTTGAAAATCTTTGTTGTTCATTTTTATGAATTTTCGTTGCTCACTTTATGAGTTTTTTGGCTCATTTCATGAAAGTGTGTATGGTACACCATTTAGAATTTTGTGGCTTACTTTTATGAATTTTTGTGGCCCGATATATGTTTCTACTATTGGTGGAGGGATTACAAGTCCACTGCATAGAAAATTGGGAATTGGAATATATAGTACCTTGGGACCATGTTGGTTATCCCCTCTCTTATATTCCCTCACTAAGACTTCTAAATGGGCCCTAAGGTGTGGTTGGTCAGGATAATAAATACTTCTTGGCAACGCTCAATCTCATCCAGTAGTGTATTATCGTTATTAGTGCAAACATCTACAAGATGTATGGCGAACCCACTGCAAATGATGTGGGAGTGGATTTTTGACATTAAATCCATGATAGTGGGTGTGTTGGTCCTATACATGGAAAACAAATGACACATCACGTTGGTGGGGAAATTCTGTTTAGGACTACGATGACTGAATGCTTTTCTGTGGTGCTGGATCAGGTGCTGCAATTTTAGAGAACCAACTAGACTAGACTAATACATAGTCGTTAAGTACTCCAGCTTACATTGTGATAACCTGTTTGTTCTAAATGTTCTTTTTGTTTCAATGATATACGTCATTCCACTCTAATTATGACAGTGAAAGTAGGCAAAACTGCTAAGCTACATTGGCATTGGTGTTAATGTAACAGGTTTAATATAGATATTCCTTCTGACTTGTTCTATGTTGCTTGATGTTTTCAGGACAAATAGTTTATAGGAAGTTGAAGGAGAGGGCAGATCAGTATGTTGCAAGAGGTTTGGTCAGAACAGAGGAGAGCAAGGAGAAAATTGGTGGTGCAGATGATGTTTTTGTTGGGGACATAAGGAATGTTGACAGTATTGTTCCTGCAATCCAAGGTATTTATGCTCTCATAATTCTTACGAGTGCTGTGCCAAAAATGAAACCTGGGTTTGACCCAAGTAAAGGTGAGAGGCCTGAGTTCTACTTTGAAGATGGAGCATTTCCAGAACAGGTAGCTACTTTTTGTTTGTTTGTTCTGATACGTATTCAATACTGCATGGCTTTAACTTTTTGCTACTATTTGAGATTTTTTATTTATGTGTGAGTGTGTGTGTGTGCACGCGCATGCCTTTATGTTTCCCTGATTGAATAGGTTTTCGTGTTAGGTTGACTGGATTGGGCAGAAGAATCAAATAGATGCTGGTGAGGTTTTTTATTCGTAGTTATATCTTCTACACAGTTTCAAATCATTTGAATCTTCGCAGTTGTTGTTTGTTTGGTGTGTGGAGAGCTGAATTATTTGGTTTTTATGTACAGCTAAAGCTGCAGGAGTGAAGCAAATTGTTCTTGTTGGGTCTATGGGAGGCACAAATACTAGCAACCCCTTGAACAGCATAGGAAATGGGAATATTTTGGTTGGTACCTTTTTGTTTTATCTCCTCACAAAAAGTTTCTTTTTTGTTGTTTGCTTCTTTTTCCCTTTTCTTGGCTTTGCAGTTTTATTTAGATCTTGGTTCCTCTGTGATGCATTTCCTTACTATTCTAAGCTCTCTCCTCTCAATATTTTTGCTAATAGAAAATCTTTAAAATACAAAACGAATCCATGATCCTCATGCACGCATACAAGTTGGTACCTAGAAGTTGGAATCTGCCATCTTGATGAATTGGTTGGAGTCCCTAACATTGGGAGATCTTTCATGTTAAGTAGCACACAGATGGGCGAGACAGCACTGACATTGGACTCCGACACATTAATTTTCCTAAGAATGGAGGCCACAATACATATGGGAGACAGCAAAGAAATGTAGTTATGTTAGATTTCTTAGATGGTTCCAACCTAAAACCAATTGGCAATAAGTAGAGTAGCCTCTAGAATTTATTAACCAAGCTTGGGTGGCTTAGATGAGCGATATGGGACAAGTCTAACACTCCCCCTCACGTGCAAAATGAAAGCTTTAACTATAATAATTACATAATATGCCTTCATCCGCACATGCCATTGCATCATATACCTCATTTCCAAAAGTGTTCCAACTAAGTGTTTCATTATTCACATTTCTCCTTATAATTTGTCAACAATCATCCCTCGCACAGAAACAAGAATTTCCTAATCTTTAACAAGATCCTACTAGCTACTCCATTTGACACCCCTGACGTGTCTATGAAGTGTCTCACTGAGAAGTTTATTATAATTCACAACTCTGGAACATGAGAAACCTTCATAGGCACATTCGTGATATCATAAGCATGAAGTGCTTCCATTTCCCCAACGCTGTTTTTGGTTCCGTTTTTCTTTTGGGGGTTACTTTGCCTCCTTGAAATTGTTTCCATAAGGAATTTTTGCTAAAAACAACTTATTCTAATTTCCTTGTCATATTTACAGATTTGGAAGAGAAAGGCTGAACAGTATCTGGCTGACTCTGGAATCCCATACACTATTATCAGGTATTTCCTTCTCTTTTTACTTTTTATTTTTGTGAGAATTTATAAAGTTCTCTTTGCATTAATGACTGAATACAAACCATGAAGTAGAAGATAGGTAGTTTTGATAACATTCAGATAGCCCTGTAAAATGCACTCTAAATGTTAAGGCGAAGGTAGAGATTCAAAGTTGCGGTATTTGTTTTCATAAAGTTATACTTCTTGCTATCCCAATAGTTTCAGTCTATCAGAGTCCCATGTCCTTTGAAATTTGTTTGTGATGAATTTGTACCATACATTCCTTTGAAAGTTATTCTTCTTGCTCATTCTCGGTGATTCTAGAGTGGTGAAAATTGATCACTTCTTAAACTCAAAATTATCTACTATTGAAAATTTTGCAAATGAAGCAGTAAGAGTTAGATTTAGCTAGTTACCATCATTAACATTGATTTTGTGACTCATATCAACAACGTGTCGTTTTTGAAACCTGATTCTCGCATCTTTCTTATGATAAAGGGCTGGAGGGCTGCAAGACAAAGAAGGCGGTATTCGGGAATTACTTATTGGAAAGGACGATGAGCTTCTACAGACAGAAACAAGGACTATTGCCAGGGCTGATGTTGCAGAAGTTTGCGTTCAGGTATTTATGTCCGAAGTATTGTGGCTTAAGGAAGATATATGCCCCTTGATTTCTCTTAGCACAATCCTGAAGCTGCATATTCTTTTTTTGTTTGAATGATTTTTTGTCTTCGTAGCATATAACGTATTCCTCTTTTGCGAACAGGCACTACAGTTTGAGGAGGCCAAATTTAAGGCATTTGACTTGGCCTCAAAGCCTGAGGGCACTGGCACACCGACAAAGGATTTCAAGGCTCTGTTTGCCCAAATAACTACTCGTTTTTGATAAACAACTACCAATGCATTCCGGATCGACTATGTCCAAATAACTACTCGTTTTTGATAAACAACTAGCAATGCATTCCAGACTTTGTTATGCATCATCGGATGTAGTTATTGAGAACCATATTATCCACCTCATTGTACACTTTTTGACCTCAAATAAAGAGAGAACAGTTTGGGCTTAGGTTTCCCTCAAGCATTTTTGTTGTTGTGTAACAGTGATTGACATTGCTAAACTGAAGCTATATATATTGGGGTGTCTCCCGATACTTTCTCCTACACAGATTCGCTAAATTATGATTGGATGACAATATGAATAGCTAGCCTGAGTAGCTTTTGCTTCGCCCGGTTTATGAACCCTTTTCCGATTACCTTCTCCAATCTCATGAGAAGCAAGCTCAGCAGGCCGTGCTTTAACCTGTCCCCAGACAGCCAGCTCGTTGAAGCTTCAAGTAACATTGTGAGCGATGCTTTTGAGTAATTAGATTAGGTGTGTTTTGAAGTTCAAGCACTTCATCTTGTGGAAAAGCATACAACATGTACTGCAAAGACCTTCATGGCCATACTCTCCTTCACATCTAGTTGTATTTTCCATTTTTCTTTTCTGTTTATTCATGTTTGCAGAATCTTTTAACGAGCTTTTAGTAACGTCAGAAACACGCCAAGTAGCCTGATTCCTTATCCATGCTTAATTGCGATTGAGGATCCGTCCAAATTGTCCACTTGCAATCTGATGTGCACACTGCGGGGCTATAAGAAAATGCATGTACTGTTAAAGTAAATACAAGCACTGTTAAGCTTACGTTGCCAGGCAAAGGAGATAGGTCCTTGTTTGATCAGTCCAATGTTGCTTGTTATGACTCTCGCTGAAGTTATGATGCCAATCGATTGAACTGTGAAAAAGATTAGGGTACTAAGTTGTTACTAATATTTTTCCAATTAATCCAACTTAACATTACTCCCCGTACAGAATCCACTGTCTGCCAAACACAGTCGCACTATCTGACAAATCTCATCAATATATTAGGGTTTGTCCGTGCCTAAAGGCATGGCGCAACGTGAAATCTAATTAGTGGTACTTGTGCAATTAATATTGTTTGAGAGAGAGAAGGAGAGCCGTAGAATTTATAGAGTAATCAATAGATAGAATTTATAGAGAGATAAGATTCAAAAACCCTCATCCCTTGTTATGTAGATGTCTGTGGAAATATAAGCCCTCTTGCCCCAAAGTTCCTTATTTACAGGCCTCGTGGAGACTTCTGGGATACTGTATGATAATTACTAGATCACAAGTCACAAGAATCATATTATTACATTTACTGCACCACGCTATTTATTACATCACACGATTCTTACTAATACATTTATGACATCACATGTCGCGCACTAATATATTTACCACTTATAACATGACTAACACGGGCCACCCGTTTACTACTACGCATACTATTACTTTCTCCTTAGCTTGTCCACCGTGCTTCCAGACGCGTCAAAACAGATACGAATTTCACTTTAGGGGACTCAAGTGGATTCCTCAAATAAACGGTTGGAGAATTGCCGCGAATGCTTAACAATGGTACTCATAGCTTAGAAGATGATTGGGAAAAGTGAAAAACTTTTTTACCTCGGAGCGTGAGTATACTTTACGGCACTTAATCACGCTCGTTTAGAAGTATTTTAGATGATCCTGATTTTAAAAAAACTATTCACCGGAAGAGTTTAACTTTTTGCTGAAAGATTTTTTTTTTAATTCCATACCATTAATTGTTGAAACGGATGTAAGAGATTGCGCGGTAAGTAAATAACGCACCTCTCTTGGGGAAAAGCAACGGCTCTTTTCACTCGCCTCGCTCCCACTGTGGAAGAGTCGTGGACTGGACGGGGTTAGAATTGCAGATGAAAAAAATGGCTCTCTCTGTGTGCATAAACAACTACTGCTCTGTTCTGCCTCCTATTCCGAACCCTAATTCCAATCCCCTCCAAATTCCCCCAATTCCAAATCACAAATTCTCCTCCTGCACTTTCACCAACACCAAGGTAACTCCCATTTTTCCGGAACCCTATGCAAGCGCACGGTGTATTGTATAGGCACACACTTACACATACAGATTATCACTGATAGTTGTGGTATTTGTTTTCTTAAACCCTTGCGTAGACTCATAATTGGATTTGGCGTCGTCGCGGACTCTCAGTAGTTAATCGATCAGAGAATGACTCGGACCAGAGCACCTCTAAGGGTCAGCCTCTCTCTCTCTCTCTCTCTCTCTCTCTCTCTCTCTATATATATATATATATATACACATATACATATACATATACACACACACACATGACCGGACAATCTTTGTGAGACAGAGGTAGTATATCGCTTGATTTGAAAGGAAAAAAACTTAAGACTCTGCATCTTCAATCAGAAGACGAGGAGGATAGTACTGGGGTTAAAGCTGCATTATCCATGCTGAGGTTCTACAAAAGTAAGTTGTTTTTCTACCCTAACTTTCAGATTAGTAAGGACATGTTTGATTGGTCGATTAGATTTGGGATTGGGCCGGAATTCAATTTGGACCGTTTTCTAGTGTTTTGAATGGAACAACTAATGGAAATATTACATATTTGTTGGATAGCTATGCACAAAAACCATATGATAGATGGTACCTTGGGTTATGTGGTATATAGTGAAGGAATTCACTGGTTGCTCGATAAGATAACTCATCCACTGATCCTATGAGGTTGAGTTGCATATCCCTTATTCGTCAAATTGTTGGATCAGACATGGGCGGGGTTTACATATACCGAATGATTGGTGGAGGGTTTACGTATCTTTTGGACAACCAATCCCACAAAATATCCGATGTAAAATAACTTGGAGAATGAGATATTTGGCCATTCTTGCATTATTAGTCAGGTAGAGTTACTCATTCTATTTGAACAGTTATCTCTCAGTATATATCTGACCAATCAAATGTGGCCCTATTAGCTGTTTCCTGATTTAATTTATGTATTTACGTATTTCATTAGAAAGATTGTGCAAATAAGATTGAGTTTAGGGTTTATGAATTTTTTTGCCTACTTTTTGAGCAGGGGAAATCTCGCCGCTAATGCCGAATAGTTGCCGATATGTTCCAACATGTAGTGAGTATTCCATGATTGCTTACAAGAAATATGGAGTTGTTAAGGGCACCGTCTTGACTGCTTGGCGTCTCTGTCGTTGCAATCCTCTTGGTAATGCTACTTTTTAGCTCACTTGAATGCCTCAATACATCACATAAGATGCTATATTTTTTGCAATTCCTTCTGGGTTGGAAATGTGTTTTCTGGAGATCATAACGACTCTGTTAATAATTTGGGGGCATTTGGTAAAGGAAATAATTGTGGAAGTTTTCGGGAAGGCATTGGTTGGACAAAAGCCAAGCATTGTCTTTCTTTTTTTTGGGTAAGTTAAAGAAAGCCAAGCATGTTCTTAGAACTTAAACCACATTTTAAAATATATGAATTATTCTACCATTTTCTTGAATAATACAAATATAGGAAACATAGGTATCATTTTAGGTGTTTGAAAGATTTGCAAAACAAGGGATATACGATAGAATATAGATGTATCAGGAAAAATGTGGGAAATTTTGGAAAAAGTCCGAGGATGTGGTTGCTATGCTGGAGATGTTTTGTTGTTCCCTCAACTGTTTTACAGATGTTAATTGGACTCTTTTGACTAGTAAAACTAAGGGAGTGCTAAGAAAAGGTCTTTTTCTTTTTACTTGAAATTTCCCACCTTGTGCCTATTTTAAGTTCTAGGCAACATGGATGAAACTAACCCCAAGGGGTTGGCTAAGTGGCCTTAGCCAGAGACTTAGGTGTTTGCTCCATCCTAATATCTCAGGTTCGATTCTCCTTGCCAACAACTCTTAGGGCCACCTCACCCCCACGCGTAAGCTTGTGAATCGGCTATGGGAGGGGCTATAGGGATTAGTCCGAGGTGTGCCCAAGCCAGCCCGGGACACCCTGCATTAACAACAAAAAAAAAAAAAAGGATGAAAATAGACCTAAAAGTAGTTCATTCAACTTTTCAGGTGGGTCTGGATTTGATCCTCCAAGATGGTTTGGTGAGACAACTACACTAGATGAATGAGAAACTTCATAGTGGGGATGCCAAAGGATAAGGTATTTGGAAATTTATATCAAGTTCTTCAATGATATCAACGTTGTCGTCTTGTCGATCAGTTCCATTTTGTTCTGTGGTTGAACTTTAGCCTGATTAGAAAAAAATTACTTGAATGCGCTCTTTGTTTTCCTCATTGGGCAAGCTTTTATTTCACCATTTTGTCCTAGAACAAATTTTACACTTCACATAGTGGGTTGAGTAGTAAAAACACTCAAAATGCACAAGCATGAGTTAAAGACCTACGGGTATCGATTGCCAATAGTTTTGGTAAATCTATTAATTCTATAGAGTTGAGCATCAATGAAGCACGTTTACTCTTCATGATACCATCATGTTTTTTGGACATCTGTTAGTATGTTGCCACTAGAATCAAATTAATCAATGGCTTTTTCTTGAGTTCTTCTCATAGTTTGATACATCCCTCACATTCATCTCAATTGTTGGCACTTTTGGTTGATTCTTCATAATGCAATTTAAGTACAGTTGGCTTTTTCATTGTACAGCTGTTCAGATAATTTAAAGATAACATGTTAGACTTTTAAGTTGTGGGGAGTCCTCCTTTGCTAATAAAGGAGTAAATTCAGCAAGGTCATGTAGAGTATCAATTCCCTCCATTTTTATTATGAGGAAATTTGGATTCTGTTGATGAATTGTTTAGATGATCAAACTCATGCATCATGATATGGCACCTTCACACTGAAAGTGACAATTTAATTCAAGAAGTATCAAGTGGAGATGGGAGTGTGATAGGGATGCTCTTTTTTTTGTGAGGAGTTGTTAGAGATGTCCATGCAGCACTCACGAGGAGGAGTGAAATTGTTGGGTCAATACAAGCTGCCTTAATAGCTTGAAAGTTTGTAGTCGAACCAAATCAAATGCATGTCTGAGCTTATATTTGATGAACATTTCCATTCAAGTTGAGGTAGTGGATATGAGATTAATTCTGTTGATTACTCTGTACCTAAGCTTGGTATTAACGCAAAAAGTATGAGATGAGTATGACACATGTATGAACATCTTGGAACTTCTCATGAATGGTATATCTTTGTTATGCCAACATATATGATGACTAAAAACCACTTCCGTTGATTCACAATTACAAAGGTACTTGGTCAATTCTCCAAGTACCTTAAGGCCAATTTAACTATACCCATATCATGTTATAATGACTAGGTCAATCTCAAAACACATCTATCTTACATTCCTACCAAATCCATGGCAAATTGGATCAAACTCAGAGAATACAAAACACACACTAAGGGTGAGATGTGCAATTTTATCCTTGAAAACCCCAAATTGCTGTGGAAAACCCCAATTGGGGTGAAAAACACGGCAACGAATCCGGAAATTTAAGAACTATGAAAGTCAAGCGGTTACAAGGGACTCCTACATACGTGAGGTGAATCCATCCTCCATGGACTTGATATCCCCATGTCCAATCCACGTACGCTGCAGCCCATGCGTAAGCAACATCCCCTTGAATCCACCATCTCGACCCTCGTGCTATAAAGATGACCTTGGCCGGTCAAGTGGTGAATGCATGTTCTTGTTCTTTCATGATCTGGAACTGTACCGGCCGCTGCATGAACGTCCATTGATGAAGTCGGACTTAAATGAAACTTAAATGTCCAATGGAGGGATTCAACTCTAACCAACATAAATGGACTAGGATTCACGAAGGTTCTTCAAAATATATCGGAACATCTTAATTAAGTGTTTTGAAATGGGATTGCCATATAGGTTGGAAAGTCTTAACATTGAGGTCTCATTTTGCTCATTTGGTTTTCATCTTTGTTTCTATGCATTGCCTATGAGTTAAGATTGTGGATATACTGTCAATGTTCTGGTATGTTAGCGGCTTTATTTTTAGCAATTGTGAGTGCCATTTACCTCAACTTTGCTATCAATAATAAAGCATTAGTGTTGGCACATAAATTTCAACCAAAGATTGATGAATATCGTCAATGTATTATATGTTGGGCTTGCAGACTAAAAGGCATATAAAGAGCTTAAAAGCATGTTGACCCAGCGAGCCCGCGAATCAACGAACACGTGTTGACCCGACAAGCCTAACGAGCATATTGGCCTGCGGAAGATTACAAATTAGTTGAACCATGTAGGCCTGCATTTCGCAGGGCTTACAAATCAAATATTGGTTTGAACCATGTAGGCCCGCATTTCGCAGGGCCTACAAACCAAATATGGGTTAACGTAGTCTTAAATCAAATAAAACGTAGAGCCCATAAAAATACTTCTGTGGAAGCAGAAGAATATTCCCAGGTGAATGCCATCTGATGCAATCAACAGTCAAAATTTGAAGAGACTGAGAAGATATGATATCATCCTATCCTCTGGCAACAACTATTCAAATTCAAAGGAATTATTTGGCGGCCAAGCATCTGATGATGAAGGAAGCTCCTATAAATATGAGGTCCATCATCAAAGGAATGAACCTCAACCTCGATCTCGATCTTAGATCAGACCTAACATCTCTCATCTATCTCTCATTGACCTCAAGATCTCAAACCTCAGTTCTCATACTTCATCTCTCAACTCTACCATCACACTCTCCGCCCAAATATAGAAGCTATACACATCTCTTCTCCCTCAACGTAAAAAAAATATACAGAGAGAGAGAGAGAGAAGATATACCCCATTCAAGCAAAACCACTACAATCTACAACCACCAAGCAACCTACTCGCTCACTACCACCTGCAATCTTCAGCAAACTTCGAAGATCAGTTAGAGTAAGCAAGTGATAGGTAAAGGACCCATCACTCTAAATGTATCAAATATTCTATGTTTTGATGTAAACAAGGGTTTTAAACCCCAACCATCAATAAAATTAAATTGTTCTAGTCTATTTCCTATTCTTTATTCGTCATTAATCGAAGGTTTTACTTTTGTACTCCCTCCGTCCCGTAATATTTGTCCGTTTCGCAAAACGAGAACGTAAAAATAATATAATTTTTGCAAGAAAAATTAAATTTTTTTTCAACAATTCACTAGATATCGATGAGTTCTTTTAATTTATTAAAAAAGTTTGAATTTTTTCTTGAAAGAAATGCATTATTTTTGAGTTCTCGTTTTGCGAAACGGCCAAACATTTAGGGACGGAGGTAATACATAATTAACGATTTGAAATCCAAATCGGAAATAGGAGCCTACATATAAACAATCAACACTGGTCGCTTGAACAGTGGATATTTGAGATATAGATTTCGAAGTGTGGGTAAATTCTACGGTTCAAAATTTATGTCTACAATCAGAAATCTTGGACGTGTATCTTTTCACCTCTTATGCAAGATCCTTTCCTCTGCGTACGACTTTGGGGCCTAATATGTTAAGGCCTAAAAACAGATTTATGAAAGTGCATAACGCAAAGACAAAACATTGTTAGTGAAGTTAATTAGTTTTCTTACTTGGGTGAATTGAACTTGTTGAACTTCTATGCTAACAGTTATGCTTCTTTTTTGTTCAAAGGGAAGATGCTCATTACGAAGAAAAAGGGAAGATCCTCATTCTAACCCATGTGCAACAATCATTAATAGATTCCAGTAATTTAAGGAGAATAGAGACTTAGAAAATCATCGCTTTGCGATTATGTTTTCCTTATCTGTGTTCATCGTGTTTTACAATGCCTTTTTTATATTAGTTGTTAGCTATGGGTCTGGTTATAGTTGTACAGTCTTCTTTTTCCACGCATAAAAATTCTATGTCCATGTACAATAATTAAATTATTTGTTCTAAACCTAAACGCACCAGCTTCTACACAAGAGAGCTGTGTTGTTGATAAATTTAAGAAGAGAACGAGAGAGAGTAGGGAGAGCGTGAAATGGAGCTTAGCTTGACTTGCATTTTGTGATGAGATAGTCAATGTAATTCCCTAGACACATGGTAGTTTGGAGGCTAAAGTTCAGTGAATGGAGGCTTGCTTGTGAGTAATTAATTATTTAGCGTCCTGGAGCACCGCCATGTGGTTCTCCAACGCCCTTCTCCATTACATATTTAGGTGAGATTCATACATTTAGTCTTGAGACTTACATGAATATGTGGCGGAGAAGAGATTGAGACAGCATGTGACTGTAATTGAGAAGTACTTGAAAATTCTTCTTTGTTTGGAGGTACAAGGTTTCTACCTAACTACCTAAGATATAACATATACACATACAAGTATTAAAAAGGAAAACCAAAATTCAGTGGGGTCTTCTGCCCCTACTGGTCATGAACTCCCTCCGCCACCAGTTGATACTTGATAGTATCAAATGTATCTCAGGTTGATGATGTAGCTTCTTGTTTTTCAACAATTTTAGCCTGAAATTTGGAAATGAATCGGTGATAAATTATGAGTAAGATGAGGTTCGATATCTTATAAGCAATTGGAAGGAGAGAAGTTATAAAACTTACTGGTTGCTACCGCTAGAGTCGAGAATGATCTGACGGTTGATGTATAGTTTAGTGGTATACATAGAGAAAGAGTTTTTTGATGGAAGTGATAAAGATATATACTGTCCTGGAAAACTTTAAAAAGACGAAATTCGGAGAGGGTCAATGTTTATGGTTAAGTTATGGACCTGTTAATCATAACATTGTAGATACTCTCCCCAATGAAAATGGGAAAATGCTAACTTGTTAACTTGTGCTCTTGATTTACACTGTATTTAAAAAAGGGGAAGCCATTAGACATAAGAAGACTAGAATTAGGACGGTCCCTGATTCTTTGGCCCATGCGGGGGAGGGATCCCATGTTGATTACCAACATCAAAGCTACAATTTCCTGTCTGGGCAAACCCTTGCACCTCCTCCATATAACAATCAGGCTTTACTTTAATTAAATGCGGCTTGTGTCAGATGGTTGTAGATAACTCTAGATGCATTATAAAAGTTATGCTGCAATGGAAAAAAAAGTCATGTCTTCCTATGCCTCGGCAATTGGTCATGGGGGTGTCATTGTTTTCTCACTTATTTTATGGTTTTTAATGTTTGTTATTGTTAGGCTTGATTTATCGTATTCTCACAAATCTTTTTTTCCCTACTGAACAATGCTGATTACAGAATATGGAGCTTTACTCGTTTGTGGTTCTAGCCAATCGTCGCATGGTGTTGCCTTCACCCCTCTGGTTGTTGATTGGATTTGGGAGTTGTTCAACCAGCTTCCCATTGACTATAGGTATCTGCATTGAAATATCAGGGAAACTCTAGCGGCAGCTATGTGTTCCAAGTAACCTCATTCATATCCTTACATACTGATTTATATAGGGGATTCTCTTTATCTGAATCAACCTCTTCAGTGCTTATTTTAAGAATCAGTACGATCTGAAATTGCCGAATAATCCGGAAGACGATCTAGATAGCACTTGTAATCAGATCGGTAAGAAAGGTATTTAGGATGTTAATTAACCCTGACACAAAAACTTATTATTTATATTAAGGGATAGCTTAATACAAGACTTATTTAACCAATGTGGGACAAGACTAATAACAACTAATCAATATTCTAACAGCACTTTTTTGAGTTTCTTGGGTTTTCTTGGCAAACCAATTTTTATTGTATCAAGTCAGTCCAATCCAGTTCCAGAATGTTCATCGAAGAAGGAACGCCACTCTGCTGCAACCCTAACATGCACATCTCTGTAACCGATGACAACAACATTCTCCTGGTAGAAAAACGTTCTTCTTTGTTTTGGGCAGGCCATTATGGAGTGCATCCAGGCTTAGTTTCTTGAGTAGTAGCTATGGTAATTTGATATGCATATTGAGATATGCATTATTGTGAGGGAGATTAACGGTATAGTTCATCATATATGTCTGACTAATAATAGTATGGTCTAGTATGTAGGCTAGGACAAGAGTCTACGGCAATTATGTAAATAGTATAAATCAATTATATGTATGATGTAATCAGTGATGTATGCACCAGTGTTTGTATTCCCTCCTTACGCCTATAAAAGGAGGGCTCCGCTTATTGTAATAGGGCAAGTCGGTTGAAGTTAATAAAATCAGTGTCTTCCTAAATATATCTCCTTTGCTTTATGTTCTCTTTGATCCTAACCTGCTTTGTGTTTGTACCCACTTCGTGTCTGAAAACTTGGTATCAGAGCCATGTTTTCCATGCTAGTTTAAACCCCTTCTGGGAACTTTTTTTCCAACACTACTTCAAATCTTTTCTAAAAGAAAACACTTGAAGTGTATGCTCTGTGGTTGCCTTTTAAGGATCCTTCACATCAGAAACTTCACTAACTATTTTGGTTAAAAGAATTTTGTATCAGTGAGTTAAAAGTACCTTGAGACTTTGGCCTTTGTGTTGGCAGTGTGTCTCGGTTTATCTACACCAGTATACAGAATTTTATTAATCAAAATTGGTTGAAGGTCTTATTTTGAAAAGAAAAATATTTGTTGTAATAGGGAAAGGACGAACCCAGATCTTTAACTAAAGATGAATCATCTGTTTGCCACTTACTCTTCTGCCACCTCGTCTCTTGTTCCTTCACGTTCCTCCACCAGTAGAAATTCCTCTTCTTCTTCTTCTTCTAATCTTGAGTATTTGTACGAATTTGAATACCTTCCTGATGATAGTAAGGTTCCTCTTACTGATCTCCCTTTCCTTAATCCCTATAATGCTTTTGTCAGACCACAACCTTCTGTAAAAAAATCCGTCACTCAACTTTTCTCCACAAAATGCCCAACTTCTGTAAAAGAGTATGTCCAAGCCTCCAAATTTGACCAGTGTTTCATAGTAGCTACCAAAGCTGAACAGCTCTTACCTTTGGAAATCTGAGTTGATTTGCCTCGTCTTTGGCAACAACAAGGATTTACTCACCTTCACTTTGGAGCAATCAGATTGGCTGTCACTTTCTATGGTAGAAACGGTCTACCTGTCACTTCCAGACTTGCTCTGGTAGACACCAGGTTTATGCAATACCAACATGCCTGTATTGCAACTGTCCAAACCACCTTAAATGCTGGAACTGTGATCTTTACCTTTTACCCCAATTTTGACATGCCACTAGCAGATCCTCATTTGCTATCAGCCTTGAAAGTGTAAGTTCAAATTGGTGGTGCCTCTCAAATTTCCACCACATATGCAGCAACCCTCCACTACCAAATGGCCTATCGTTTTCAAAACCATGCTTTTGACATGTCCTTACCTTCCTCCACAGATGAAGCCCTTTTCCTAACTGTTAACGCACCTCACCAAACTTCATGTGTCCATGTTCCAAGACAGATTACCCGTCCTGAGCTTCTCAAGCTTTTCCAAGAATCTTGGGTTACAGCCTCTGAGAAAAACCAAAACAAGCCTATTCCTGTCCAATCAACCAACCCACTTTTCATCACCAAACCTAATGGTACAGTAGAAATAACTTTTCCAAAAGAAGCCTCTACCTCATCTTCCACCCATCCTGTCATTTTTCCTTCGAGAATTGACATGTTTGTCGATGGTTCTCGCCTAGGCCCCCCAATTCAATATTTCAAACCCAGTGGCCTACCAGTTTACTATTTCAAAAATCTAGAAACAGGTCATTGTTACTTTGATGCATGTGACTGTGATGAGTGTCTAGAAGAAAGTCTCCTTGAAGATGACGAAGACTTTGAAGATGACCCATGTCCACTATGCACTTCTCCTCCTCTCACTCCTTGTCAATCTCCACCGTCTCCTCAACCTCCATCTGATGATGGCTCTTCCAGTCAACCAAGTGGGTGTTTTATGTTCACCTCCTCTTCCTCCTGGACTGAAGCAGATTTTCCTCCTTTGGACTTCCATAATTCCCAAGAGAGGACGACTCATCGTCAAAAAACTCCAGACTCCACTACCATTCTTCCTGATGGTAGTAATAAGGCAGTATCAGCAGCAGAAGCAGCGATAAATTGGCAGTCAGCAAATTCTCTCACCCAAAATAAATTCTCCAGAGAATTGCTAACTCCCAGCAAAATTTGGAAAATGCTATTCATAAGAAGTTATCCTCTTTGGAACTTCTTATCAGAGATTTGTAGCAGAAAATTTAGAATGTTCACCAAGAACTTCTCCAAATGGCTTATGCCAACCAAGCATTTTCAGCAGCCTTTTATCAAAAAGATGCTGAAACGAAGCATCTAAAGAATCAGCTTCATTCTCTCCAAGTATTCTCAACAAAAAAGCCCATTTGACATGTTCACATCTTCCTCTCAACAAAGTTTGTTTGGGTATCCTCAAATGTCCCAGCTTTTACCTGTAAATCCTACTTCAGGATTTGGTGAGTCTAATATCTTTGGAAGCTCATCAGCTTTTCTTCCTCCACCAAAAAGACCATATCCACCAAAACTTTCTTTTCCAAAGCTCCAAATAAAACCTGTTCAACCTCCAACAATTCCGTCTTCGTCCTCCACCTTTACACCTGCCCCAACTACTTCTTCTCAAACATCTGACCCAAATTCCAAATCACCACAGTTAATGGTCCAGCCAACTTCTAGCCTTTCTAAAAATCCAATCTCCATTCTCCTACATACCTTAGCCACTGTACCAGACACTCCATCTCCTGAACCAACCATTGAGTTTGATTCGGATACTGAATCCACAAACTCTATGCACATTCCTCATGTTTTCATGATGAACCCCGAAAACCCAAAGGAACATGTTGAAGATCCTAACATTGAAGAAGGTCCTGAGTTTGGTACACCTCAAGAAATTCCAACCTTTGATTCATTCTCACATTCCAACATCCATACCCAAGGTTTCTCTTTTGATACCATTTTCCCATCAAAATGGTTGGATAAACTTTATGAAATTCATGTTTGGTGCACAGCTGCTATGCTTTCCCCAAATGCTACACTCAATGATGTCATTACTAAGTGTATAACAAAATTCTTTGGCCGTCTCCGTCAATGGTACTTAGCTCTTGGTGAGTACCGACAGCTGCAGCTTAAGCAGCTCCCAACACTTGATCAATTCATCTCAGTCCTGCATACTGAGTTTCTTGGAGACCATAACAACACAAAAGAGTTTGTTAGAGAAGAATATCTCAGCATGAAGAGTTGTTCTTTCAAAAGAAAAGACTTGGAGATCCATTATGACCGTATGTCTCAACGGTTTTATCTTCTCAATGGCATGGATGATGTCAACCTCAAACAAGCCTTTCTCAATTTCCTTCCTGAACCATTGGGAAATGAAACAACACAGCTACTTCAGACAAAAGGATTGACGCTGAATGCAATATCTCTTGGTGGTATTTACCAGCATTCTTTGATTGCCCTGGAAAAATTGTGCAATCACCAGAAATTCCTCAGAACTCTTGAAGAAGAAGGAAAACTTCTTGGCAAAGCATGTGACCGGCCAGACTCATCCATAAAGTGCAAAGACAAAAAGTGCACTTGCCGTCCTTCATATTGGAAGTCCAAACACTTTTAGAAATGGAAGTTCAGATCTCCTGGCAAGTTTTCAAAATTTTCAAAATCTGGCAAGTTCTCCCGCCGAAAAAAATGGAAATTTTTCAAGAAGAAGCAGTTCAGAGGGCAGCGAAAGTTTGATCGCTACTACATATGCAGAAAAAAGGGCACTATGCCAAACAGTGTCCTAATAAAGCAGCATGAGACAAAATGGTGAGCTCTTTGGCTCTCATTGATGATGACCTTGAGAATGCTGATGTTGAATCTCTATTTTCCATTGATGATGAAGCAACAGATGAAGCAGTCCTACCATTCATGTGGGCATGCGGTGCCCTTTTTTCCTTTAGGGAAGAAGGATTCCGTTCCCTTCCCCAAAGAGAAAATTCCGATTCGCGGGAGCGCTTTTAAGCTGGACGACAAGCGCTCGTGGAAGGTCCGACACCCAAGGAACTGTATTTCGAAGCACTTGTCGCACTTGTTTGATTTGAAAAAGTTAAGGAACTAGTTCGTCATAACCATATTTGGGTTCGGGAGCCAGGTTACAAAGGGGAAAGGTTTTATGGCACCCCTCTCGCCTAATCCGGAGATCGGTCTCTAATTAGGCATTTGCGAAAAATGTTTGTTTGCGATTCTGTTTGATTAATCAATTTTTAGCCATTTAGGACGGGGGAACAGTTAATCGGAGATTTAAAACTGTAACAGTTTGCAGGATGTGATAAATAATAGCATGGATGGATGAAATGGCAAGAAATAAATGAGATAAAATCCAACACTGATATTGGATGCCAAAGCAGTGCCTTGGTTTGAGTTTGTCATGAACAACGGCCAACTTGCATGCATGGAGGCTCTTACATGCAAGTTTGACCATCGCGCGAGTATTAGCATCCTACCGACAGGTTAAATTTTATCCCCTTCTAGGCTCTGGAAGGACCAGTGCACACTCAGGGTCAAACCAAGCAGTTTATATGTACTAAAAGTAAATAATTATTACAATCAAGATCAACAGAAATGAGATGCAACCCTTAAACAGCGAGGGTATCAAAACAGAGGTCAAGAGCCTGACTGCCTATGCAAGGGCAACCACTGGAAACAGACTGACCATCGCGCGATGGAGTCAGATCATCGCGCGAGTGTTCTGACTGGACTTCTAGGAATTGCTTTACATGCCTGAACTCTGAAACATATTCAGAAGCAATCCAGGGGCATTCCAAAGCAAGCAAATAAGTAAGCTAGGCTAACCTACAGATTTTAATATGCATAACAGTGAAACATTCTAAATATTCTTCACAGGAATGCATAAAATTATGTAAATGAATAAGGACAAGGATCCCATCCCCACGAGAACCATATCGTGCTGACTAGAACAGTCGCGCGATGAAGTGGGTGTCTCGCGCGTGGGAGTGCTTGTCCACAGTAAGTTGTAACTTTGCTGGCTTTAGGACCAGGACTGGTAGTGATTACCAGCCTTGGCCCTGTCATCCCCCCTCAGGGGTCAAAACAGTAAACAGTAAGGGTTATACCTTTGCTTGAGTGTCTTGAGAATGACTTGAATAAGGTGGTATGGCTTGGAAAATGAGTATGTGGGAGTAATTTGAAAGGAAGAAGTGCTTAGGCTTATGACTCTTTCTTCTCTTTTGGGAATTTTTTTGTAACCCTTTGGACGAGGAACCCTTGGGGTACTTATAGGAAGAATGGGGGCTTTGTTGGTTGGTTAAACTAGGTACTACAATCAGCCAACAAGGCTGGCTGCAGTTACTTGGTGGAAAAGTAGGGTGCAAAAGTTGATGGGAGAGTGGGAGGGGTGGTGCAAGGGTGGCCTCGCAGAATGCTGTTCAGTCGACGAAACGGGATTACACAGGTCTGTAGACCCCTGATCATCACAAAATCCAGCTGGAAGAAGGTGGAAGTGACAGGTGTTGACCATCGCGCAATGGTGTGACTCCATCGCGCGAGTGTTCAATTAGCCCCGCGATGGTCAACAGTTAAAACTTTGACTTTGACCACCACTTGGCCAGTAAATCATCACGCGAGAGACCCAGTGGGTCGCGCGATGGTCAAACCTGAGGTCGAGGTTTGTATTCAAGGGTTACAGGGCTAAGGATGGGCTCCACACACACCAAGCTCAAACCATTTCATCTTCTCAAGACTGTTTTTGACCTGATTCATCATCGGGGAAACAAGAAACCGAAAAATGTAGTAAAACGATCGGGAAGTCAGATTGGGGTGTCTACGGTAGTCCCTCTTTGACGGCACGCGGAGCACCATTGGCTGGTATGGGTAACGTCAAAGATTTCTAGACACCCATCCAATTCACCCAAAAGCCGATTAAATAAAAAGTGCAAGCTAGTATTTACAAATACCGTGCACCAAGGGATCGGAGGATTGGTTGATCGCTGATTTGAATTTGTACGGATGGATCATCGCTGATTTGAATTTGGACAGATGGATCGTCGCTGATTGAATTTGGACGCGCGCGGGCGGACTGCTGCTGGGGATAGAGAGGTGTTCCGGCTATGAAAACCATTAAAAACCGTTGGGGTGTCATAAAGACGGTAGAGACCCGTATTTTCAAAAATAGTTTAAAGGATTTATTAATGTTAAAATATGGAATAAATGAGGGATTTATTAAATTATTCGATTTGGGGTCAATGTGGGAAGGTTGTTTGTAGAGGGGTGTCTGTGCAATTTGTGATGTGTGTTAGTGTGTGTGTATATATATATATATGTGTGTGTGTGTGTGTGTGTGTGTGTGGATGTAGAGGAGTAAAAATACTCCTCCAAACTCTCTCTCTAACTCCCGGCCTCCCTCCCCTCTCTCGGCTCCTCTCCCTTTCTCACCCCTATCACTCAAAAACTCCACCCCAAACTCAAAACCCAAGACAATCAACCTCCAATCCATCATCTACGCGCGTATTGGAGCTCGTATATCGTTGGCTAGTGCTCGGTGGAGGTGTATTGCTTCGGAGTCGATTTTGGAAGCTAGGGTTCGATCTCTCGTGGGGTTCGGCTATGATACTCAAGGTAGGGATTTCTTACTCTCTTTTTGTGTTTATGGGTTGATTATGTGCCTTGATCGTGCTGTGATTCGTCGTTGTTGTTGGGATTTCGTTGTTGAAAAGCTGAAAATCTGCAGAAAAATTCCGTGGGATCGATACCCTCAAAAGGGGTATCGATACCCCTCTCCCCTCTGGACCAGATTCTGACCAGGTATTGATACCGCTGTTTGGGGTATCAATACCCCCCCTTTTTGTTTTGGACAGATTTGGTTTATTTGTTTATTTTCGTGTTCGCTTGAACCTCGAACACGTCAAACATCTTTTGAATAGCTTCAAATCACTTCCAAACCCGATTGTTTGTACTTTGAAAGATTCTTTGACCAATCGATCTCTTTAGGCTCTTGCCGTAGCTTAGAAAGTGTAAAATTAAATGATTAGGATACCCGTGCATTATTTATGCTTTTAGTTGATTGAAGTGGATGCTGTGGCATGTCTCATTGATTGATATCAACTTGTGAAGGGCTATAACATGATGCGATGATTAGCGAATTAAGAAATGGACCATGGAGTCATTATTAAATATCATAAGCTATAAAGTATATCGTAGGATGCATGGTTGGTCGATAAGGGTTTCCCTTGTGGTCCGGAAGAGAATAGGTTAACTTGTATCTTCGTGCTTCATTTTGATTGATTACCCTTGGTTCATTTGGTATTGGTTCCATAGATTGTCGTTTAGAACCTAGTGGGTGGCACGTCGGGGAGTTGTTGTGGGATTGGGACGTGACGTAGGGCGTTGTGATGGACTTTGAGGGATAACGTGAACTTAAGGTATTTACTAATGTACAAAAGGACATGTTTGCGAGTTTATAATACATTGAATGATGTTGAATGAAAGACTACGACCTCGGAATGTATTATGGGCATATGGGGCCCTAAGACCCAGAATGTGAAATGGATGTACGAGGTCACGAGCACCCGAAATGTATTATGGGCATATAGGGCCCTAAGACCCAGAATATGAAATGGATATAGGGGGGTTACGATTACCCGGAATGTATTATGGATATATGGGGCCCTAAGACCCGGAATGTTCTTCTTAAATTCACTATTTGATGTGTTAATGAAGAATGAGTTACTTGGACTCACGTTGGAGATCTCTGAGCTACTTGGTTTGGAAAAAAATTTATGAAAAGAGACTTGATATAAAATGGTAAGAAATGAAGAGATAAATGGTGGTGTTCATTTTGAGGAGTCTTAAAATGGTTTGAAAAACTGTCGTGGGGTATTTAGATTGATATGTGCTCAATGCGGCTCCTAGTTGATGTATGAATGATTAGGGATATCTTTAAGACGTATTGAATTCCGTAGTCGTAGTCTAGCTGTAATGACCCTGATTTTTGGTCGTTAAAAATTTCGTTAAATATTTGAATTTTATTTTAAATTTCCTTAATTTCCTTATGGTTTGTCATAATTACGTTTTTGCCCTTAAATTTTCGTTTCTTGCACTTTGGTCCTATTTAGCAAGCCTAGTTAGCTTCTAACCATCCAGTTGAAGCAACTAAACTAGGAAGCCATCTAGTCACCGTGAATGGACCGTTTGCCCCTCTTTGACCTCTTGAACCTTTTTAACCCTAGGATTCTCTAAGTACCTTCTAATTATTTTCTAATGGGGTTTTGAACTTCCTATTGTACAAAGGTACCATGTTTATATTATTTAAGTGCATGGGAGACTAGACTAATGCCTTGTGTTCACATGTGCTTATTAGTTGGTTTAAAAAGAGAATCTTAGCCCTTAAGCCTACTTTTGATCCTTAGTACAAAAAGTACTTAGTTTTTATTTGTTTGCTTGCATTATATGTACCATGTATATATATATATATATATATTGTACTTGAGGAAGCAAGAGAGGAGAGAGAGGGAGAAATTCGGCTAGAGAGAGAGAGAGAGAGAGAGAGAAAAAAAAAGAAGAGGAAGAAAGAGGAAGGGATTTGGTTGTACCATGCTTGATCTTCCTTGTACTTGAAATCCTTGGTGATACTTTCTTCCTAGCTAAGAAACTACCTCCATTGTACTCCTTTGTACATCTACCAATTGTTTAATACAATATCTTGTACCAATATTCTTCTTGCCCACCAAGTCTCCCAAGAAACAATCCTAGCCATTGGATTTGCCTTGATCTTTCTAGTTGGCATGACAAGTGTCAAAGAGAGGGAGAGAGAGAGGGGGGGGCCAGCCATGGAGAAGAGGAGAGAGAGCCAATGTTTTTCCTATAAATAGAAGCCATTCCAAGCTTCAAAACTCACACCTTCAAAGCTTTGCTCTTCCTTCTCTCTAGAAACCATTTCTGGGCAGCCTACTGTCCCTTTAGAAATTCCCAGTTTTCTCTTGCTTAAGTTAGTTTTTAGAACCAACTTCCTTCGGGAAAGTTGTAGAACACTTCGAGAGCTTCAAGTTAGGCTCAAGAAGCACCCCAATCGGTCAAGAAATGACCAAGATATTGGCATCCGAAGTTCAGTAAAATCTCGGATTCCCAATTTCTGGACAGCTTACTGTCACCTCCTTCCTCACCATTTTTCTCCTACTTAGAGTAGTTTCTAGGATTAACTTTCTTCACGGAAGTTGTAGAGGGTTTCGTGATCTTCGATCTGGACCCAAGAACGATCGTATTCGGCCAAAGATTGACCGAGCTACTGCCGTCCGAAGTTTGGTCCAGATTTGGGAGAAATTCCACCTAGCTTATTCGGCCCCGACTAGTTTCGGATTAAGGTAGTTATCCTTACCTATTTTTTTCAAGTATAAAGTAATTTTAACATTTCAACTCTATGTATTGTATAAGTTGTATGACGTTTTGGAAGTAACTTTGATCGTTCTACTAAAGTAAGATAAGGTTATCTTTTGGTATTGAAAATGCATGTTTTACTTACAAGATGTTCAAGTATGCTTTGTACCTAGAGTTGGAAGATCTTGTTGTGTTAATTTCAAGGCTTTGATTGAATGCATGATTGTATGAAAAGTCTTACACGCGGAGTCTTGCATGAGAACGTGACACGAAAACCGAGGAAGTTAGAAACATGGCACCTAGGGTGTGTTTAACAAGAGAAATGCGTTTTGAAACCGTGATGTGGCCGGACTTGGTAGCCCATTGCGTGGGTTGTGAAAACCACAAGGTGGCCGGACTTGGTAGCCCTTTGTGAAGATTGCCAATAAGGCCGGACGTGGTAGCCTTGTTAGTAATATGGCTTGGTTATCCGTGGAGAGGAGCCAGTGCAAGTTTTGTGTGCCAACGGGAACCCGGCGCGGCGGAACCGTTGTGAGGATGCTCGGGAACCCGGCTCGGCGGAACCGAGATTGGGTGAGTTAAAAAGGAGACTTTGGAAAAGAAAGGTAGTAAAAACAACACGGTCTACGATGGGTTACGTAGGAAGAACTTCGAGGATTTTGGACACCAACGATAATTATGAAATGAATGTGGATATGATATTGCTTTATGTTCTGCTTATGTACTTATCATGTGGAAATCGATGCTAGTATTAGGATTATACTACTGAGCCTTCGTAGCTCATGGTGTTGCCTTGTGGTGACCCTGGCATATTATATGGGTGGCGACGCCGGTATAATATGTCAGATTTGATAGACGAACAGGACGAACTATTCACCTTGGAGGCGTTCGAAGCCGAGGAGCTGAGAAGCAAGAAGAATGGTAGTTAGGAACCCTAGATTCCTCTGTTTTGTAAATAAGAGTACTTTTGTAAGGTTTATAATGTAATAACGAGCTGGACTCGCTTCGTTTTTATAATAAAATATTTTATTTAACGTACCCAAAATTCGGGGCGTTACACTAGCGGTTCTTTATGGTGCCCCTTTGTATCTCTTACTCATTTATTGGAAAATCATCTATTCTCATTGCACGTTTCATCGTATTTACATATAGCTTGGGTATAGAATTCTCTACTGGGCTAGTGTAACTCAACAAAATCCTTCTTTTCAGGTCTAAATGCCGAACAGTAGATTGCATGCTATGCTGTGATTGGACATGAAGATTTTGGAAGCTAATTAGATTTAGTTACTCTCTCATCTATGTAATAGACTTATTTTTTGTTGAAGATGACTTTGTAACTAATCCACTTTTGAGTTATCCTTTTGACTTAAGTTTGTAATTTTCTAAACACTCGTGCTCGTATTTAAGTTAATTTGAGCCGTGGTGCCAAGGTTGTAATTCTTTAAACTAGGGAATTTGGTTTGTAAATTAAACAGGTGGGAAATCGTTTTGGGTATTATTTGCCTTATGCGAGGATTCTTTTATCGAAATGAGATATTAAATTATGTTGAAAATCGAGGGCGTGACAAAGACGAACCCCATGCCTTCGAGACACGACTTGGCCCGTCCAGAGACTGGATTGGGCTTAGGGCCCATTTGGACCATCGCGCGACAGAGTCACTTCGTCGCGCGAGGGAGTTACGTTAAGGCTTGGGTCTGGAAAGAGCCCAAACCCGACCCATGCCTGTCTTCTTCCATTTAATCGACGGGGACATTCTGAAACCGCTCACGGCAGTTTCAAACTCCCTTCAACTCTACTCTCTCTCAAAATCTCAACCCAACCCTTGATTTCTCCACGAAATCAACAAACGCACACGTGTGCGAACATCCATGGCGGAATACGACGATGGTGGTGGTGGTGGAGGAGAGGTTCTTGATCGTCCGAAGGATGTGGGAGGGCCAATGGAGGCCGAAACAGAGGGTCAGCCGCAAGTGGAGGCCGTCGCAGACATCAGTGCAGAGGTAGCAGGCGGCGACGATGGCGAACGAGATCGCATGCAAGAGGTAGGTGGTGGCGTCGATCATCACGCGACGGAGGAGATCGGAGCCGAGGGATTTGTGGTCGAGCAACTGGACCCGAGCATGACTGTGAGTGGTTCAGTGATAGTTGGTGGTAGTTCCGAGGGTACTGGCAGTAAAGGTGCCGATAGTGGTGATGCTGGGCCGAGTGAGATTCGGCCGAGGGATCCGGCAAAAGGCAAGGGTGTGGTGACTGAGGAGGAGGGTACCACAGAGGTTCCTAAGGAGGAGGTATTGTTCCTGCCAACAGCGATATCGTCGGGCCACAGACCGATCATGAGACAGGATCTCGTAGAGTTTCTGAGTGAGGAGAGATTAGCCCGGCTCCTCGAGGAGGATCCCATGATCGGGGCTGCTGTTTTGGAGGCTTGAGAGGAGCGAGAGCGGGTGATAGCCGCTTCAGAGGCCGCGACGAGAGCCGACAGGGAAAGGGCTGCCTAGGAGGAGGTCCTGAGGGATGCAGAGACCAAGGAGAGGGTCGGAGCTAGGGTACACGGTCCTAGGGTGACAACAGTGTGGAGGCAGAGTTTGACGCGGGTTCTGTTTTCGGCAGAGGGTTACGAGTTACCTGTTCCTCACTTGTTTGTACCGTCGGGTCTTGCAGCATACAGGCCACAGCAGGTGAAGTACGACTTCGAGCTTGTTCTGAGAGACCCTGAGACCCATATTTCGAGCAGCTGGTCTGAGGTAAATTTCTGAAAATCCTTCTTTCTTTGCGACTGCAAATCTGAATATGCTGTATATATGCTTGAACTTTTGAAAGATGTATAGTGATCCCTGAAGTGGACTTGAATAACGATGCCAAAGTTTCACGTTGAATGTCATGCATGAGACATAATAACTTGAACCAACTATCTGTTGCCAGACTGCATTGATTACCTAGAACTTGAAAATGAAAATCTTGCATGCTAATATGCCTCTTGTTGCTTGTTTCCATGTTTGATGCAGGAAAGAGCGAGGCAGATTGACATTTGAGGTTTCGGGGGGGCGTGTAGCTCTTTAGCGCTATACGAGGGCTTACCTGCCGGAGTGAGGCAGTTGGTGGATGAGGCAGGCTTCAGGGAGTTCATACAGACTCTTACTCCAGCCAGAAATGACCATGCTGTCCTGGTCGCACTTGCAGAGAGGTGGCGGGATACCACAAATACCTTTCACCTGCCGCTCGGGGAGATGACGGTGACGCCTACTGACTTTGCGGCGATCACCGGCTTGAGAGTTGGGGGCGATCCTATCCCGTTTGATTCGAGCATTCAGGAGGACGAAGCAGTCCTGGAGTGGTTCTTAGGAGAAGTGCCCAAGGTTGAGGAGGGGATGGCGAAGTATGGACGGTTCACCAGATATCTCAAAAAGGAGGTGACGATTGAGCAGGAAGCGAAGCAGATGGCCCGGGCGTACCTGCTGTACCTTTTTGGTGCTACTCTGTACCCGAACAGGCGTAGCAAGGTCCACCTATCTTACTTACCTGCACTGAGAGATCTGAGGACAGCCTCACGCTTTGACTAGGGAGGAGCTGCGCTTGGTGCAGCTTATGGCTTTATGGGGGACTCATCGAGGACAGAGATGAGCACTGCTGGGTACTGGCGGATTTGGGAGGTATGACTTTAATAGAGTAAAGCACATTTCCAATATGCATTTATCCATTTGATTATATAACCTGCTCAATAGTATTTCTGCGTTGTACTGACAATTTGATCTCTTGTTAACCATGCAGCTCTGGGCCTACGAGGTTTTAAACATGTGCCGTCTAGTGACGAAGAGCCTAGACTTGGGGATCCTCCCGCACGCGCATATCTGGAACAAGAAAAACATGGGAGAAAAGAGAGGTAGAGGTGACTTGAACGGCTTCAGGATATACTTAGACGAGCTTCGACCCTCACAGGTATAACGTGAAACTTTGTAAAAATGGAAATGTGCATCCCTTTCTATTGCTTCGGTGCTGTCGCTGACCGATACTTGCATTGTTTGCCTAAGCAGGGTTGTTACGGTGAGTAGAGTGTTGCTAGAGTCGGCCTTTGGTTGGTAGTGGTACTTGGGCGACCGAGTGACACGCCAATCACTTGGCTATGCAGGGTTTCATGTGCCTGGACCGCTTCCACCACTGGCCTCACACACAGGGGCGTACACTTTGGCCGAGCTGGAGATCTTTACACGGCCCGATACTGACTTGACACGCTACCTGCGTCCTGACATGGACTATGCAACTTATCAGAGGGAGCGTTTGGCAGGGCCATTGAGAGTGCGAAAGTTTAGAGAGGTCCGGAGTCAGGCTCGTGGAGCTACTGAGGAGAGGAGAGCCGTCACAGGGAGGCAGAGTAGTGGCGAGAGTCGCGCGGGGCGGGGTCCGAGTGGACCGGTGAGAGGTGGGCCACCAGAGTTGACGTGGCAGATAGCAGTGGTAGACTCTCAGGGCAATCCAGCTGAGCTACACCTAACTCCTGCCAGAGTTGAGCTAGCACTCGTTACCGTGCCAGTAAGACATTGTAGCTTTTATTACTGTACTTCCATAAAGTTCGAAGCATTGTCCAATTGTTCATGTTTGAGATTTATTTTTGTAGGTGCCCAATGAGTGGGTGAACGAGGGTGTCCGGCGCATGCTTACATTGGAGAACGTGGTAAGAAGGGCAGCAAGTGGCTTGCCATTGGACTTGCGCTATCCACCGCCGGCGGCTCAGAGATCTCAGGTATCCTTTTTAGAAAAACGATACATTCCTGCATTCGATACATGTCATGCAAACGATACATTCCTGCATTTGATACTGGATATATATGCACACACCTACCCGATACGCAGTATGCTTTGATTGCTGTTGACTGAGGATTGATCATACCTGCTTTTAAAAACATACAATATGCAAAACATATGCTAATGTATAAAAATTACAATGCAGGCACAGGGACGGGCAGCTCCTAGGAGGAAAAGCGCTAGGGATCCTCCACAAAAGAAGTTGGCTGCTAGGACTCCCGCTTCTACACCTACTACCAGGCCACAGACGCGGGGCTCACAGCTATCAGCCGCGAGTGAGAAGGCAGCCAGAGACGCCGTGGCGCGCGCAGATGAAAGGTACCAATTAAAGATGCGCCAGAGGCCCTCACAAGATGAGCCGGTCCACAAGAAGCGACTGATCCTGCCCGAGGTCTCAGAGGATGAGGACGAAGAGGAGGAAGAGGAAGAAGAAGGAGAGGGAGAAGACGCGTCTGACAGCAGCGGCTCTGACGACTCAGCAGACGATCCAGGCTTTAGGCAGGATCCCAGAGAGAGAGATGACGACGATGACGACGGAGAGGGTGATTGGTTCAGGGAGGACTGAGGGCTACCAAGAAGCCCATCTTACTTTCTGCACTTTGATTTTTGCTTTTGGGCCTGCATGCCGGCGTAGATAGATTGAAGGCCGGAGTGCCTTAGCTGATACTTTGATAGACGTTTTTGAGGCATGCGTGCCCTTTTGACTTGATGGGCAAGTGTGCCCCAGTTGGCATGATGACTTTCAGGTGACCGAAGCACCGCACACACAGTAGTCTTCTTTATTTTGACATGGATAGATCATGGTTTAGCTATAAAATATGCATTTTCATAGTTTATTTACTCTTGTAATGGATTAGAGCAGATAAGAGCTTGCCACTAATACCATACTTGCATTCATAACGTACTGAGACTATTCATAGACATGAACATATGTACAGACAGAACTAGCTCAGAAGGAAAACGAGAATGTACCTTAGGATACGGCCAGGATACGAGGATACATGGGAATACAATGAAATGTTGGACATTCACAAGCCAAAACTCAAAATACTCTAACTTGGATGAAAATGACGCTTCCGTAAGGTCATGTACATGCAAAATGACCTACATGAGTTGATGGAATCGAGAAACGTATTCCAAAACCCAAACTAGACCAAAAAGCGTTACGAAGGACACAAAATGGACACGAGATGGAAAAATATGACTCTATTATGTCCCGGACTGAAACCGACACCTTCGTACAGTCATACTAGGCTACCATGACCCGTACGGCATGAAAGCGAGGAGCATAAACCTTTGAAATGAGTTTCGAACTCCTGAAATGGTTATTTGAACTTGAAACGGGCCGCCGAGGGCCCAAAATCTTCTTTAAATGCAATATCTCGAATCCAATGCTTGGACACAGTTGCATATGCTCATAGTGACTTGCCGGGACCATCGGATTTGCCAAAGAACCTTTGGAACCAAAAGTGACCAAAATTGGACAGTAGCTGGTGCAATCTGTCAAATTGCAGACTGAACCGTCGCGCGACGAAGTGAGTATATCGCGCGATGGAGTGGATGCTGCTCACTCGCGCGATGGAATGAGATCATCACACAATGGTTGGGCCGTGCCAGGCCACCTTTATTTGACCATTTTAGATTTTTAAAACGAACAAGCCTTGTCATCACCATTTAACTGCTCAGGGTACTTCAGGGGCAGTCTGCAGATGCCTTTGCTTTGAAAGACAAGATGCCATGTTGTTTGGTCGTTTGCCCCGGGGAAAGAGGATATTTTTCGCGTCTTGGCTATAAAGAGACTAATGCTCTGCAAATGAGAGGCATCTCTTCCACGGTTTGAAATTTCCAGGAAAACCAGAATGGCAAACAACCTTCTGGTTTTGATAAGTCCGTGGCTAACGGCTTTTGTCGCTGGAGATTGGTTGTCATTCCGGTCCCACGGGCTGGCTGCCTTCCTTTTTCTCCGCAATGTGAGGGTTCGTCCCGAATTTCTGAGGGCAGCCCTGCAATTCTGGGATACAGATGTTCATGTGTTTAGGTTTGGGGTCAACGAGTTATGCCCAACTGCGGAGGATTTCAAGCGTATCTCCAAGGAGTTGCTTCAAGTGTGATTGTCGTGCCGCCTTACAGGAAAAATATACCAAAACTCCTACAGTCAAGTCTTGACATCACTAGGGGAGTAGCCGAAAGTCTGTTAACCGGAGGGCAGATTAACATCATGCGCCTAATGCAGTGGTATGGGCCGGAGGGGAATATAGAGGATACGGCCCTGCAGGCCCGGCGTCGATTTGCTCTGGCAATCAGTGTGCTGGCTGCTTATTTGCTAGTATCTCGGAATGGGCAAGCGAACCCTATGCTGGTGAGCGTTGCTGCTCAAATGGGCGCCCGAAGGAATGTGGTGCCCCTAGTTCTAGCCGAAACACTTATGGATTTGGATTTGGTTTCTACTGGCCAAACAAACGTCTTTGGCGGTAGTCCGCTTCTACTGCAGGTAAATTCTCACTCAGCTTTTTTCGATTTTCGCACGTTCTATTTTTACCTCATCTCTTAGGTAAGGCTACATTGAAGCTTCTCACTTGTTTTTCCGCTCAAGCTTTATATGACTCCTTGTTTTTCCACTCACGCAGCTCTGACTGTCTAACAAATTGCGGTTGCTCACAGCTCTGAATTCCGCAGGTTTTGAAAGAATGGTGATAGCTGGACTGACCGCCTTCACATTCTATATTCTCGGTCGCATTTTTCGTCAGTTAGGAATGAGCCAAGGGCTTCACCGAGCCGGGATTGCGGACTTCCAAGTCCCTGCTTTCACTACCCAGAATTTGAGAGGATACGAGCACAATTGGGCTCTGAGGCAACTCGGAGGAGCTGATCCAGATATCAGCACAGAGCTTATGCACCGATATCAAGTATGGTTAAAAAGAGAGGTTGCAAGTAGGCAAAACAACAACTGACTCCTGACGGACCTCGATGATCTAGAATAAAGCTGTGAGCCTGTTAAGGCCTCGAGCATTTTATTCTGTTTTTATGCTTGAGTCTTTTTAAGATTGCTCAGTCTGTGTAATAGAAGTTATAATTTAAATAAAGATAAAAGTTCGAGAGTTCTCCCCTTTCGATTCAAGTGTTGAACACTGCGTCGCTCGAGTATCGAGTTAACTTCTGGTGGTAGGAAACCGTGGATCAAGTTGATTGATTGTGACCGAATTTCACAGAGATTGCCTACGTATCCCTTTTCAAGGAATCAGGTCAGCACGTAATTCAGGCTAAGGTTCGCTCGGGTATTTTAGCTCTCCTTTTGCGCTCTAACTTTTGCCTAGAACCGCCCATTCGGTTTTTGGTCTAGCAAACTTTGATCGATGCCTATTTATTTTTGCTTAAACCGTCTTCTCAGGTTTTCGGTCTAGCAGGCTTGCTCTAATTTTTGCTTAGAACCGCCCACCCTTGTGGTTTTCGGCTCAACGAGCTTCTCTCAGGGATAGTAGCGTTTAAGTTGATCCAGGTTAACTAGAGTGTTGAACTCGTTGCCGTCAAGATCAATGAGCTGAGCCGCTCCCCCAGAAAGGATGGTCTTGATGATATAAGGTTCAGAACGCTTAGGTCGGAATTTGCCGCGGAGATCGAAAACTGGCGCACGAATCTCCTTTGCGACCATGTCTCCTTCAACCAAGTCTCTAGACTTCACTTTCTTGTTGAATGCCCGGGCAATTCTCTGTTGATACCCCTAAACATGATATAAGGCTCAAAGCCTCCTCTCAGCAAAAAGCATGAGTTCAACAAATCTTCCATTGAGCCATTCGGATTTCGAGAGTTCTGATTCTACCATGATCCTCAAAGATGGAACCTCGAGCTCTATAGGGAGAACTGCTTCCACCCCGTTGACTAAGGAATAAGGGGTTGCCCTTGTTGATGTCCGGATCGATGTTCGATATCCTCAAAGAGCTAAAGGTAGCTGCTCGTGCCAGTCCCTGGCGGATTCCGCAGACTTTTTGATGATTGTCTCGACGTTCTTATTTGCCGCTTGCACTGCCCCATTCGTCTGAGGGCGATAGACAATTGAATGATGGATTTGGATCTTCAATTCTTCGAAGAGCTCCAGAACCCTGCCTTTGAAATGATTCCCATTGTCTGATACAAATGCCTGGGGAACCCCATATCGATAGATGATGTTTTTCCTGATGAAATGAGCGACTTGAACTGCAGTCAAAGTTTTGTACGACTCAGCTTCCACCCACTTAGTGAAGTAATCGATTACTACAAGAATGAACCTATGACCATTCGAAGCAGATGGCCTGACCATGCCGATGACGTCGATACCCCACACAGAGAAAGGCCAAGGCGAAGCCATGCCAAATAGGTTAGAGGGTGGAACATGCATCAGATTAGCATGGATTTGGCACTTGTGACATCGCCGCATGTAATCCACACATTGAGATTCCATGGTAGACCAGAAGTAGTCTTGACGCAAAATTTTCCTAGCGAGCATGATGCCACTCATGTGAGGGCCATAGACTCCTTCGTGGATTTCTTCCATGATTCTTACAGTCTCGGTGCCGTTGATGCAGAGTTTGTGCATTCCGCAATGAGATCTCCTATATAACTTCCCCCCACAAATGATGTAGTGAGCAGCTATCCTTCGTAACGCAATTCAATCCCTTTTAGAGGCCTCGGCCGGATACGAGCCATTCTTGACGAAGTTCCATATGTCATGGTACCAGGGTAGGCCATCATCAACATCATCGATGGCGTTGACGTACTGATAAGCGGGGTAGTCCCGCTGTTTGATTAAGATAGGGTAGAGTTGGACTCCCAAAGGCAACTCGATCATGGAAGCCAAAGTTGTAAGTGCATCGGCAAAATGGTTCTTCAACTGGGGGACGTGAGTGAACGTCACTTTGTTGAAACGAGGAATTAGCCCCTCCAAATCCTGATTGTAAGGTTTCAACTTCTCTTCGCGCACCTTCCAGTCTCCATTGGCTTGAGATACAACGAGATTAGAATCCCTGATGACCTCGAGCTTCTCAACACCGAGCGTGAGTGTAGTTTCCATACCTACAATATAGGCTTCGTATTCGGCTTGGTTGTTCGTAACATCGAAATTGAGCTTAAATGCAAGCGGAATATGAGAACCGTCAGGGGTGATCAGCAAGACCCCGATTCCAAACCCTTTCTGATTGGCTGCTCATCGAAGTAAAGAATCCAAACGTCTTCGATAACTCCTAGCACTTTCTCATCTGGGAACACAAAATCTGAATTCTCTAGTCCATCCACAAGGTGATCAGCCAAGAATTCCGCAATGGCATGCCCTTTTACTGACCTCCTCGTGACGTACTTAAGATCGAATTCTGCCAAGAGAAGCAACCAACGTGCTAACTTACCAGTGAGTGCAGGCTTCTCAAATAGATACTTGAGATGGTCCATTCGAGAAATCAACTTCACTGGGTAAGCCAGCATGTAGTGTCTCAATTTCTTAGAGGCCCAGACAAGGGCCCAGCATGTCTTTTCCAAGGCGGTGTAGCATTCTTCAGACCCAACCATCTTCCTACTCAAGTAGTAAACGGCTTTCTCAACTCCCTTGTCTCCCTCTTGAGCTAGCAAGCATCCCATGGGTGTAGGGCTCACAGATAAGTAAAGACTCAGGGGCTTCCCGGGCATTGGTGGCATCAGAACAGGTGGATTCTGCAGATAGTTCTACATTGAAACGAAGGCCGCTTGGCATTTGTCTGACCATACGAATGGGGTATCCTTCTTGAGTAGACGAAACATCGGCTCGCAAGTTGAGGTTAACTTGGCGATGAATCTGCTGATGAACTGAACCTTTCCCAAAAAGCTCCGCACTCCCTTTTCAGACTCTGGTGGCTTCATCTCAAGTACTGCTTTGATCTTTGAGGGATCAACTTCAATCCCACGAGAAGTAATCATGAAACCGAGCATCTTGCCTGCTGTGACTCCGAAGGTGCACTTTTGTGGATTAAGATGCATCCGGAACTTACGGAGTCTTTCGAAAAGTTTCCTTAGCACAGGAATATGTCCTTCCCGGGTTTTTGACTTGGCAATCATGTCATCAACATAGACCTCAACCTCCTTGTGCATCATGTCGTGCAAGATGGTCGTAGCAGCTCTCTGGTAGGTAGGACCGGCATTCTTCAAACCAAATGGCATGACCAAATAGCAGTAAGTTCCTCACTCGGTGATGAAAGTTCTCTTCTCACGGTCTTCGGGTGCCATAAGGATTTGATTGTAGCCCGAGAAATCGTCCATGAACGAAAGCAAAGCATACCCCACAGTATTATCCACAAGCACGTCGATGTGTGGCAAGGGAAAATCGTCCTTGGGGCTTGCTTTGTTTAAGTCCCGGAAGTCAAAACAGACACGAATCTGGCCATTTTTCTTGGGAACGGGAACGATGTTGGCCACCCAAGTGGGGTACTGAGAGACTGTGAGAAATCCAGCGTCAATTTGTTTGGTGACCTCCTCCTTGATTTTCTGTAGCCAGTCTGGCCGCATCCGTCTGAGCTTCTGTTTCACTGGCTTAGCATCCGGTAATAGAGGGATTCAATGCTCCACTATCTCAGGATCGATACCGGGCATGTCTTGATGAGACCATGCAAAGACATCGCTGAATTCAGTGAGGAGCTCTTTGAAACCACAATGCTCCTCTGGATTTAACGTGGAGCCCACTTGAACCATCCGGGGATCATTCTCATCTTTCAAATTTACAAAAACTACTTCATCTTTTAGTGGCTGAGCATGCCTTTCATCTTCCCTTTCGATGAAGGCATGGACTTCTTTGGGGATGTCCCCATCGAAATCATCCTTTCATTGTCGGGGTCGACACAGTTTATATAAAGATCATTTAAGTAGTCAGAAGAATTTTCGTTCATTTCATAAGACCCTGCAGGGTCGCCAAGTACAAGGGAGTCGAACTTGAAGTAAAAGCTATGACGTGGAGGGCCGGGAGGCACAAATTCCGACTCAGAGCTAGACTTAGACTCAGAAGATTCAACAAACTCAGTGTCAGACTCAGATACATCATTAATGCAAGTAAGGCATGGTTTGAAAATGCAATTTTTAAGGTTACCCTTAGCTTCCACGATGAGAGAGGTGGGGTCCTCGAGGGCGTCGGGCCCGAGCATGAACACTCTGGCCTCTTCAGCTTCCTTGGCCAAACCCACTTTGGAGAATTCATAGAGCAACTGCTCCAAGCTTCCCTAATCAAACGATCTCAGCCAGTCAGTCTTCAGCTTGGGTTGGCTAAGCTTCCTCTTGAACTCTGTCTTTGCTGGCTCTTCGTCACTAGAAGACCAGGTATCATCAGCGAAAACCTCAAAACCGGACAGCAGCTCCCCAGTAATCGAATCAACGAAAGGCTCGGCCTGCCCGGTGTAGATATCATTTCCCACTTCACGGACAAAGTAGCTATCGGGTTCACCATAGAGAGATCGAGGTTTTCCCGTGCATTTCCTTCTTTTGGCATCTTTGGCAGAGGAAGAGTACCCCAAACCAAAGCGGCCCTCGCAAGAAAGAAAGGTAGGGAACTCCGGGATCCCTTGTTGGTGAATCCCTAAACCTAGACCCGGCAGATAGGACATCCTCCTCATAATGTCCAAAGCGATAGAGCTTATGATGAAGTCCCCATCTACGTTGATAGCCAAAACCGATCCAGAAGTGTCGAAAGAGAAACCCCGAGGTCGACATCTTCGTTGTCGTGTGTGATCCCCAGAACAGGTGTGCCATCCTCTTTAAGCGGGCGAATGCCCGAGTCCCCGCAGATAGTTAAAGTACCAGTGGGAAGTTCCAGCATAACCTTCTGATGGAGAGTGGACGGCACAACCATGATGTCA